>CM018032.1:10607500-11065000 GCA_008638375.1 Nyssa sinensis | reverse complement strand
CTTCTTTTTTTCTCTTTTTCTTTTTCAAGCCGCTTCTTTTTAAGCCGTAACGCTGGATGATGGTAGCAGCGCACCAGGTTCTACCGCTGGATGATGATACAACAATAATATTATATATGCAGATTACAAAATAAAAAAAATTAAAAATTGATAAAAAATATCCAAACAAAATAGATAAACTCACAAATTATTCACTTTTCAAATTGTATCATATCATAAAAATTCAAATGAATTTCATTACAACCACTCAACAAATACCTCGGCAAGAGGCGAAAATCTGGTTTTGATGAAGCCAATTTCATTTCAAACGTAGTCCATCCTAAAGTTTGTTATAAAATGGTTGCGGAGCTCCAAGCCATTATGTGGAGTTTTTAATTAGCAAATCAAAGGAGCTGGAATTCATTCTATTTTATAAAGTCAACAATAAACTTTATTTCACCAACAGTTGTCAATTTGATATGATTAAAGAATTTTGCATTTTTGACACCACTAAGGCCATTCTAAAAATTGTGTCCATTTCTAGCCATCTAAAATCTTTTCATGATTGTACATTGTCATAACATATATTATTAAATGAAAGGTGAAGGAGAAAAATCATCTTCTGTAATAACTTTTATCACACAATTAATTAACAAACTAATGTTCTCATAATTAATTTTTCAAAATCAATTTTCTAAATTCAATTCTAGTCTCCCAAATGGGTACTAACTAAATTTCTTTATACATTTATTTTGGCCTTACAAGAGAAAGATCATAGGTCCACTTCTATTTAAAAACTATAGATAATTTTACTGAATTTGTATATTAATACAATTTTAGTACAAGCATGCTAATTCATTAAATCTTTTTAATAATGAGCATTGAAGTAGGATAAAGGATGACAAAGTTCTTAAATAAGAAGGGTGGGACAAAGTTTAAAAAAAAAAAATTCAAAACTGGCTAAAACACAGAAAAATTATAGCTATAAAGAAGACAATTAAAGTTTCAGCATAATTAAATTTAATTTTTGACAGATTAATTTACAATTGTAAAAGCATTTTATATAGTTTTTTTTTCTGGTAATGGTTCTCTTCGTAAAAGTTAAAAGAAATATCATTATTTTTTTTTATCTTGCCTAAAGTGTTAGTTACAAGTTTCATTTATAAAAAACTAACAATCCAATGCTCAAGACTTGAAAAATCAACAAATCCATTAACGTAGCACAGAAATGAGAAAAAAATTGAACATGTTGAATCTCTTAAATTCAAATAACACATGAATTATTATCCAATAAAAAGAAAATTTTTTAAAATTTGAAATCGATATATTATTGACAAATTGTCTATTAAAAGTTTATTACATCATATATATATATATATATATATATCGAGAGAGAGAGAGAGAGAGAGAGAGAGAGATAAAGGATTGCATATTTATATATATATATATATATATATATATTCTACTACTTGCCCTAATAGAATTAGGAAACTAAGAAATTTTCAAAAAATTAAATTTGGAGTTTTTTCCATTTAAGCCCGAAATTGGAAACTAAAAGAGATAAGAAGAAAATAGAAACCAACCGAGACTCAAAACGAGTTTCTTAAGCAAAGTAATTGCAAAACTAAAAATTGACCAAAAAATAAAAAGGTCAAATTAAAGGCCTAAATGATGAATTTTGGCCAAAATCCAGCAGTCCCCCATGCCCTTTTGGGTCAAATTAAGAAGGGTCTTGGTTCCCAAAAACATGACTAGTCAAATTTATGTCTAGTAGTACTTTGTTCTAAGTAGTCAAAATACACTTGTTATACATCAGTCCCCTCCATATGAAGAAAACTCAACCTTGAGTTGTAATCTGAATAGAGAGACACTTTTACACGATACTCATAAAAATCATCAACACTGAAGGTCCTTAAAATACCCATTTTTTTTAGTAAATCAATAATACAGGCATTGTCATTGATTTTGTACACAATCTTGTTTGACCCATATTTATTTGGCTTTAACTTGTAGTAGCTCCTTGTTGAAAAATCACTCTTTGCGTAAGAAGACTAACAAAATCTCATTTCTTGATCACCTTAACTCGCCTATGCCTATCATCAACTTTATTGTACTTGACATTAGTTTTCTCTAACTTTTGCTTCACTTCAGCTTGTAATGTTTGAACTTGTTCTGCCATATTTTTTGTTGCAATACTCACGATAGGTCCCTTAGGAAATTGAACCAAGTCAACTAAATGTGTTTGGCAGAGTGATGTAGACAACTGCAAAATGTAACTTTCCCATGGCACTATGAATATCACCGTTTTATGCAAACTTAGTTTGTGGTAAGGCATAATCCCACTACATGGGTCTATTTGCACAAAAACTAAAAACTATGTTGCCCAATGTTCTGTTCGTCACAGTAGTCTATCCATCAATTTGTGGATGTGGTGTAGTACTGCGCTTCAAGAAAGTATCAAACATCTACTATAAAGTAATCCAAAAATGGCTAAGAAACTTTGTGTCTTAATCTAAAGTAATGGACTATGAAACTCCATAGAGTCTTAACAATACATTCGAAGAACAACCATGTTATGTGCGAAGTATCAGAAGTCTTTTTAGCATGGAATAAAATGTGCTACTTTAGAGAATCTATCAAGAACTACAAAAATAGAATCTACCCCTCATTGTGTGCAAGGTAGTCTCAACACAAAGTTTATAAACTAGTCTTCCTAAACAAAATTAGGAACTGGTAAAGAAGTAAAAAGACCAATATTTTGTGATTGGCATTTGGATACTTAGCAAGGGTCGTACTTTTGAATAAAATTACCAATGTCTCTCTTGACTTGTGATAACAAATAATGATTTTCCACACTTGCTATTGTTTTGTTTGTCTCTGTCCATGTGTTTACTCAACCCACTATTATGTAGATCACAAATAAGTTTCTCTCTCAATGATGTTTGAAGAATGCGCAAACGATTGACCATGAACAAGTACCCCTCATGCATCAAAGTATTTATGTTTTTTAAGAAAGTAGTAATATTGTAACATTAATAAATAAATAAATAAATAGAGAAAAAATACGCAACAAAAAAAATATCAACAAAGAATATTTCTTGAATAAAGAGTTTTGTGTCCAGTTTAAATAAAAAAATCATTAAACATATTTTTAATAATACATCAAAAAATCATGGATTCAGTTTCTCGATGCATTTGTTTTGTATGAGAATTCAGTTTCTTAGCAAACAATCGAACTTCCATCTTTTAGTGTTTAGTCTAAAAATTTTGAATTTAATTTCCAAGTCACAAAACTTGTTACACAAGGTCTAACAAACAACTTTTCATTTGAATTAATTAGCACCATGAGATATGTTGTTATTTATATTTAAGATAAGAGATTTAAGCCTGTGAAACAAAACAACAGGCAATTAATTCAAGCAATAGTTATAATCATCACCTCCAATACTTTATTCCCAATGTGAATTAGTCCTCATCCAGAAGATTTCATGTCATCATTTCCATTACTTTTTTTATTAATGTTAAGATCACACTTTTGTATGAATAAGGCCTACATGTATTGTGAATTAAAAAATATAAATGATAAATCTTATTTATGTAAAAAGATAAGATAAAAATGATATAAAAGAAGTGACATTCCTAGCATTATTCAAAAAAACATTTTAGAGAGAGTTGGGAGTTTCAAAACTAATATTTTAGAAATAAAGTGAGGTTGTAGAAAAACGGAAAGGGTAGAGGGAGAACGGTGCATGTGCTTCAACTTGAGAGAGAGGGGCTGACTTTGAGAACAGACAATAAAATTGGTGAGAAAACATGGGTAAACTGGTCATCAAAAAAATAATGATGCCACCTTAGTAATATTAAATTTTATTTTGAACAATTAAAAAGGTAGAAAACTTTTAGAGTTAAAATATTTTATCTTGTATCTTAATTTATAGGTACTTATTTTGAAAATATTTTTAATAATTAATTCTATTTTTATATATATACATACATATATATGTAACTATACACATTAATTATATATATATATATATATATATATTTTGATATAAACACGTACCAATGTATTTTTGCTTCTTGCACATGCTGCACCTGTTATCATCACATGTTAAAATATTATTTTATAACTCAGATTTGAATCAAAACATTGTGATTGGCTATTTAGAGCATCTCAAAATAGACCTCATCTTTGTACAAAAAAGTAGGATAAATGTGAGTTATGAAAAACAATCATTCAGTAGTAGTTCCAAGAGTTAGATTGAAAGTCATATGTGAAACAATATATTATACATACACATATAATTTATCATTTAACCATTTAGATCATTAAACCGAGATTATAAATAGTTTTTCAAATTATAAAAGGTAGAATATCTATTTATTTATTACTTTTTTTTATAATTTGGTATCCGATTTTTGGGGCTAATTAATCTGGATACTAATTTTATCATCGACCAACAGAGATTTGATTAAAGTCAAAACAGTATCGTGTTTAGATTAATCCTAAAAAAAAAAATGATATTTGCTAAGTTTTAACTTGCCGGTTTAATGAATTTTTTTTTATTTTTCTTGGATACAGCAGCAACGCACTATATTAGACAATATCACTTTCTCTTTTTATTAGGGTAAAAAAAAATTGACAAGGCAATTGAAAAGATCTAATTGTGAAAATATAATAAAATGATATAATTCATAAAATGACATGGCAATTGAAATGATATAGTTGTGACAATATAATAAAATAATATAATTCATCCCATGATACGCTGCTTCTAGATATAATATGTCAGGTCAATTGGTCGTACTCTCCTACTCATTGACATTTTAATACAATGACATGTTCAGGAAA
The DNA here is from genome assembly GCA_008638375.1 of Nyssa sinensis. Taxonomy (NCBI): domain Eukaryota; kingdom Viridiplantae; phylum Streptophyta; class Magnoliopsida; order Cornales; family Nyssaceae; genus Nyssa; species Nyssa sinensis. The sequence continues at coordinate 11,060,169 of CM018032.1, read as the reverse complement.
TTTAGGCAATAAGACAAAATTATAAGAATTTAGGCAATAGGTGTGAACCCTTTGATTATGTGACATTATCACTTTTTTAAAAAAAAAATATTTTTTTTGTTTTGTTGTTGTGATTGTTGAATGAAGGTGTTTACACAGTATGGCTAGTGCAGCTTGCCATAGCAGTCTTGTCCCAACATCTTCAATTCTCTTCTACTTTTTCCCAGCTCATTTCTCATTGTAAATGAATATTGTACAACTCATTTAATTGGTTTTGTATCATTTTTTTTTCCTTTTTGTTTTCGAATTTTCATATTCAAATACTAGGAGTACTTGTATTTTGATTTATTTGGTTTGAACTTTCTTTTTCTTTTTTCTTTTCTAGAAACCAACAATTTTAATAGTTTAATTCGAGTATTTTTTATAATTCATCTTGATAGTTGATATGTTTTGCAATCGTTTATCATGAGTTGACGAATAATAATAGATGTTTTGTTTTTTATAATTTATTTTTGTCTATATCTCTTTTATAAAAGTTAGATCTGCTGTTTATGAAACTCACTATAAGACCCACCATTAGACCTTACTTGTGTGTGTGAGGTTAAACAAAGGTAGGCTATGAACACACAAACTTTTATCAATATTAAAGAATGGCACAACCGAGTAACGGGCAGAAACAAACTAGTCCTTGATGAAAGAAGCGGTGTCATCAATCTTGATTCTTGAGTCCCTTCTATTTTTGATTGGTTGAGTTGAAGTGGCGGGCCGTTCATTCTTTCTGGCAAGTGGATGGTGAGTTTCTTTCAACTGGAAAGGATTATGTTACGTCATCTATTTATTTTTATTTAAAAAAAGTCTTTGAATGATATGGTTGATGTAAGAGTTATGAATTAACGTAAGACTTAACAATTATTTGATATTAATTATAAAATTAAAAAAAAAAAGTAACAAATAAAAACAATACAAAAAGTTTAACTATTAATTTTTTATCTAATCAATCAATTGAAAGGCATCTTTTTTCATTACACTAACATGACATCAAGCAACTCCTCTCCAATGAACTCACGGCCACCAGTTGGCTCTCACGGCTATTCGACTCGCGGACTCATTTTTATTTTGTCACCATTTTATTATTTTTGTGACTCATAATTTTTTATGATAGAAACTCATATGTATATAATTATATTGACTCTAAATTTTATACGAATTAGGATATCTAATTTCACACAAATTACTATAACCTATTTAACTATAATTAAAAAATTAACCATCACTAGAATATTAATCTAACTATAATTAGAACTATTCAAAAAGACTCTAAATATTACCAGAATTCAATAAACTAAAATATGAAACTTCCTAAAATATATGAGCTTAGTTTAATTAGCCAACAATGCCTCTCTTAAACCAAGTTCACTAAAATAGTTTCACCAACACATTTACGTGCAATAGTATTCAAAGCAATTCTGTCGCAGTAAGAAGCTGGTGCAACGACAATTTGGAGTACTCATTAATCTTCATCTTCACACGAGGACACAATCGAATCTTAGTACTTGACATACAACTTCTCAACTTGTTCAGCATGATCAAAAAACAAATTCATACTCACTCATTCAGAAACAAAATCAGCAAAACAATCATCCATGCCAAAAAAATCCACCATCATAATGATGTGAAGCAGGCCAAAATTTCAGAACATCAAAATCTTCAGTTCAAACACAATTTGCCACAATAAAATTATTAAGATCCATACTATTATTGTAGATTGATAACAAGAATTTATCAACATCGATGAAATCACAAATTTCAGACAACTTGGGCTTCTCAATTCCAAAAAAATTTTAAACTCTAAAAATTTCGTCTTCACAAAATTAATATGGCCCCAAATAATAAAATTCTCAATGCCCACAAAATCAACAGATCCTTGAGTAATAACATTCTTAGTGCCAATAAAATCAATAAACTCTGAATTTGAAAAATCTTTAATCTCATCATAGTTTGATTCTAAAGTGCTTGGCAAATCAAACAAGGTAGCAAGGTTAAAATCTTCAAAGTCTTTAACTGCATCAATTCCACAACTTCCAAGATTTTCTTCTTTCTCAATTATTGAATTCTCAAGCTGAGTAAGTTGAAACAATTCTTCAATATTTCCCAACTCATCAAAAGTGATTTTCAGCAAATTCAAATTTTCAGTTTCATGAGTCAAAGCCAAACTTTCAGCCGCACAATTAGTTTCTTCTTCTTCAACCTCTAAAACATTTTCTTTCTCAGAATTATTGACGAAACAGTCAATATCATATGAATCTAAATTCAACACATTATATTTATTATCCCAAATTATAATGAATTTTGAAAACAATTTTGAGTCATAAATCATCTTATTTTCATCAAATTTATCTTTTTCAAAATCAACCACCCAATATCTATTTATAGAAAGTTCATAACCGTTTCGCGGTCTGTTTTTATATGCTGAAATAAAATCATACCAAAACTTATGTGGTAGTGGATAATTTTGTCTGCAAACAAAAGTATTCCAATATGCCCAATGTATTGTCTTCCTTATTATCTGATAGAACCATTTAACTTTCTTCTCATAAAGCTCTTTTGACATTAAATACATTGCAAGCATTAAGATAGAGTGTAACACGATATAACCATTCATCAATATTATGACTACATACTCTCAAAATCTCAAGCTATTTTTCATTAATTAAAACTTTCTCCGTAATTTCAAACCAATAATGTATTAAATCACGTACTTGACTTTATCCAAAAATAGATCTCGCCTTCCCTTTTTTTTTTTTTTGCTTTAATTTGATCAAGCTAGCCTCCCTATGATTAAACCGGAACTTTTTTTTTTTTCTTCACAATTATTTGTACCATCGCAGGATCTGATCCAAATAACTATCAAATCCAAGTCGAACAACTCTTTAACAAACCACTTAAGATCGCAACCTTGAACAATATGAGAACCACAATTTTCTACAATAATGCAAGAATGAGACCAAACTCTGATTTGTCGTAACTTTCCAAGATCGAGACAAGGCTCTTATAATTACTCTAGGATCGTAACTTGCTCTAATACCAAATGTAAGACTTAAAAATTACTCTGATACTAATTATAAGATCTGAAATTACTGTAATACCAACTGTAAAATTGAGAAGAAGTAACAAATAAAAACAACACAAAAAGCTCAACTATTAATTTATTATCTAATCAATCAACCGGAAGGCATCTTTTTCCATTATAGTAACATGACATCAAGCAACTCCTCTCCAATGAACTCACGACCACACATGGCCACCAGTTTGCTCTCACAGCTATTCGGCTCGGGACCTCCTTTTTGTTTTGACTATCACTCTATTATTTTTGTGACTTACAATTACATATGACAGAGACCTACATATATATAATTATACTGACTCTAAGTCTTATGCTAATTAGGATATCTAATTCTACACAAATTACTATAACTTGTTCAACTATAATTAGAAAACTAATCATCATTGGAATATTAGTCTAATTATTATTAGAATTATTCAAAGAGACTAAATATTACAATAACTCAATAAACTAAAATAGAAAACTTTTTAAAATATATGGGCTTGGTTTAATTAGCCAACAATTGATGAAATAATTTTTTTAAAAAATAATTGATGTGATAATAATCAATGACTATTTTTTATTTGAGTAAAAATATGAGCAAAGATGTAAGGGTCATAAAATACTACTTAGAATGAAAAATTAAGTTATTTGATTTTAGTAATTAGATAAATCAAAAGAACTCCATATTTTGCCCCTTGAATTATTTAAAAAGATGTGGGGTACTTACGGAAGGAGTTTAGAAAATGTATGCATCAATCAATATTGTAAACAAAATCCAATTGCCCTAAAGAGTGTAAAATTCTTCTAAGATTGGATGGAACATTAGAATTGTCGGATCATTTGAATTTTATTTTATTTTTTATTTTTTGCTTCGTCACTAGAAAGTGTTGTTGTGATGACTCTCCTTCTAAGAGGAAAAAATAATCAGTTCTATGTTTTGGTAGTGTCAATTCACTCTTGGGGCTAACTGTCCAAATCTTGCATATCATCACTAGTTTACAGAAAACTTCATATAACTTGACATATGTAATCAAACCCTTTGCAATATTGGTGAAGGAAGAGTTCATAGGTTCTACTCTTACTTTTTCATTAAGAAGATGTTTAGTTTATTTTCTTCTTCCAACTTTAAACTGGGCTTTACAATTGTACTTCTTGCAATTAATTTGTTGTGTTGATAGGTTTTTTAGATTCTAAAATTAAAAGATTCATGTAGGGATGGTCATTTAACTTGCCCTATCGAGGACCCATCCCGCCGCACCCCTAATGGGGCGGGTATTTCATAAACGGGGATCGAGGTGGGGCTTTGAAAACTCGATCAACTTCGGAGTCAGATCGAGGGATGGTCACCCTGTTTCAAAATGATCCTGTTTATATATTATTATTTCTTAATCTCAATGTACATTATTTCTATCAATAAACTACATTATATAAAATTAGTTTTAAAGTTTCTCATATTACACTTATATTATTTTTTCTTGTATTAGTCGTGTTGGCAATAAAGTTTTAATTTACCTACTAAAAAAGTTTTAAATTTCTTTAAAAAAAATATGTCTAAGTTTGGGATAAGGTGGGGTGGGGCATGGCGGGAGCGGGAGCGGGAGCGGGAACGGGGAATATAAACGAGTCGGGATCAGGGTGAACCTCTAGACAGGACGGGATCGGAAGACAGGAAATATAAATATGGTTGGGACTATTTATAGATTTATTTGAGCTTATAAAATAATGATTGTACAATTTTATTTTATTTTTTGTCAAAAAAAAAAATGGTGGATATAAAATCTAGGAGGCAAACAACTCAAAGAGAGTCTCAAATAGTATACATTAAACAAAAAAGTTGAATAAATGACATAACAAGAAGTACCCGTCATCCGCTATTGACAAGAGCACGTAGACACCTAACTAGAATGTAGTACTTGCAGCATCGCCACCGCATAGATTTGAGGCTACTCTTAGAATCTCAAGATTCTTATTCATCCACTTAATATTTTGAAATGTGCTGAACTTGAAAATTCATTCATTGAATAAAATTGAATAAGTAAACAAATATAATCTAGACATGTACACTTCTAAAAGGGGTACATGCATGGCCCCTTTATTTTAATTTTCTTTTAACTAACGGAGGGTGTATTTTAATACAATAGATTCTTTACAAGTTCTCTAAATTCTGAAATTCAAGAAAATCAAACAATTATTTAACAATTACAAACGAGTCTAATTAACCAACAAATATTACACAAAGAGTCTCACAATTATGAGTTCCGAAAATAAAGCACAGGTATAATAGATACTTTACAAGTTCTCGAAGTCTCTCCATTATGGACTTTCAAGAAAACTCAACAATTATAAAAGAGTCTAATTATCCAACAAATAAACAAGAGTTTCATAATTGTGAATACTGAAAATAAAACACAGTCCAACTCATGGCTAAAAGAAACAAAATAAATCACATCCCCTCTAGTGGGAGAATGTAAGTTGAACTCGTAATCTTTTATGAAGAAAAAAAAGTGATGAATTATCAACCTTCATTTTTAGGAAAAAATATTAAAAAGTTTCTAAAATAAATTTTTCAATCCAAAAAATTCATGATATATTTTTTCTATCTAAAAAGTCTAAAAACAAATTTTAATATAAAAAATCTAATTGTTAACTTGCATCTTAACACTGTTAAAAAATATTACTGATTATACTAAAATGACTTTCAAGATACATTTTAGAAAAAAAATACTAAAAACATAAAACAAAATTTTCAATCCCAAAAACCATAACATTTTATAAAAGTAAAACTTAATTTTTTAGGCATTCTAGATTAAAAAAAATGTTATGTTTTTTTTTTTTTTTTTGGGATTGAAGAATTCATTGTATCTATTATTTAGTATTTTTTTTAAAAATGCATCTTGAAGGTTATTTTAGTCTAATTAATAATATTTTTTAAGGGTGTTAAGATAAAAGTTAATAATTGAACTTTTTTGTACTAAATTTTTTTTTTTTGAATCTTTTAGATATAAAAAATATACCATGAATTTTTTAAACCTGAAAAAATTATTTTAAGAACTTATTAGGATTTTTACCTTATTTTTATTGATTAGCTCTGTTACCATCTCTATATGCTTTTTAATTACAAAGATAATCCAAGTTTAATAATGACACTTCTCTTGTCAAAGCAAGAAACTAAGATACTCCCTCCGTCCCAAATTAAAAGTCTCTTATTCTATTTTGAGATGTCTCATAATAAGAGTCTTATTTAAAAAATTAATGTATAAATAATTGTGAAATTTTTAAATTACTCTCACAAATTTAATGTGAATGTACTACTCAATGTGAATGAAGGTTAGTTTTGTAAATTTATTCTCTTAATTAATTATAAAAACATTAAATAATTATGTTTTTTAAAAAATTAATTTTCTCAAAAGGGAGTATTAATTCGTGAAGGAGTGAGTATTTGATTTAGATTTAATAACTGCTTGTCAATTCCAATTGTATGATTGGAAAGTACATAAATTTTATATTTCTGAACCTTCAGTTGTTTACTTGGAATTGACAGACTGGAGTAGACACAATTGTGTAAATTGATGGTGAAGCCATTAAAGAATTGCAACAGCTGGATCTTCATGATACTGGTCTTGATTATTTTGCTTTTCACAAGCCTAATACATTTTTTATTTCTGACCTTATAGAAACGGTGCCTAAGGATTTATGATGAAGCTTTTGCATAGTGAAGGATTATTATTATTATTATTATTATTATTTTAATAATTAGATGTTCGAATAAGTTTATGCATATTTTGACTAATTTTGAAATTCTGAAATTAATGACCGGATAAATCTTTAATGATCCTAAAAGACATTCAAACTCGAACTCGAATGATTATTTTGCCGACAAAGTAAAATTAAAAAAATTAATTATAACTTATAAATTACTTTTAGAATATTTTATTAATATAATCTTAGATGTACAAGAAATACAAGATCAACTAAATCGACAGCAGCTTTGGTGTAAATAGCATCATTACAAACAACTCTAATTCTAACTAAATTGACACCAAACAAATCTAATTCTAACTAAATTGACACCAAACCAAAAAAGTCAATCAACCACAAAAACACCAAAATCAAACAATAAAAGAAAACAAAAAAAAAAAAACATAGAATTGCCAAGGTACCAATTACTTTAAATACCTCTGACCTGCCAGTGAGCTAATGAACTAAAATTCAGAACACTCCTTGATAAATTACTACACCCGATTACCAAAAATAAGCAGCACAAGTAGCCCACACCAACATACTCTGGAGAGCTTAGCTCCCACATCAAACTATTCATAATAAGAGGTCAGAGGCCAGATGCCACAGACCGTAGTCTATAAACCAGATCCTGCAAAGCATAATCCTTGAGGACTACCTTTAACTTTAGCCCATAGAATAATTTTCATCTCAATACCTATGAAATCTCCCCCCAATTAACAATGGCTTCCTCAAAAACTATTGTGGGGGTCAAATTCTCTACAAAGTAGAGTGCCCTCCTACAAGATAAGTGTTAAGATTTTGAGAAATTGTGTCTTATATTGATCATCAAAATCATCTTTATAGACACATAACAAAGACCATATATGATATTTACATTAAATGGAAAGGCAATAATCTAGTCTAATATTCTCACCTAAGATCAAGGGATTGCTATACTGTATATGGTATTTACATTAGATGGAAAGACAATATACTAGCCTAGAATCAAGGGAATGTGATATTGTATTTACATAGAAACATAATATTCTAGCCTAGTATCAAGGGGGTTGCTTAATACTACCCCACAAACTCGACGGTTTAGATAGGACGAGTTTGGAACGTAGAAGTTTATATCGGTTCGTATGAAGCCCTTTATTGAAGATATCTACAGTTTGATCAATGGATGGAACAAATTGAACACAATGAGTGCCAGAAAGGACAATTTCACAGATAAAGTGATAATCAAGCTCAACGTACTTGGTGCAAGCATGAAAGACAGGGTTGGAAGTCATGCACGTAGTGTCGAGATTATCACAATAAAGTGTGACAGATGTAGAAATAGGAACATGGAGCTCGTGAAGAAGATGTAGAATCCATACGGTCTTAACACAAACTTGAGCTAACGAGCGATACTCAGATTCAGCACTTGAATGAGATACTGAAGGATATTTCTTAGCACTCCAAGAAATAAGATTAAGGCCCAGGAAAACACAAAAACCATAGGTGGAACGTCGGATGTCAGGACAACCAGCCTAGTTAGAGGGTTGGCGAAATACTAACCCAAGATCCAGAGTACCTTTAAGATAACATAAAATGTGCTTTACAGCTGTAAGATGAGTGGTGCAAGGAGCACTCATGAATTGAGTAATATGATGAACTACAAAGGAAATTTCTGAACGAGTCAATGTAAGGTACTGAAGAAAACCAACTAGATGATGATACTCAATAGGATCAAGAAGAGGATCACCGTCAAGGGTAGAGAATGTTGATTTGGCATTTAAAGGAGTATGACATGGTTTGCATTCAATCATAGAACTACAATGTAGAAGATCAAGAGCATATCGAGTCTGAGAGCGATGAAGGACAAAGTACAAGGGGGAAGCCTCAATACCCAAAAGGTAATTAAGCGGCCAAGGTCTTTTATCTCGAACTCGATGCCAAGAGTGGAGATAAAGGAGGAAAGTAGAGATGAGGTTTTCCAGTGAGCATAATATCATCAACATATAACAATAGAATCATCATTTGAGAGGAGTGACGAAAAATAAACATAGAATGATTAGCCCGACTCTGTATAAAACCATACTTAATGATACATGAACTAAAGCTTTGAAACCAGGCACAAGGATCCTATTTGAGGCTATAGATGGTCTTTCAAAGTTCACAAACATGGCGAGGATGCAAAGGATCAACAAAACCAAGAGGCAGAGTCATAAAGACTATTTCTTGAAGAAAACCATGCAAAAATGCATTCTTGAAGTCCAATTGACACAAGGTCCAACTAAAGGAAATGGCAAGACTAGGGACAGTACGGAATTATGGTAAGTTTAACAACAAGACTAAAAGTCTCATCATAGTCAAGTCCATGTTATTGGTGAAATCCTTTATCCATCAAACGAGCTTTATGACATTCACTTGTACCATCCACTTTACGTTTAACCTTAAAAACACACTTGCATCTAACAACATTCTGATGTAGAGAGGGAGCCATAAGAGTCCAAGTCTAATTTTTTAAGAGAGAATTAAATTCATCAATCATGGCAGCAAGCCATTGTAGAAATCGAACTGCTTGAAAGAAACATGTGGGCTTATCAACAGATGGAGAAAGATGAGTAGCTAAGGCACATGATAAGAGATAATGCACAGTACCATCGGTGCGAACCAAAGGACATTGTATCCCATCACAAAAGCGAGTGAGCATGGGATGTAAAGGAATATAAAAGTACCCAGAGTCAGAGAAGTACCCATCTAGTAAAGAGGATTAAGGTGGGTGGAGAATTTAGGCATGGAATGGGAGCTAGAAGTAACTAGTGGCAAGGCTTGAATAGGCAAAGGAGACGGAAAAATAGAAGGTGCAACCAAATCAGACTCAACTGGCGGTCGACGAGGAGCTTGTTGAGAAGGTAGGGCACTAGTGCACTAACAAGTAGGTGTTGGGGAAAGAACAAGCACAAAGGCAGAATCGGAGGTTGCATGAGAGCTGGATTTAGTTTGTCAGTGAGTAAAGGGAAAGGTTGTCTCATCAAAGTGCACATAGAAGGAGATGTATACCCTATTTATGGTGGGATCCAACCACCGATATCCCTTGTGCAAAGAGTTGTAACCTAAGAAAACAAATTCAAAACTTATGGGCAAGAGTTTATTAGGAACATAAGCACCAAGATGGGGATAACAGGCACACCCAAAAATACAAAGATTGGTATAACACAGTACCCAACCAAATAAATGAAAAAATGGAGAGTCCCACTTTAGTAGAGGAGTGGGTAGATGATTAATAAGATAAATTACAGTAGAGACTGCTTCGACCCAAAGATAAAGGGAAACACTACTAGACACTAGAAGAGTGTGGGCCATCTTAGAGATATGACGGTGCTTATGTTCAGTAAGACCATTCTATTTCGAAGTATGAGGACATGAGAGGCGATGATGAATACCAAGGGTGGTGCATAATTTAGAGATATGGGAATTCACATATTCTCTACCTCTATCACTTTGAAAAGATTTCAAAAAACCCCCAATATGATTTTAACTAAAAGCAAGAAAAGTGCAAAAATGAACAAAAACTTATAAAATATGGTGCATGGGATAAATCCAAGTGTTGGGTGTAAAATCATTAGTAAGTAAGACATAATATTTGAAACCAGAAACAGAGGTAATTGGAGATTTCCAAACATCAGAATGCACTAAATCAAAAGGTGCAAAGGCACTAATTTCATTACTAATGAAAAATTGAAGATGTATGGATTTACCTAAGGCACATCCCTTACAAAAAGACTTTTGGAAATGAAAATCAAAAGATAATAATTTACTAGAACTCAAGTAAGACATGACTTTATGAGGCAGGTTAACCTAAACGGTGGTGTCATACAAACGAAGACAAACTTGTAGCAACGAAAGCTTGTGGAATAGGAGAGACTGATGACAAAATATAAAGTCCATCCCTATATAGGCCCTAAAACAAAAGAGTACCAAAGGTAATTTCATAAATGTAAAATCAGTTGAGCATCAAAAGTAAGAAGAACATTATTATCTTGGGTGAATTGAGCAATTGAAAGGAGATTCTTACGTATGGCAAGGACATGGTAAATATTAGTAAGTTGAAAAGATGAAGAACCAAGAGGAATACACATGATACCAGTATGAATGATAAGGAGATGATCATTATTGCCAAGGAAGACCGAATTAGAACCAGTGTAAGGGATACGGTTCTGTAGAGGACGAGGATCGCCAATTATGTAGTGGGTGGCGCCAGTGTCTGGATACCTAGTTTGGATCATGAGCAAGTGTCGGTTGAAAAGGAATAGGGGGGTTGATGAACAATCGATGGTGAGAGGGGTTGTCGATAGTCCTGTAAAGAATATAGCGATTGAAGAGCATGATGAGCCACCTGAAGATCGACAAAAGCAATATAGCAAGGATTCAACATTTGGTCGAGCACACCACCGAGGACATTGAAGGGCAAAATGGTGAGTGCCACAACATAACTAAAAAATTGGGCTAGCAAAACCCTGACCAGGACCAAAACCTCGAGGGTAGGGATTGTTACGACCACGATTATGGTTTTGATTTCTATTATTTCCTTCGCGATTTCCAGAATCACCAGTGTCTTGGCGTGGTCAGGGGTGTGCAGGCGTAGGACCTCGGTAAACCACGAAACTGTTGATTTATGAAAGAAGTTTGTGGAGAATGAGTGACAACAAAAGTCTGTGAAAGATTGAGAGTGGAGGTTTGGGCCTCAAAAGAAATGAAGCGAGCCCGAAGATCATGAAAGGATGGTAATGGTGGAAAGTATAAGGTGGTTGTGGTAATCATCTTATATTTAAGTGCCCAAACCACGAAGGATTGAGGTAACTAAGTCATCATTAGAGACAGGCTAACCAATGGAGGCCAAGGAGTTAGCAAAGGACGTTGTATAGAGAAGATATTCAGAGACATACCATTTTTCCCTAGTGAGAGATACTAGGTGAAACTGAAGGGCAGAAACATTAGCGATAGACTGTTGGGCGAAGTGTTGTTCAAGATACGTCCAAATAGCCCATGAGGTATTAAGGCCAACAAACTATAGCCAGAATAATTTCAAATAAGGTGCCATTGAGTAAACTAATCAGGTTTTGATCAGTGCAATGCCAAGAGGGATATTCTGGATTTGGAGTCGCAGGTTGGCTAGGAACAATGGTGAGAAAAGCTAGTGATAGAGGATAAGAGCCATCAATAAAGTGCCAAAAATTTTGGCCTATAAGAAAATGATTCACCTAAGAGCACCAAAGAATATAGTTGGAATCAGTTAACCGCATAATCATTAGATTGCTGATGTGAGGAATAGATATGGAAAAGTTAGAGGCCAAATGATCAATCGTTGTGGGTGGTGGGGAACCAAAAAGGCTAGAGGATGAAAACATGGCATTGGGAGAGAAAAAGGGAACAACAGTGTAGAAATAAATAGACACTAAATTGTAATGCGTAAGAAAAGAGATGCGTAGCAATGAAGGTGGCAAAGCCTCAACTTAAAAGCAACGACAATGGAGGAGGAAAAACTTCAACTCAAAGAGGAAGGAAAGAAAAAGTTACAGAATAAGAAAGAGGAAAGTTAGGTCGTTAAACCCCTTGATACCATATAAGATATTGAGAAATTGTGTCTTGTATTGATCATTAGAATCATCTTTGTAGACACATTACAAAGACCACATATGGTATTTATATTAAATGGAAAGAAAATATTCTAACCTAATATCAAGGGATTGCTTATATCGTATATGGTATTTACATTAGATGGAAAGTCAATATACTAGCCTAGAATCAAAGAATTGTGATATTGTATTTACATGGAAACATAATATTTTTACCTAGGATTAAGAGGGTTGCCTAATAATAAGAAACAGCTACCACGAAGAGTTAGGGGACACCAATGTAGTGCCTGCCAAGGACTTCTTGACGGTCAAGTGAGTAAGTTTCGTTAAAGAAGTAACAATACAAGAAGGTTGGGGTTTTTAGTACAAGAGATTGTGTACTTGTTTAATGTGAGTTTTAGGGTTTAAATAATGGATATTTGATGTGGAAAAGATATGTCCTTCATTGCAGGTGACTCCTTGATCATGGAAGGATTTAGGGCCAATGATGGCGCCTATAATGGAGGTAGCATCCCCTATTATCTTGGGATTATAATTCCCTTCCATTTTGAGATATTTGAATTAGGTTAACTTAGTCAGACTATCAAAGTTTCCTATTGGCCCAAGCTAGAATTCTGTCCAGATTGAAAGTTGACCTATGTGGGATTTCTTAGTCTAGGATAAAGCATTGTGCCTAAGCTCGGACAGATCCCAACATGGCTATGGGTTGCTCGACTAAGGTGGCGTATTCAAATTATACTTGACATGGGTAGTTCAGTCATTCCATCTCTATTTCGTACACGTGGCGGGATCTGATTTGATAGGTGAGATTATGCCCTTAAAGATTACCCCCGTCCATGTTTCTCACAGTTCGGGAATGGAAAGGACATTCTACATGGGAACATTGGCCTCTCTAAGTGAAGGTCAGCACATCCTTTACTCGGGAAAAAATTATGATTCCGAAGACCGTTCAGTTTTCTTTTTGGCAATCTTGAGGCTTGTTTGGAGCTAGCTTAAGCAAGGTTACTTGTGTCTATATGTTTGATAGACATGTGATTCTTTTATAGTCACGTCTTCATTTAATGTGTTAGTTTTGTCGTTGACATTTCGTAACTTTTCTAGGCACTTTCATTATTCTTGTCTTTTCGGATCGTGCATAAAGACTCATTTTTTTTAACTTCCCACCCATTTTTATCTATAAAAATTTCTGGTTTCAAGTACTCATCTCACTTTCTGGTTTGCCACTACCATGATTCGCCTTAAAGTTTTCCTTTTTTAAGTTCTTTCATTGTTAGCCTCTTTTTAACATTTGCTTCTTTCATTTTTCTTTTTCTGAGATTTCTAGAGAGGATAAGACCTCTTCCCTTGAGATTTTTTATAAGGAGAGTAGCAATACTAATGGGAGTGAGAGGAGGATTTCAGAATCTGGAGAGTTAACTCCCTCAAGCCCCTCCTCACATTTTGACCCTCTATTTCCCAAGGTTAGGAACATTACAGACTTAGAAGAATTTCTTGAGAAGTATTACACCATATTTTTTTGCCCAAATATTTACCTTAAAGGAGGGTGAATAGGGTATTTAGCAAATAGTAACAACTTTTACAAACTTTAAAAATGTATGCTAGAAATGCACCAGTATGTAAAAAGTAGATAGAGAAAGAGATAGCAAACACAACTATTTTTACGAGGTTCGAAAAACTTCCTACTTCCTCAACTCAAGCATCTCCCACTTGATTTTTTTTCATTATCTTGATCTCCTTGCAAGTGGAGGTCAAATCTTTACAACAAGAGCTCCCCACTCTTTTCCCTAACAAAATATCTCTTTTTACCTCATAAGGGTAGCACATACTTGTAAATTTCTCTACAATGAGAAGATAGAAAGTTTGTTTACCAACAAGCACTCTCTTTAAGAGCAGATTGGTGCAATATATACTCACTCACTATAGAGAGATCAGGTGTAAACTCAGAGTATTTAAGATGAGTGAAACTTTTAGATCTAGGTTTTCAACGATCAGATCTAAAGTCAATAATATAAAAGATATACATAAGTATATGAATATATATATATATAAATACATGTATAATTATATGTATATGTATATTATATATAAAGTATAATTATATAAAAGTATGTATTATATCTAATATACAAAATTAGTATATATATATATATATATATATATATATATGTAAAATGCATACAATTGCATGCAAGTGGCCAAGACACACCAAGGTGTCGGCCAAAGTGTGTGTGTTGGTATGTGTGTGTGTAGTGTGTGTAAATATATTATATGGTATACATATATATATATATATATATATATATATATACAAAAATCAAAAGAAAAGAAACAAAACAAAGGAGACAAAGTCACAGCCGAAATAGAGAAAAAGAATACTCAAGAAAAGGGGCTAAGAAAAGAGGAGGAAAGAGGGAAAGAAGAGAGAGAGAGAGAAAGAGAGAGAGAGAGTAGAGAGAAAAAAGGGCAATGGAAAAGCTGTATATATATATATATGTGTGTGTGTGTGTGTGTGTGTATGTGTGTGTATGGGTTAACCGATAGAAAATCAGAAAAGAATAAGAAGTAAAGAAGCTAAGCGCATTAGAAGGATTCAAAAGAAGAAGCTAAAGCACTTAGAGGTAGAAACCGCAAGCAAAAACGTGAGAAAAGGTAAGAAACTTAGTTCTATTTTTAATTTTTAACAAGCATGAATGATAGATTCAATTTTATGGTTTTAAAGAGCATGAAAATGGTCAATTTAGGAAGAAACCGCAGCCCATTTGGTGAAGAAATGAGTGAGAAAAACCAATTTAAAGGTTGAAGAAAAATTTTGAGTCGTTGAATTTGTGATCAATTTAGCTTGTTTTATGAATGGGGAATTATTTCCCATAGGTGCAGAAACTTGTAGGTAAAACTTGGGCTCAAAACAGTGGCTAAAAAGCCATGACAAAGGAAAAATTCAGTTTGCCGAAAAATTTGGACAGCTCGCCGGAGTTGGCTGCAACTCCATTTTTCGAGGCCTTCCAGTGATGCAAATTGAATTTTGAGGGTAGATATGGAAAGCCCATGAGGAGTAGAAGAGGAACCAATCGATTTGGCATCAGAAAATCACCGAAAAATGGCTGTCGTCACCAGATAAGATGGCCAACGCACGACTGGAAGTAGCGCTGTGCACTGTGTGCGTGTTGGAGATGGCCACAGGTTTGGGTCGGGTCGACCTGCCCAACCCAATATGGGATTGACCCAATATAGGTGCAGCCTTGAGAAATTTTTAAAAGGTTTTAAAATGGTGAATTGGGGCTGTTTGGATGCAAGTATAAAAAATAGAAATTAAAATTGAAATAGGAATGGGGATAGCCTATCCAAGGTTTGGGCTTATCCGCTGTTTGGTTATTCCAAAATAGAATAGGACTTTCTGAAATTAGAAACTGACCCAAAACTTATGGTTAATTACGATTTGAACCAAGAGTAATAAAAGAATATTTAATTTAAAGGAGAAATTACCAAAATGCCCCTAAGTCAAAAAGTAGTCAAACGGACTCTGATTAAAGTAAAAGAATAGTGAATTTTTATTATTTCAAGCATTCCAGACTCAACGGTGGAGTCTGATTAGTGAAAAGAGGTCTTGAGAAGTAAGAACACGTAAAGGTGCAAAATGACCGTTTGACCCTTTTTAGTACAAAAGTCCGAATTGAATTCCGCGAAAGCCTAAACTGATTTTGTTCGACATTTCAGATTCAATAGTAGAGTCTATTTAAGTAAAATAGATACCAATAGTAAAGAGACATAAAATTTGATGAATAGCATAGTTCATATAAACTATATACTACGATGCGTTTTATGAATCATAGGAACGCCAAGAGAAAAGGAGAAGGCGATTTGACCTTTTAGACAGATACTGAAAGAGGTAAGTAATATTTGATCTCTGCATGTAATAATTTCCAAGCCAAGTCAATAGTTCTTTTTGTATATTGCTTATTGTATTCCATACATGCTAGAAGTTATTGAGCCACATTAATATTATCCTATCATGTGGAAGTGTTTATTGATTTCTATATATATCTCGATTATGATTTACACTTGTGCATAGAGTTCTTTTTGTACACTTGTACCTAGGGCTGTGAGGGCCAACCAATTATATTCGAAGCAGTCTCGCAACCATAGCCCTTGAAAGCTATCGTTATGTCAGGTTGCCTAGAACCAGTTATGATTCCACTATACTCTTCGTGGAAGATAGCATGATCCCAATATATTATTAGTGTCAGATTTGTGCTCAGTCATAACTCCATTTGATGTTATTTATGACCCTCGGGTCAAGGTTCCGAGTGGAACATTTGCTACGTTGCTATATGAGACATGGGACGTAGAGTCATATTGTATACAGAGTAGTATTATTCAGAGAGCTTGTGTGGGATTGAATACAAGTTGAGGGGGAATTCCGAGCCCCACGAGTGCATCTCTTTCATTGTTATCATTATCATTATTGATTATCATAGTTTGATCATGTTATATTATTATGAATGATCATGAGTTCACACGGCTTTTATTGAGTACATACAATTCATACTTGAGACAACTCGTGACTGTAGCAGTATGATATTGTTAGCAGAACATATTTTATTGCTTTATCATTTGAGTTCCTACCATTTGATATTCCTTGATGAGCTTCCTTATTTCTTGACTGGCTAGCATATTGCATTTATCCTAGCTCTTTTATGGATAATGTTTTCTATATTCACTTGTACACATGACAAAGCAAAGGAGAATTACTTACTGAGCTTAAGTTAGCTCACCCTAAACTTACTAAAACATTTTAAGAAAGGAAACTGTAGAGAAGTAGTAACAGTAGTAGTCAGCTAGATAGCAGTGAAAATTTTTGAGATAAATGTAATGTATAATATTCGGTACAGTCTTGTAGCTTTCTCATGTCATTCACGTCTTAGGGGTGTAATTTATTAGACTTTTTAAAGTCTATATTTTGAGAACAGATATATATATATATATATAGCATGCAACTTTATTGAGAGACTTTCGCTGTTTATGATATGATATTTATTGCATGTTAGTAGCATTGATTGTGTAGCAACTTTCTGCAGTTTCAGAGTTCAAACGAGACCTGGTTCGACAACAGTGTCAGGCCGAGGTTCGCGATTCGAGATTCGTAGAGGGTGGGTTTCGGGTCGTGACATTGATTGTAATTGATTGTGACTGATTTATTATGGCAGTACTTTTATGTTAACTGATTTCTATTTAGCTTTTCTATGTTCATGTTATACCCATTATTCATGATTGATCAGTATGACCTACTGTTCATTGGCCATTGTGGTAAGTTACCTTTATTAGCTATCACAGCATCTCACTTCATGATTGGCTATCATGTTCACATTTATGAACTTATATTCTTTCTTTGTTAACCCTAACCCGTTTCAGAGATGGGGTTTTACTTACTGAGCTTTGTTAGCTCACCTCAACTTTTTTTTTTCAAGTAAGGATGCTGCAAGATCACAGTAGGAGTCTAAAAGTATGGGGGGATAGTTTGAGGAAAATTTTAGAATTTATGTAGTTCTCCCATGTACTCACCACCTAAGGGTGATGCTATGTTAAGTTTCATATCGGTTTATATTTAATATTGTCGAACAATATTTTGTATTAAGACTTTCGCTGATTTACGATTTAAGTTTTACATTATATATTGTTGTCATTGATAAAGAAAGAAAAAAGTAGGGACGGCCACAGGGTTGGCCCTACGATATGAGATCCGCATAGGGTGGGTTTCGGTTCGTGACAAGCTTGGTATCAGAGCTGAGTCTTAGGTTCTAGTGATTCATGGGAGACAGGATTATGTACTAGAACTGTTAAAGTCTAAGAGTCAGTCGATAGATAACGCTGATATTACTAAGTTAGACCTTTATGCGAACATTTACTATTATTTTACGTATACATTGACTGAGTATCTTTTACAGAAAAGGTTAACACCGAGAATACGGCAATAGCCAGAAATCATCTGACTGAGATAGATCAAATAGATCAATTGAACATAGTAGAACGCCTTATAAAAAGAGTCACCAAGGCTCTACCCAGAATCAGGCTCCAGCGGTTGACCACTTATAATGAAGTAGTGGCACCAGCAAAGACCATAAAATGGACCGCGAAATAATTTACCAAAAAGGGTCAAAGATGATAATAGAGGCATAATTAAATGCCCAATTGCCTAAAAGTCCACCAAGGATAATGTCTCAAAAACACCACTGGGAGATAATTGGGCTACTGTACCAGTAATCGCAGGTATTTTCCAGTTGTTTACAATCTACCCACATACTGTTTAAATATTGGCTCTATGTATTGATTTATGGTTTCCACATTTCCTGCTAAGTTGAACTTAGAAATAGAACCCCTAGGTTACATGTTAACCGTTTCAATACCATCGAGAGATTTATTAGTGATGAATAGTATATATCGGGGAAAAGACTATATTTTATGATGAAAATCAGTGATTCTTGAACAATTGGGATGATAAAGTAAATAGTGACCTTTAGGGAATAGTAGTATGTTTAAAGATAAATGATGAAGATTCTCGAGGCATGACACTGAAAATACTTCAAGAGATTTCGATAAATGTTATGGATAAATAAACGAGGCTTGAATGA
Organism: Nyssa sinensis; assembly: GCA_008638375.1. Lineage (NCBI taxonomy): Eukaryota > Viridiplantae > Streptophyta > Magnoliopsida > Cornales > Nyssaceae > Nyssa > Nyssa sinensis. The sequence continues at coordinate 11,041,114 of CM018032.1, read as the reverse complement.
GAAATAGTCTGAAGGAAACTTAATGGATAACTACAGGAGGAGTTGATACTCTAAATAAATTAATGATGTATCAAAAATGAAAATTCTTGGGTAAGCCATAAGTAGACCCTGATAGGGTAGAGATAAATAGAGTCTTAAAGACAATTACTAAATGAGCGAGATTCGTAAGATTGACCTTATGAAATGTGATGATTTTGAAAAGACACATGATGAATAAATATTAGGAAGAGATTTAATGAATCTTTTGATCTAAGATGAGGTGTGATCCGATTTTAGTCAATACTCTATCAAGTTAGATGAAGGTAAATAATAAATGATTCTGAATAACTGTTAGAGATCAATGTGATCTAAATGATCGTAAAAGCTGAATTAGAAGTAAATTATTTAGAGAAACCATGAAATTGAGATGATATATGATTTTTGAGGTACTACTACTGATGACCGTAGCTTCCATACCACTTCCCCTTAAGCTCTCAGTCTCTCCTACTACTAAGAGATAATTCAAATTTGAATTATGCATCATCCCTTGCCACATCAGCATTACGCCTTTCATTACCCAAGTCCACATTATCACCAAATTCCATATCAACTGCCACCTCATCATCTTATTTCCCACATGAATTATCCTCCTGCAACTCCTCTATATTCCTCTCAATGTAAACTTCAAATGATTGCTTCTTCCCTTCTAAATCCATAACAACATCTGCTCTTCCATAACTCTAACGAAAAATGAATTAATCTTGATTTTCAATTGAATTACATGATTAATCAAATCCATATATTTTGTAAAACTTTTGATTTTCCCTAACACAAAAGAACCCCCTCTCATTGTGCCAACATCTAGAGTGAAGTCCTTCCCCCAAATCTTACCAATATCCAAAAATGTTTTAGCATTCCAAACATGTAATAGAACACCAAAAAAAAATTATCTACACAGTTCTACCATACTCCACATAGCTTCCCCTACTTTATTAAACCAGTTAAAAAACCAGCTAAAATTTTCACCCATAACTGCCTTTTTACCTTCCTTCTTAGAAAAAGTTAATAATACATACTTTCCACCCAAAGGTCTTCATTGTACATCAAAATCCCTTTTGAATGAAAGCATCCTTCAGTGATTTAATCTATCTTATGACTGGTAATCTCGTCACCAAGCTCTTATACAATCATGCATTACCAGTTTCCTCAACACTAACCATTGCAAAGAATGACAAAAAAGCATTCACTCCTTTAACCACCTAGGCATGAGACATACTCTGCTTCCAACCCACATTAGGTTTAAATAATAAAATCCCTCCCTTAATAGGCTTTTTGAACTGGCCACTCACCAAATCTTTTGATCCTAGCACAAAACTTTTCCTTCCTTTTGCACAATTCCTACTTTATTTCATTTCTTTACCAAACTTGGCCAACTTCCCTAGTAGTTTCTTCTCCTTAATTACCTCCCCATTGATCTGTCGTGGAAATCAATCAAATTACCAAACTAAACTACTAGTATAGTAGAGAAGTAAGGGTCGAACCCACAGAGACTGTTGATTGTTTAAAAACCTAAGTTGAGATTAATTTTTAATTCAAATTAACAAAGATTGATTGTTGTTGATTTTCTTTCTAAACTTAAATGAGAACTATACTTAAAGCAAATATTTAACTGAATTAATGAGGAATCAAATTAAAAGAGAATTCCTAGGGTGTTGAATCCACCACTAATCTTGTAACTGGCTTCAATTGTATTAATTTTTGTGTCATTCAATTTGGATGTAAAAGACATATTTTGGCTACAAGCCTCAATACAATCATCAAGAAAATCACGCACCAAAACCGTAAGCACGAATCATCTTTGGTCAACACAAATTGTCTACGCTAATTCTAAGGTCATAGTCACAATTTGTTTTTCCTGAGTTATGACTCGTCCTACGGTTTTGATGTATGTACACATATAACTATTGTATAACCACATAAACAAAATCACAGAAATTGATTATGTGAAACTGAATAATACGATTATTGTCTTAATAAAATCCCAACGTTATAAAATTAACATCCAAAACTAATTAACCCAAAAATAAAATACAAAGAAGTAATATTACTTGACTAGGGTTTCATCTAAACCCTAGGAATGAGAGAACTTAGCCCATGATAGTGGAAAAGGAGACCACCATAGCCATGGAGTTCTTCATCTTCTTCTTTAGAGTCGTCTCCTTCCTTCCTCTCTTCCTCTCTAGATCTCCAAGAACGGCCTTCCCTCTTTTCCAAAACCCTAAGTTACAATAATATCCCCCTTTTTCCAAAAATACCCTTACAAAATAAGAATTTAGGAAAATAACATAAAATCTCGTAATTAGACATTAGGGGCCCAAAAAAGGAGTCTAAAGTGTTCCAAAATAGAGCCTATAATGCTAAAATGGGCCCTAGTCCACCTACATACGGACCAAGCCTCTCTTCTAACCCAAAATCACTTGTTTTCTACTTCTTTGAGCACTTCAAAGCCTGATATTTTCCTTTTTTGCTCCAAATCATCAACTTTGTCAAGCTTTCTCTGCAAAAAGATAAAACAAGAATTAACTAGCAAATACATATAGATTGGAGAAATTAAAATAATAAAAGTACAAGAATATTTAGGATTAACACAATAAATATGCACTTTTTAACCAGTTATCACCCATTCCACATAGAGATGCCCTTAATAACATCAACTTTCATACTGAACCTAACAGATTCTGAACCTTAAATTCGACCTCTTGCGTTTTTTTTTAGGTATAAAAACATCCTTAACACTACCAGTGCCACTAAATAGTTGCCTCAGCCACATCTTATCCATGTTCTCTGGTAGTTTTTTTTACAAATAGTGTCCATAACTCCTGATTTGATTGTTTCCTCCTTAAAACCATTTGCCATTTACCATCCCCACTCTTGCCACCAAGCGACGAACCTTATTTCCTTCAAGTTTCCATTTACAACTAATATTAGAATGAAATATCTAGCAAAATCAATTTTGAACTGTGAGTTCTAAAAACAAAGAAAAAAACCTTCTGTAGACACCTCATTTTGTGACCCTTGATTAAGTAGTAAAAATCGATAATTATGCTAAAAACCTAGTTTAAGTAGGGACTCTTCCCGATTGAGTCTTATTCTTACTAGGAATCCTCCTGACAGAGTCTTATTCTCGCTAGGATTCTCCTGATAGAGTCCCAATTCCATTTGGACTCCTCTTGATAAAGTCCTATTCCCGTTAGGGCTTTCTTGGTTAAGTCCCAATCCAAGTAGGACTCTTCCCAGTGGAGTCCCACTCCCGTTAGGACTATCCTACTAAAGTCCCAATCCAAGATTCTTCCCGTTAAAGTCCTACTCTCGTCAGGACTCTCTTGCTAGAGTCCTAGTCCAAGTAAGATTCTTTTCGACAGAGTCCCACTCTCGTTAAGACTCTCCTATTAGAATCTCAGTCCAAATAGGACTCTTCTTAATAGAGTCCCACTTTAACACCCTGATTTGGTTATCAAGAATTTAGTCGCTAATTAAATATTAGAAACTCTAAAAAGCAAAATAATGCTTCTGATACAATTCCATAAACCTTACCCATTGTTTCACGACATATAAATTAAACATGCGTAGTTCAGGGCTTATGCCTTTGTACAATATCAACACATGCCCCAAGGGCCCACACACTTCAGGTTCTTTCTTTCACTAAAACATCACCGAATCTCATGTAGCCGGAGCGTCATCTGAAATGTGTTATCCCACGAATGGGTGAGCTCAATTGCTGGTATAATATAATGTTAATGCAAGAAATAAAATTAAAGTGTGGCATGTGTAAATGTACATTTATTTCTACATGTCATCCAATAACATCAATGCAGTGCATCAATAGTATGCGTGACGCACCTATGCAAACTCTATGCCACACCCATGTCTCATTTTACGGTCCTTCCCCGCTGGCCTGCAAGTACCACAGTATGTCTCACTTCACGGTCCGGACCCCATCTGGCATGTGACTACCAATGGCCGATTTTTGGGTTTTTCACCACAGGATCTACACCCTCATAATGTACAGCACCACGTGCTCAACCCACACTATGTTCCAAGGAATCACACTATGCCAATATGCTCTGATTTCACCATGCCATAATGTAATCTCAATAAAGCATCTTATCCACACATGAAGCATGCTTTAGATAATGTATTACACAATAACATTCCAATCACAAAATTCCTTCATCAAGGGTACATGCCATACATAGTCCATTTAAACACATGCTTTAAGTTACATATTTCATAATCTCAACAATTCTCGATAATATAATTCACACATTATGCCAACACATGGAGTATACATATAGTCATGATCCACATCCATCACTTAACCAAACTTTCAAAAGATAACAAGAAACACATAAGCATATAAGCAATCAAACAAATATGTGAATCATTAAGTCAACATGGCAATTACTCCTAAACTTAATCCTATTTCTTAGCACAATATATCATACCTGATGGGTTTGCTTCAACCCTAAGAAGTTGTGCTAGCAGTGTAGTGGAATTAACAGAAAGAATACAGAAGGTCAGACCACCTTCTCCTTGCCTTTCAGTGTTCCTAAAATCATGAAATATAACTCAGTCCACTTGTTGCTCGAATTATGCTATTCATCAAATTTTATGTCTTTATTTTATGAGTTTCTATTTTGTTAAAATAAACTCTACCATTGAGTCTAGAATGTCGAAGAAAGTTGGGTTAGGCTTTCGTAAAATTTAATTTGAACTTCTGTACTAATGGTCATTTTGCAATTTTTACTGGTCCTTACATCCTGAGACCCCTTTTCGCAAATTGGACTCCACGGTTGAGTCTGGAATGGTTGAAATAATAAAGTTCTACTATTTGTTTACTTTAATCGGAGTTCGTTTGACTGCATTTTAACTCAGGGGCATTTTGGTAATTTTTAATGTTATTACGGGTCTTTTATTTTTTGGAACCTTGCCTCGTAAAATGGGCCTCACCATTGGTCTCAAAATGGTCGAGATAGTCAAAATACACTAATGACTTGTCTCATTTGGATTCTGGGTCACTTTATGACATTTAAAATAATTTAATTAATTAAATTAATATTTTATTCAGGGGTCTAATTATAATAATTAAAAGTTCTGGGGGTCAAATTAGAGTTTCAAGAAGTTACGTGGTTAATTCAGAATTTCAAATTTTCCTATTCCTAATCTGGATAGCCAAGTAGTGGCTAAGTCCCAAAACAGTGATAGGATATCCCAATCCTCAATTTCAATTTCAATTTACTAAACTCGTAGCCAAACACCCCTAATTCATTTTTAAGTTTATAACCTACGGCTGACACGTGGGGGGTGGGTTAGTCTTAACCCGACCCAAACTGACCCGAACCCAAACCCGAACCCGACCCGGACCCGAACCCTGAATAGTACTCCTTCTTCCCCGATTTTTCGATAAGGTTCCAGCGAGGTTCCGGCGTCTTCTCCGGCGCTGGTGACACTTTTTCGGTCGATTTTTAAAGGTTTTAAAATGCATTTTTCTTCAGTTTTTCCCAAGGATTTCATATCTAACATTAGTTTTTAATTTGGTTCATTGGAACTTCACAAATAGAGGGTCAAATAGCCACGGCTGACTTTCCGGCCAACTGTGTTTTCATGATTTCAGGGTTGGTTTTTAACTATTTTGGCTCCTATTCATTTCTAATGAATTTCTGCATCACAGAGGAACAATTCCTCACCATTCAAACTAAGTTTTAAACAGAAAAAAATTCAAAAACCAAATTATCTTAGGGAACCTGCAACTGGAAATTTCTCTCTCTCCTTAACCATTTCACTCGATTCTTTTTGCATTAGATACATTTTTCATAGCCTATAAGGCCCTATAATTTAAATCAACTATCATGCTTTTGAAAATTAAAACAGAAGTCAAGCCACTCACCAAATTTTCTGGGTTTCTTTGTCTGGTGCAACCCCTTTTTCTCCTTTCTGCCTCAACTTCTTGAACCTCTCTCCACCTTCTCAATTTTCTCATTTCATTCTCTTTCTTTCTGTCTTTCTTTTTAACCCAACGAACCCACATATGTATACACATATCATACTTTCTCTCTCTATTATTCTCTCTCTACCCTACAGTCAAGCCTGCACACACTCAATCTATTTGACATACACACACACAGAACACACCTACTTACACACACCATCAGCCACCCACTACCTTACACACAACAGCCCCTCCATGCTTCCTTGTATGCTGCACACTCAACCCACACACACACACACAACCGCACACAGTACACACACACAACCGCACACAGTACACACACACACACGTGATATATATATATATATATATACACACATAACATACCTACCATACATGTATAATATACACATATATATATATATTTCACTATATATACCTACACACACATAACATACATTTATTTAAAGAGGAAAAAAAATTATTCCACTAAAAAAAAAAATTTAAAATCTTTACATAAATCGAGGCAATAAAGACTATAAAAATTGATAAGATTTTGATTAATGAAATCGACACATGAAAAAAATAAATAAATAATATAAGTAGATGAGAAAGAAATAAAATTAACACGATAAGAAAAATAAGAGAGAGCCGTAGCTCCCTAGACTCGAACCTCTGACCTCATGCACGTGAGGAACCTAAACCCCACGCATGTGCAACTGTGCCACCGTGGCACTTGTGTTATAATAATAACAGAACATATATATATATATATATATATATATATATAACATTAAAGAAAATAATTGAATTAATTTAATTATGGTAAAATGTTCTGTTGTCCAAATAAAATAAAAAGATAATGTATTCTAACTTTTTCTGACATTCTAGACCTAATGAAGAGATCCGTTTTATGAGATAGAATCCTAAAAATTAAGACACGTAAAATGTAAAAATTACCATTTTATGCTTAATGATTCCCGAAGCCAATTAAATATAAAAAATAGTCTATCTTGACTATTTTGGGCGTTTCGGACTCAATGGTAAGGTCCATTTCACTCAAATAAATTCTGAAAAATATGGAACAACAAATGATGTAATACCCATTACATCCCAAACATTAATTTAGCTATAAAATGAATTTAGAAAAAATGGGCAGAACCTAACTTAAAGTTTTAAGGCTACTAGACCAACGAATAGAATTCATTAAGAAAAATTTAGTTACAAAAATTAATAAATGGCCGATAGTAATGCTTTAGTTATGCTCTAATATGAAGTTATGTGCATTTTGACTCATGGATCTAAGAACTAAGGACAAGGAAAAAGAAATTAAGGAAACAGACTGAGGACTTGAGGTGAGTAATCTAGTATCTTGAATCAGTGGATTTCACATCCCGCTTTCAAATGTCTATCTTATGAAGTTCTATATTTGTTCAAAATGCTAAGTTTATTTTGTGAGTAATCATGTATCTCGAATCAGTAATGTTTTATCTCCTACTTGAAAAATGCTTAAGTGTTTTATCTCTGTTTGAAAATGTTTAATCCATTTTTATGAGAGATCTCGTACTCTAAATCAGTGAATTTTTATATCTATTCAAAATGTCTATTTTGCACTTTATAAAATATCCTAAAACTATGATCTTCATGACTATATTTTGGAATGACATTGATATGTACTGATTTGAAAAAATTTTATATGACTCAAATCTTGACTAAATTCTTTAGCAAAAATGTTAGTAAACCATAACACCCATTCAATGAGAAAAATGATTTGTGTGAACTAATTTTGACTATGTAAACTGAATCGTGTTTGTTTTGATCTGATCATGTGTCTGTGTGAGACCTACCCACATGGTGCTCTGACTCAATGTGTGATTCGATTCTTGTGTCTGTCCGAGGCCTACCCATGCGGCGCTCTGACTCTTGTAATGAGACCTACCCAAATGGTGCTTTGACTTAATGTGTAATTCAATTCTTGTATCTGTCCAGGGTCTACCCATGTTGTGATACCCTGACCCAATTTGTAACCAAGTGAACCATGTAAACCCAAGCCGTTAAGGCTTTACGTCATGACATAGAATAAAATGGACGGTTTTGGAATCTCAATAGTTTGAATGTACAGACGATACCCGAGCGATGCCCGAGCAAGCCATGAACGAATATTAAAAAATAAAATAAAAATGAAACAAAAATAAAAATGCATGTTATAGGCATATTTGAAATATGGATATATATAAATATATATAAATGCTAACATATATACAGTGTAATAGTTATATATGTAGATATATATATATATATATATGGGCGTGTGATATATATATAGGTAACATGCAAAATGAATGCAAGGCAAAAATAAATGAAAGGGAGGGGGGTTATGAATTTGCAAAATTAAACAAAAAGGGAAAAGTCAAAGAAAAAGGAAAGGAAAGAAAAAAGGAGAGAGAGAGAGAGAGAGAGAGAGAGAGAGAGAGAGAGAGAGAGAGATTACTGTGAGCAAGAAGAGGAAGAAGGAGAAGAAAAATGGGAAAGGAGATCAGAGGAAAAGGGGGAGAAATAAAGGTAAGCTTTCCATTTTTTTTCTTTCTTTTCTAAAAATTCTTTACTGTACATACTATTTTTTTTTGAAACTGAAACTAAACACCCAAAGAAATATAGGGTTTGAAAGGGTAGGAAAAATGATGAATTTAGGAAGAAATGGAAGAATTTCTGGTGGAGAAATGAGAGAGAAAGGTGGCAAAAAATAATGGGTGGAAGAAAAGTACCCCGGTTGAAGCTAAAAACAAACCCAAATTAATTATTGAGGTCTTTAGAGTCAATTTGATATAAAATACGTCAAAAATGGGCGTCAAAATAGCGAGAAAAAGTAAAATGAAAAGTTGTCAGAAAACCGCCTGTCGCCCGCGTAGCCACTGCCGTGGCACGAACAGCAGCCCAAAACCACCACTATTTTAGTTTTAATGGTGGATATGGAAGTCCCTTTAAACTACCCAACCAATTCCCAGGAAGAAAACTGCAAGAAAAGGAAAAAAAAATCTAAAATTTCGGCCGCCAGAAAAATGGGGGGAGGGCTACTATTGGGTCAATGGGTCTATGGGTTGGTCAACGGGTTGGTTTGGGTCGGCCCAGGGGCAATAACGGGCTGAAAACTGCACTATTTGGTTGGTCTAAATTCAACTTGAAAATTGTTTTAAGAAAAAGAGGGTGAGGCGTAGGCTGGGACTTGAACCTAGGTACTGTGACGAGTGAGGGGGGCATGCCACCACTAGGCCACACCTACATATGTGAACAAAGGTGGGGATTATATATATATATATATATATATATATAAAATTAAGAAATTAAATAAAATAATTACTTAGTATTAAAATAAGTTTTCGATATCCAAATTCAACAAATAAATAGTGTAAATTTACTATTTTGGACCCTCTGGACCCAAGGGTGAGGTCTGTTTCATGAGACAAAGTCCCACGAAATAAAATACCTGTAGAAATGCCAAAATGACCAAAATGTCCCCGAGTCAAATGTGAGTCAGCAGACTCCAATTAAATTAAGTAAATAGTAAATTTTTATTATTTCAAACCTTCTGGATTCAACGGTGAAGTCTAATTTATGAAAATAGGTCCCAAAAAATAGAGACTTGTAAAATGACTGATTTACCCTTTTCGGTATAGAAGTCCAAATTGAAAACCGTGAAAGCCTAAACTGACTTTCTTCGACATCTCGAACTCAATGGTAGAGTCTAAATTAGTAAAAGAGATACTTAGAGTAACGAGGTGTACAATTTGATAAATGTCATTAGAATTGAGACCATGTTTACTAATTTATAGGCAAGTCAAAGGAAAAAGGAAAAGTTACGGAATATTGAGATAGATCACATGGATAAAAGGTAAGTAAAGTTTTATCTCTTATACGTGGTTTTCCAAGCCACATTCTTTCTATTACTACCAACATTTTGTACTCTTTTACGTACCCACTACTATTGTCCCACTATCGATATTGTCCTATCTGGTGGATACTTATTGACTGTTATCTCATTGTTGCTATGTTATACTATGCCTTGAAAGGCTTATTGATTGACGTTTACTGTATGTTATTCCATACCTTATAAAATCATGATTTATTGTGAATGTCAGATTTGTGCTCAGTCACAATATCCATCCGATGTTTTCTGAGTTGGCAGGACCTACGGGTCGATTGACAGGACCTTCGGGTTGATTGATGGGACCTTCGGGTCGATTGATGGGACCTATGGGTCGAGTCCGTGAACGGAGATATAGTGATTGGGTGTTTTTACATATGGAATTATGAGGGCATTTTATATGAATTGAGGTTAAAGGAGGTATGCCGGGCCTCAGACCTAGGGTCTGCTAACCAGAGTAAATGCATCACTTATTTTTTACTGTTATGTTAACGTTTATTGGATTCGTAGGATGCTTTCATTTCCCTATTAATGATTCCATGTTAACAGTTCCTTATTTATTAGACTTGACTGTGACCGATTTATTATAGTAGTATATTCATGTTGATTGTGATCATTGAGTTTTTCCATATCTATGCTACACCGTTGCTCATAATTGTTATTGTGCTTTATTATTCATTGGCTATTGTGGCATTTTACTATTAAATGCAACCGTTGTCATGAATGGCTATCATGTTACCTTTGAATTCACATTTTCCTATGTAATCCCTAACCCGTATTTGGGATAGGCTTTTACTTACTGAGTTTTGTTAGCTCACACCTTACTAATTTTTCAGGTGAGTGTGCTACAGAACCACAATAGGATATCAGGAGCTTAAGGAGACAGTTGAGAAGCATGATAGTAGTGAATAAAGTCTCTCCCATGTACTCACCACCTAAGAGTGGTTCATGCTTAGTTTATTGTTAGTTTTAAGTTCAGTCTTTGAACAATAATTGTAATAAGGCTTCCGCACTTTAATGTCATGTTTACATTATTTACTGTTATCATTGATACAAAGACTGAAAAAAAAGTAGGGAGAGCCATTGGGTCGGCCCCGCGATACGAGATTCGTATAAGGTGGATTTCGGGTTGTGACATGGGTGCTCCAACTCTTGTTGAGACTTCCCCCCATGGCGCTCTGACTCTATTTTTGTGTCTACACGAGGTTTACCCATGTGGCCCTCCGATTCTTGATGAGACTTACCTACATAGCGCTCTAACTCATTGTGGAATTCATGATTGAGACTTACCTACGTAATGCTCTAACTCTTGATGAAACTTACCCACGTAGTGCTCCAACTCAATATGTGATTCTTCGATGTGTGCAATATGTATCTGTTATCTAACTCGTGTTATCCACTATTCAAAATCAGATTTTAAAAGTACCATCTCATGTGCATTTGTTATTCGATATTATGTTATTTGTTCTACATTAATTATCTGAACTATGTTCTAAGAAATGCATGTGTTATTATATATTTTATGAACAACTCTTCATCATCTGCTTTGTGTTTTGATATTCGAACTGTGCTATTGAAAATGACGTGTTTTAGAAATGCATATGTTATATCTACTTGAACCTTTAGTATGTTTTATACATGATTTGTTTTAAAAATGTGTTTTAAGATATTCTTGTGTATATGTTATCTGTTTGAAGAACTTGGTGCTCATGGTATTTTGTGAAAAACTCTAACTTTGTAAAACTTATGACAGGATGTAGGAATTACTCACGAGCTTAGTGATGCTCACATAGATTTATTCAACATATTTTAGGTAACTGAATTAGCAAGGAGGTTGTAAAGTTTACACAGAATAGCTAAGAGCGTGAATGCAATGGATCTTTTGCACGAGGATCTTAGTTGGATGTGATGTGAAATCTTTTTGGTAATCATATGATGTGTTTTTGGGCTCAATGACAACTTAGACTTTTGGAAATTAGTATTATGTACCTTTTATGGACATATTTATGGATGTGTATATAAATGTTGAAGATTATGTTAATGATGGTGATCACGATGATTTTACCTTGAGTTCCCTTTATAAATGATTGGTGTTGAATTGGTTATTAGATGAGTTGCATATGTGTAGCTTTCACACTCGATAACATAAAAGGAAAAAAATTATCACTCTTGTGCAATTTATTTGATTTTGTACGGCCTGTCTGAGTAACAATGTCGATCACTGACCCCTAATCTACATAGGGTGGATTTTGGGTCGTGACACGCACTCTCATTAGGACTCTATTGCCAGAGTCCTAGTCCAAGTAGGACTCTTCCCGACAGAGTCTCACTCCCGTTAGGACTCTCCTATCAGAGTCTCAGTCCCAGTCCCACTAGGACTCTTCCTGACAGAGTCTCAATCCTATTAGGACTCTCTTACTAGAGTCCTAGTCCAAGTAGGACTCTTCTTGATAGAGTCATACTTTCGTTAGGACTTTTCTGTCCATCAAAAGATGTTTCGATAACTTCAACACCTTTTCGCCTATTAAGGGCATTTTGTATATTTTGGCATAATCCTACCCTTAGTATAACTTCCTAGTTACTTGAAGGGTATTTTTGTAATTTTTATATTATTTTACCCACATATGGGTAATTTGGTAATTTTAGCCATTTGGTGACGAATTGAGGAGTAATTTGGTCTTTTCACATGTCTTGTGTTAATCTAGAGATTCTCCACCAAATTGGAGGCAATTTGGTAATCTTGAGTTATAGTAGTCTATTTAGGCTTAATTAGGACTTTTCACTTTTAGAGTTTCCATAAATCTGGTTACTTGATATTTCCTTAAATGGAGATACATTGAACCTCGATGGACATTCTTACTTTAGAGTTTATTTTTAATTAAATTCTATTTCTCTTTTATCTCATTGGTTCTTGTATGTAGACACCAATTTTATTAGTTCGTACATTGTCATAATTATTTATTAATTCATTTAGTTAGGATAATCATTCTTATTTATTTATTTAATTAAATAATTATCACTCAAGATATGATCTTGGCCCTCCATTTTAGGGTTTCATGTTAAACCCTTGGATCAAATCTCTATATTTCCCTATAAATAGAGCCTCCGGGCCATCAATTTGAGGGGACACAAAATGACACAAAATACACGATTTCTGTAGCCTTATGTTGCTAGCATAATTATAGAGTTCTCTTTACAAGAACTCTCCCTCTCCCAAGGCCGAAGCCCTGCCGAAGTGACAGCCTCCCTTCATGAAGCAAGTCTAAGCAACGCTTTCCAAACCGAATAACAAGCTAGAGATCTGCCCGATTGAAGCCTCCAGCCCAGATTTTCCTAGCCAAAATATTGTTCCACTACCATGACTAAATGAGGTATGCTCTCAAATCTTTAACAGTTTTCTTTAAATCCGGTTGATCTTGCCTTTTTTATCACTCTTGATAAAAAAGGGTAAATCGGAAAACTACGTGACTCTGATTCTATTTTCTGAATGGATATGTAGGAAGCCTTCGAGCCCAAGTCAGATCTTCTTCTTGTCTTTTCTGTTTTTTTTTGTTTATTCAAGTTAGATTCTTTACTGTTTATCTCTTCCATACTGACATATCGTTTTTCAGTTTTCTTATGAGAAAATAGCATTGCAAGTGAATATTTGATGACGATCCATTCGGATTGGGCGGGGTGGGTGGGTGCCTAATACCTTCCCATTCCGTACCTTAGCCCCCGGATCCATGTTTTATTTGGTTTTTACTTTATTTCAATGCCTTATATTATTCAATTCATGTCAAGGGATCTTTAAAATGTAATTAAGAGACAAGACGATGTAAATTTTAATTATTTCATTTCTTTTTAGTTTTCTTTTAATTATGTTCTGCTATAATGGGTTTGCTTGTTTCTTGTCCAAAAGCAAGTTGGTGACTCCTCAATCTTTCTATCTTCTATAAGAGGAGTTCTTTCCCACTTTAAGGAAGGAGACAGTCGGGATCTCTTTAAATCCCTTAAAAGCATGACATACTTTCTTTCTTTTTTTTTATGTTGGCACCCACTAGTGGTGGCTCTACTGAGGACTAAAAAGGGTTAAACTCGGTGAAGTATTCACTTTAAGGCTATTTTGTTTACTTGCTTTACATTCATTTATTTTTGTGCTATATGATGAATGAATATATGAATGGATGTATGCTTGAATGTATGGATGGATGAATAAAAAAAGGACTAAAATTTGAATACCTTGTACACATATCATTTTCATACATTGCATTTGCACTACACACGCTCTAAACCTCGGACAATTAGTAGCCATCGCCCCGTATGCTCACTCAGCTTGACGGGTGTGGCAAGTGAAAGCCTTCCACTCCTTAATCAAATACCGCTTGACTGGGGATACTATATTCTAGTGGCCTTGGGATGGTATGAAAAAAAGTGATGCGGTACCATTTGACTATAGTTATTACAATCTAATGGCTGTGGGAGGTATATGGCACGTCCTGTTAGAAGGGAACCTTGAAACATTTACCCGATCGAAGCGTCATGCATATAATATTCCCTAGATTCATGATTCGGGATCTTAAACCCGGTTTTGGTAAGACACACGTGGACTTTTTTTTTTTGCGCAATTTTGCAAAATAAAAAAAAAAATCTAAGAAGGTTGAAAGATGCCCCTCTCTATTGGTCGATCGGCATACCTTCCATTTGAGAAAAACTCAGTGTCATTTGATCACATAAGATTTCAGTTCTACTCTATCAACATTTATAATTTACCAATAAAATAACAATTATAATTTAGTTTCATGTATTGTTTTAAAATAATTCTATTAAATAAGTGCAAAAGATTATTATAAATAATAGTATTAGTTTTTCTATCCTTTCATACAAGTAGGTCCTATTATTCTACAAGTGGCTTGGCCTTCTGTATAAAAGAACAAAAAATAAAGGAGAAATTTATAATAACAATGCTAAAGGTCCAAATTTTATACCATAACTTCCATTCCAAATGATAGCTTATTATTAGGGCATGTCACTTTTACACCAAAGAAATGTTTGGTATATAGGATTTAATTGACCGTTTTATTTACATGCTAATGTGTTAAGGGTATTTTTGAAATTAATGAATATATTTAAATTTTTTTTCTTTAGATTTAAAGATGAATTATAGTAATTAATGTTGTGGACATATTCGATGACTTTTTTTAAAAATCTACGCAACACTACTCTAATAAAAGAAAAGTAAAACTTCGGTAAGCGTGAAACATGGACACTACAAAAAATATATATTTTTTGCGATGCACATTATTAGTGACGCACAATAGTCGTTGCTAAAAGTGACTTTTAGCGACGCTCAACAGTGTGTCGCGAATAGTAGAAAAAAAGTAATAAAAAAATTTGATTTCGGCGCAAAAAATTATACGCGAATCTATTAGTGACGCACATGGGCGTCGCTAATAGGTAATGATATTGGCGACGCACATGTGGGCGTCGCAAATAGCATGCTTAAATAAAAACACTGTTGTTTTACATATATTTAGCGACATGCAAGGACTATTAGCGACGCACAGTGGGCGTCGCTAATAAGTCCCTATAACTCCAATGCCCAATTCGATCTCTCGCTCTGTCTCAGTTGCTCTAACACTGTCGAATCGATCTTCGATCTCCCTCTAGAGTTGTTTTGCACTTGATCTCTTTCTCTCTCCAACTCGATCTCCGACCTCCATATCTCATCTCTCAGACGCTCAGTTCGGATTGGTGGAATATCTCCAATCTCTCGCTGCTTCTCCGTCGGTTGTTTTCTCTCTCTAGATCGATCTCTCGCTTTGTCTCAGTCACTCTAACACTGTCGAATCGATCTTCGATCTCTCTCTAGAGCTTGTTTCACAATTGATCTCTTTCTCTCTCCAACTCGATCTCCGATCTCCATATCTCATCTCTCAGACGCTCGGTTCGGATCGGTGGAATATCTCCGATCTCTCGCTACTTCTCCATCGGTCACTTTCTCTCTCTGGATCGATCTCAAATCTCTCTCTCTCTCTCTCTCTCTCTCACCACTTCACCGAGTTTGAGAAAGGTTAGGGTTTGTTTTAAATTTGCTTATTTTCTTCTTCTTCAATATGATTGGCTAACGAGTACCATATATGGCATCTCAATGGCTTTAAGTTATTAATTTGGGATAAGATCAGGTTATATAGATTTCTATTTAATATATATATATATATATATATATATATATATATGATTTCTTTAGAGTTATTGTTGTTGCTTGATTTATGACATTTTTCTTGTAGACCTTATCCTGCTTCTTTTAGCATGTGCGATAGTTTAGGATCTGGAATTTTATTCTGACTTGTTCATTTTTTTTTTATATATGTGAAATTTTATACAATTACATACATATACATATACAAGCCCTCGTATTCAAACATTTTACTCTGACTAGTTCATTTTTTTAAAAAAATATGGAATCTATGATCCATTTGTATTTGGTTGGTTCTATTGCCCTCAACCATTAAGTTGTGTTGCTGCTTGTTTTCTCTTTTTTTTTTTTTTATAAGAATAATATTTGTCTTTGAATTAGGTATCCAGGATTTTATGTGTCACGATCTTTATCTTGCATGCATACATCAACATGAATTGGACAATTAACTAGTGAAAGGATTGGTTCACAATTTATCAGTTCAACTTATTTTATAAACAATATATTTAGAAATATATAAAAATATACTAGAAATATATCAACATGCACTAAAAAACCAGAAAACTATGTGGAAAATGTATAATTTTAAAAATAATTACACTTACCTCTCTCGATTTATTCGACAATCACAGAAACTTTTCTAGTATTTTCAAAAATTATACTAACTGCCTCTCCATTGTGCTGAGATCTTTTTCTCTTTACAAAATTCTTCATTCACAATGTTTAGGTTTAAACCAATAATTTTTTATATGACTAAAATATTTTTATATATTACACTGACCACTCTTATTTTTTCAGAGATTACAAAAGTTCCTGTAATTATTAGATATTATTAAGGTGATCAATGTAATTATCTCTAAAAATAAAACAATAATTTCATGTTTTTCGTTATCGTCTGTCTCCTAAAAATTTTAACAAAAAAAAATATAAAATCAGATATCACAAAAAAAATCAATGTAATAATTTTATATTTTTATTATGAGTATAACTATTAAAATTATTTTAATGTATATATTTAAATATTCATATATTCACATTTGCATAGAAACTTACACAATAATATCTTTGAATTATTTCAATGTTCGGTAAAAGAAAAACATATATTAGGTGTTAAAAAGACAACAAACAAAAAATAGCATTTTTTTAATAAAAAATATTTTAAGATTGACTTTATGCCCTTTGGTTCATATATAATAAAATTTGTCCCATCATTCAACTGATATTTCTGCATATTTTTCCCCTCTTTTAATAGAAATAATAAATTAATCAAATCGAGTTAATTAATAGCTGAATTCTTGTTGGATCGGTTGAACCGGCCAAATAAATAAGGAATAACGTGTCCATTCCTGGTGCAAGTTGAATTACGTAGCGATGATGTAAGGGAATGAGTGTAGATTGAAGTAGGAACCATCTTTGACTGTCCGCGTAAATGTGGGAGGAACCATTGTCTGACCGAGAGAGAGAGAGAGAGAGAGAGAGAGACGCCTCCTTTTCAACAGTGCTGAATGAGAAATGGAACAACATTTCACACATGCGATTAAGATTATGGTTCAATTCTGTATATATAAGACCGTACGTACGTGCAACTATGAACAGGAAATCAAATTCTTCTAATTGGGGACCATTTGGAACGAAAACCTTCTGTCTTCTTTCAAGGTAATCTTTCGACTCTCTGGTCCTTCCTTTCTATGCAATAATATCCAATGGCTTTTTCGATGGAATTGTTTCTTTGCTTCTTACTTTAGGGCTTTTCATGTATGTACGTATATCTATATCTATATCTATATCTATATCTATATATCTATATAATCCTCCCAAAATCTGAGTCATGTTTTGCCTCTTGAAGTATTGAATATGATAACAGGTCTTGTTTTTGTGATTGAACTCATTTATTGGATGTTTAATTTTCTCAATCAATAATTTGGAAAATATAGATCTGTCAGTAGATTCTTGACTTTGGTCTTCTATTAAATGAAAGGGGTTTTGAATTGTTCCTTTAATTATTCCAAATCTATGTGCAAAACCTCTATTTCACAGGCCTGCACTTAGATTTTATATCACTTCTTTACAAATTTTACTCCCTGTCATTCAAAAGAAAATAGATTTGGAATTTCTCTCATGTATGGATATCTTAATGCCTTAGTGCCTTTTTATCTAATATTTGGTTCCATTGTAGGATCTTATCGTCCCCGTTTATACTCATAAAACAAAGAAGCTGCAGTAATGGATATCTCATCAGCCCAATGGTTATCTGAACTGGTATGCTTGTAACAATATATATAAACATATATATATATATATAGATTATTGAGAGGCTAATTGTTATTGGGTTAATACAAGTTGTGATCATATGATGTGTTCTTATTCTTTTTATTAGTTCTTCATTAATCTTTATGTGACTATTGTTTCAATTTATAGGAAATTGAAGATCCCAATATCTTCCCCCAATGCCAGATGAATTTTGTTGATCAGTCAACTGATGAGTGCAACTTCAAGTCTTTCTCTACTGAAAACTACTTCTCCTACCCATCTCTCAATTTCAAGTCCACACCCATGGAAATGCCTCAGAATGGAATTAAGAGACCGGCCAAACAGCTCAAGACCATCAGTGGGAACTCTTGCACCACAGAAGGAATTTTAACTCCAATGGACTTTTCTTCTTCCTCCTCCAACCTTATTTATTTTGGGAATTCAGACTCACCAGCCGCCCATTCACAACAGTTCTATGGAAATCTCAACTGTGCCGGTAAGCCTAAGGATGAGACGGTCTCTCATGGAAATATAAACTTCTCATCTTTAACTTCACAGGGTTCCTATGAGAACCTATATGATGCATCAGACTTTGGAAAGGGGACCAAAAGGGCCCACCCCGCAACTAGGGCTTCTTCACAAGCCCAAGATCATGTTATGTCAGAAAGAAAGCGAAGAGAAAGGCTGGCACAGCGATTCATAGCTCTTTCAGCCCTCATTCCAAACCTAAAAAAGGTACTAATAGTTCAAATTTTCTTCTGCCGGTGACTGAAGTCGCTGGTTCTAGTCACTGGTATTAATATTTCACGCTTTTCTGTTTGTTAATAGTTGGACAAGGCTTCTGTTCTTGAAGATGCAATTAAGTACATAAAACAGCTTGCAGAACGTGTGAAGACATTTGAGGAAGAGGCCAACAAAACTTCTGTTTCTGTGAAGAAAACCTGGCTTTCTTGTGACGATGAAAGCTCTTCATCTGATGAGAACTCTGATAGCAGCTTAAACCAATTAATCCCAGAGATTGAAGTGAGAGTCTTAGACAAGAATGTGCTCATAAGAATCCACTGCAAAAAAAGCAAAGGTTTCTTAGAGAAAATATTCAGCGAAATAGAGAAGCTTCGTCTGACTGTCATGAATAGCAGTGTCATGCCATTTGGCAACACCAATCTTGATATAACCATTATCACTCAGGTAATCTCACTAACTGGTTTTGATTTAAACATTTATAATTCTTCCTTTGTTTTTACAAAATATATATATATATATATATATAATATACAGTTGATTACATAATAACACATTCCACTTAATCTCCATTTTTTTGTGCAGATGGACGTTGAGTACAGCATGACAGTGAAGGATCTGGTGAAAAGCCTACGATTGGCTTGTCTAAATTCAATGTGACAAGAGTACAGAACCAAGTTTTTGTTCCTTGAAAGCTGTCTTTGTTTCTTGGAAGCTAATTAAGAATAATCTCCTGTTTCAGTTTGTTTCAGTATTATCTTTTTTGAACCTCCTGATCAAAACAAAGGCCCTCAATGTCTCTCAATCTCCAGACCATCTTCCATGCATTGTCATGGTTTTGGTTTTTTGCTGCAAGGTTTCACTGTTGCAAAAGGGTTTTTTTTTTTTTTGCGTGGTTGACCACGTTTAATCACCCGAGTGCTCTAAATGGGACCAAGCGGCCTTTTATTCGGAAGGGTTTTTGAGAGGTTTAACAATTACTGAGTGACCTCTTTCTTGTTTCTGTCTCTAAAAGGTCCTATTGTTTTGGGAGTTGGGTTGTGTTTTTCAGAGGCTCAAGGAATTATTTCTTGGCCTTTTCTGTAGAAACTCTCTGTAACAACATGTGTGATTTGACTGCTTAAATAAATACAATGATTTGTAGAATATTTACTTTTCTTTTTTATTGGCAACTCCAAGCTAGCTGGATTGTGTTATTTATTTGGTTTTATTTTTCTGACAGCTCCACTCCATATGTCATATCTGTGATTAAATTTTTAATAATTGCTGTGGTTGCTGGGCAAATCCATCTGTCATTAAATTGTCAGCTCAATTATATGTTGCTTAGTTGACAATTTAATGCGCACCCACATGTGTGTTCCCATTTTAGCTCATTTAATTTATCTGATTACCCCTAAAACTACTACTTAATTATGTATTTAATGGGTTGTGAATCTTGTGTCTATTCCAAACTTGGAAATAATAGATATAGAGAAGAAAGCCACAATGGTATTTTTAAGATTATAAAACATGTAGATCAGTGTTTTGAAATGATATACAATATTAAAATAATGAATAATGCTATGTTCAAATTTGACAGTTAACTTAATTTACAAAGTAGGTATGTAAAGAATTTTTGGTAAAATCTGAAAATAATGAAGGTATTACTATAAAATAATTCATCATTATGAATACATATTTGTATAGAATTTCTATTTGGGTTGCATTATTGTTCAATTAATTTTCAATAAACAACTAAGCATTTTGGGAATGCAAAATTTCTCATTTCTCAAAGTTTTTTGGTTAACAATAAAAGTAAAAATTACATTTAACTAGGAAAGATATAAAGAGCAACCAGAGAATTAAAAAATAAAAAATACGTGCATCGCAAATTAGAATGAAACATATAAACGATGATATATAGAGTTGTTTATCTCATTAGTGGCAATAAAAATATCATAAATTGTGTTAAACCTACAATCTCGTCTTAAATGTAGAGAGTTGATGTAATAGAGTGTGAGAATATAAATCGTAACATAATAAGGTGAGAGATTTTAAAACTTATACCGAATAAACAGAAAAGAGACTTAAACTCAAGATTTTTTAGAATTAGAATTCTAATACTATGTCAAATAATTAATTGTTCTAAAATTTTAAGACAACAAAGAATAACCTAACATGTATATCAAGCTAACGTCTTTATTCAGGCACAATTTTGACTTACACAAAAAGAATTAATTTATATAACAGTGTGAGATAGCAAAATCTAACGTAATAAGGAAACAAAAATAATTGAGAGTATGTTGCATATGAGCTTTTTAAATATTTTCACAAAATTGTGTTATGTGATATTTATTTTTAAAAAACTCAAAATAAATCTTTTCTTTTCTTTTCTTTTCTTATCAAAATGGCAAAAACACAAGTTCTAAAAAAAAAAACTCACTCTTCTAATAATATGCATTTTAGTAAAGGCGTTTAAAAAGAAAAAAGAAAAGGAAGCCTTTTTTCCTAAATATCCACGGAACGGCATTCGATATAACAAAACCGACCAAAATGGACGGCATTCGAAGAAAACGACAACCCACACGTGTTAAATGAATAATGGCTAAACAAATATTAAGTCTTAACAAGACGGTCAAAGTCAAATAAACACGTATTAAGCGGATCTTAGCTTCCCGCAACGGTACCACCTTCTTGGTCTTGGATGTACTTTTCTTAATAATGGTCGGTCGTTTGTAAGAATAACAATTGGACAAATTTGAGGTGGTGTGCATTTTTTTTTAAATTTTGACTTTGTTTATATATATATTTTTTCGATTCTATTTTGTCTTATTTCGTTTAGAAATTTATTTCAATCTCGATTTTTTTATATTTTTCAACTTCATCCTACTCTATCTCAAATCCTTATATATATATTTTTTAAGTAAGTCAAAATTTTTATTTTGATAAATAAATTAATTTTTTTGACCAAAATAATTATTATAAGAAAAAAATATATGAGTGTAATATGAAAAATTTTAAAACTAATTTTATATAGTGTAATTTATTGATAAATATAATGTATATAAAAATAGATAAAAAAACTTAATATATAAACAAGGCGATGTCGGGGCAGGATAACCATCCCGCGAATCCGCTCTGAACTCAACGGAATTTTAAAAGTCACATTCCGACTCCATTCCAACCCGATTTATGAGCACGATCTCCAACAAGATGAGACAAATTATTATCCCTAATCATTTGTACTCCTTCACTGTACACATTTGAGCAGAAAATTATTTCATTTTCATGGGTTGCATTCCAATCTTTCTTTTCTTTCTTTGTTTCCCATTTTGTTACAATCATTATATCTGCATATCAAAAACTTCTCTTGAATTATTACCTAACCCATGTGGTCTACAATTTATATAACCTAAATATTGTAATTTAGAACAATATTTTCAAACTCGTGTACTTTATTAAAAGACAAAATAAAATTAAAATTACACTATATTCTATTTACTTCTAAAAGTTATATATATTTTAGTCTCTTAGAACTAAAACAATAATTTAGTTTTTCTAAAGTCAAAGTTATTCTTTTCTGTTTGATGAAAGATAACAACGATAAAGTATGTTACTCTGATGATTCAAACTGAAAATGAGATGTTTGAGATGAGAGAAACAATCTCTTAAGTCTTTTATATCTGATATCCTAATGTCATGTAACCAATCTAAAATATGTTGGGTATAGGAGTAGGTTCCTCCTGATTTGGTAAAACAATATGTTATTGTCACTTTGGTTTAATCATGTAATGTGTGTAATATTCTCGTGTCTAGTTCTATATCTTGTTTATATAACAAAAATTTGCTGTCTAGAAGTATTTGTGATAATAAACTAAGCAAATTTAATCAAATAATGTGATTAATTACGTCCATAGCCTTGAACTTAAGAATATTGTGTATACCTTCTAGTGGGTATGGTCTACCATTGCTTCCATATTTTGTTCATCTTTTCTTTCTTGCTTCTCCATCAACTTCTAGTTATGTTCGGATATTCTTTTCTACGCCTTTTGTAGATGGACTCGCCTTTGGCTCAATGTCTATTGCCTCAATGCCTCAATGCCTGAATGCCTATCCATGTCTTAATAGAAACACGACACGATGCAATGGCCCACTACAGCCAAAATGAGAATAGTGAATGTGAAACTACTGGTTTTAGAACTAGGGTTTAGGTGGAGATTGAATAGTCAGAGATAATAACATTTAGATATGGACAGGAAAAACTACTACTTCATTAAGAACTTAAGGAAAAAAATAGTCACCATAATGTTCTCAAATATCGACTGGAGGAACTTAGTTCATTTTAATGGAAATTAAATATTCAAAGCAAATAAAATACATAAGGCTAGAAGAAGGGAAGCTTCTGAAATACAATGAGTTGAATGCAAAGCTTTTCTCCACCAAATTCGATTACCCTCTTCGATCTTCTGGAGTCCCCTTATATAGACAAATGAGCGAGGATATCAAGCATCTCTTCACATGGGAAGAGATAAGGGTTGAGGAAATCTATTTTTATCTAGCTGGAGAGTGTTGCTTGAGCTAACTGTGATCTGGAAAGTTGTTTCCATCTTAACTTCTTCGTCTTTTTCTTCTATTTTTAGCTTCATTTTCTTTTCTGAGTCAACTATGATTTGCGCTAATAGCCCTGAATCAAACAGAGATCCTTTTTCTTTTCTACTTTCTTCATCTTTTTGGCTATCTCCGTTCTCAAGTATCCATCTCATAGGTAGATGTTCAAAATATCCGAAAATAGTATGAACCTCCACTACAAAAATACCCATTTTTTGCGACGCCCGTTATTTGCAACGCACAAGTGTACGTCGCAAAAGGCCATTATTAGCGACGTACATCGTGGGGGTCGCTAAAAGCAACAAAAAATGGGCCTTTCCCACTCAAAAAAAGGGTGCCAAATAATTAGCGATGGACAAACAAATATTGGCGACGCACGTGCGTTGCTAATATTTGTTTAATTGGAACGACGTCGTGCTATCACACTATTTGCGACACTCATTCGCTTTTAGCGACGCTCAATGTGCGTCGCTAAAAAGGTCACCATATATGCGCCCGACCTTTCATTTTCTTCTTCCCCTTTCGATCAATACTTCGACCCCTCATATTCCTCTTCTCCTCTCAATCTGTCAGCGGCTTGGTGGTTTCTTCTTCTCCATTCTCACTCCTCTCGACGGCGGCGGCAGACGGAACAGTCTCTCTCTAGCCTCTGTTCGATCAATCTCCCCCAAGTAAAATTTTCAGGCTTTGATTCGTCTTGGGATTTTATGGTGTGATTCATTTGTATTAATTTTTTTTTCTCTTCCTGGATTCGTTTTCGTTTTTTTGTTATTATTATTATTTATGTTATTTGATGTTTTAGGGTTTCTGCGCGATTGAAAATTATTGTCGTTGTCATGCCTTTCCCCTGTTTTTTAATTAATTCTTTGTTGTTTGTGTTTTTCTGTATGTTAATTAATTTCTTACTTATACTTAATATTTTGTATTCGTTATATTCTGTAATTTGTGTTTTATTTATGCCTGGTGGTATGATCTTTTGTTTTTATAATTTTCAACGATTGATTATGGTTCTATGCAGATATTAGATTAAGTTTTATGGTTGGTAATTTTATATGAGTTGGTTTCTTTCTTTGAATCAAATTTTGTTACCCTTTTAACTTTCTGTAGTTGCTTTGAGTTTTAATGTATTGTTATATGAGGTTGACGATGTTAAAAACATAAGGGTTCATCTTGCGCACCAAATGTCTTTTGATCCCAGGCAGGAATATCAGTTGTTTCTTTGGTGTGTTTTGTGTTTCTTGAACCGGGGTAGGTTGTGATGTTTTTGGAAGATCTTGTTTCGCCATTGAACTTGGGTTGTAAAATAAATAAGATAAATTTAAACATATTTTAAAATTCATTAATATATTAATGTCTAACTTGAACTCGACTCGATAAGTTATTAAGTAATCTAATATTATATAAAATTTATTGTTACTCAAACTCGACTTGCTATTTGTTCAATTAGAGACTCGTTTAAGATTTGTTTGAGAAATAAATATACCAAACTTGATTATAATTTGAAATTCATTTATTTTAGCAAGTTAAACTTGAACAACCCACCACTCGGCCAAACTCAATTCATTTACAATCCCAAATGATACTTAAGAGCTACTCTAACCTAATAATCATTTGACCTGCTGTTTTCAAATTTTGATCGAGCACTTAAAAAAAAGTTCCAATAACTTACCAAATATTCATTCATAACACAAATTAACCATTTAGGATTTTGTTCATTATCACCAAATTCATTTTGATAAGTCACTCAGCAAAACAATAGTCTTAATTATCATTAATAAAAGGTTATTTAATTTTATTTAGAAAGTGTTAGAGAATTAATTTTTTAATCATTTGTCGACAAAATGAATTAAAAAATTTGATAAATAAAACCTAATTGAAATTCGGCCTAACGACAGTTTAATTAGTTGGGAAATATTATCATCAATCGCTTCACAATCTGATTGCAGTGTACGTATAAACCACATTGCAAATTTTCAACTTTTGTGATTGATGGTAGTGTTCTTAATCAGTTTTTATTAAGAAGATTTACAGCTGACACAAGGAATTAAACCTTTAATACCACAACCAATAATGGATCATCATTCTAATAACCATCACCAAGTCAAAATCCATGCATGATTGAATCTGACAGGAGCCAACAGGGGCATGAAGAGTAGGTTCTCCTTTATTCATGTCGACTTAATTGCCATGAAAGAAGACTCAAAGATGGACAGGTTCAGTGCTCTTTTGTGAGCTTTTTGTTTATTCTTGAATTGTGTTGCTTTTGTATTATTGCAAACGACACAATCACATCAATCATCAAACCAACTTGTAGTAGTAGTAGAATATAGTGTTCAAATCATTCTCTATATAATATAGTTGACCTTAGGCTATCTTTATTGGTGATTCAAACTTAAACCCAAATTTCACTTAAAATTTGAGTAAAAAGTGAATCTAAGTTTGATGTTCTCCAATGGTCACTTAAGTTTTTACTCAAATCTTTTTTAAAAATTCCCACCTTATTCCAAAAGCTACTTTATGTCATTTCCCTTCAAAAATCATTTTCCCTCTTCTTTTTCCTTCCAAACCTCTTTCACTCTTAATTTTCATTTCCTCCCAAATTTTCCCACCAATTGATTATGTAGGTAACTACAATAAAAATAGAGCGTATTTAAGAAGATGTTATGTAAAGTAATAAAAAGTGATAAAAAGTTTAAGGAAATTTAAATGAAATCTCTCTATTGTAGATGGTTCAAAGTGAATCGTGTATAAGTGATACAATGAATACCTATAAAAAATTGAATACTTTAACCTTTATATCACAAAATCTTGAATATCTTGATTAGTTAATTTGTAGCACATGATTAATGTACCATAGCCACATACTAGACTAGGTGGTCTAGTCCATTTAAATTCAATCTTGTTGCAATTACCGTGTCGAAGTAAATTGATTTTGTCTGATTCTCGATCGAAAACTAGGTTGGTTTTCTTATCTCTGATTTGATTCTTGATTCTTGATTTGATTTTGTTCATGACATGTAGATTCGGTGAGTAAAAATTTAGCTTTCTTCACTCAATATGTTTAGATTTGGATTTTTATATTAAACCTAATTTTTTTCTCCTCTGTTCGCTCTAATCCCTTTTGTTTCGTCATTTTCATGTTTTGTGACAAATTGATAGTATGAAGTATTGTTTGCGATTATATTGAAGCTGTCATTTTCATGTTTTGTGACATATTGATAGGATGTTTTAACTATTAAATGACTTAAAAATTAGAAATAAAGTGATTGTGATAAATAAATATTCAATTCCGATACCACTGATAGGATGTCTCTTCTCTATTTTGACTGTCATACTTGCCAACTAGGTGAGAATATGTCTTCTTCTCGGATGGAATGGAGCTTCCCATTTTCAGGCATTTCTTCAAGGTCATGATGCCTGGTTTTGCTTACAGAACTTGTATGTCCTCTCTTCTCTCTCTCTCTCTCTCTCTCTCTCTATATATATATATATATATATATATATATGTATGTATATTTGTGTTTGTGTGTGTGTGTGTGTGGTTCGTCTAAGTGTCTTTTCTTTTCTTAATGTAGCAACATTTCATAGTAACTCAATCACTCTAATATAGTTTTCTGAATTTCAAATTTGCACAGCTCATTCCACCGGCTTTTTGTAGTAAACTAGGTGAAGTAAAATCGGAAGAAGCAATTCTAACAAGTTGTCTAGGGTCATGGCATGTTAAAATTGGTAAATGTGCCAAAGGATTTATTTACTTCCGAGAAGGTTGGAATAATTTTGTGCAACACCATGGCCTCTGTCTCGGAGATTTTGCAGTATTTGAGTATATAGGAGACATGCATTTTAATGTGTGAGTATTTGATTCAAGTAGTGTTTGCGAGAAAGAGTTTCCACTACAGTTAGCTCGTGAGATAAAAAGGGAACCCTGATATAACGCATGAGATCAAGGAAGCTACATCTTCTATGATAGAAGGTATTCATCTTTTATATAAATATTTTATGCTTCACCATCTCTTACACACACACACACAAACACAGATATACATACACATCTCAAATACTTGCAAAATCATTTAATAAATAGAGGGATAACCATGGCTTGTATTTTTTTAATAAGAAGATCAACAAATGATTTGGTGAGAGACATTATATAATATATTGATGTGTGGATATAGCATGCTCAATGAAAGAATGATTAAAGAGAAAATTAAAAGTTTAAACTTTGGCCATCCTACCCTTGATACTATGATTTAAGAACTTTTATTTATGGGGTTTCGGGGTCAGATATCGGCCTACCAACCTTGAAACCCCATCACACACCTCCCAAATGATAAAATAGACTTGCACCAACTTACGACACTTAGTTCGGATCACCGGTTTGAAACTTATGCAAGTTTCTGCTCGAAAAGGCCCATTTTAGAGTTTTGACTGACCAAAATGCCAGATATTTGTCGATCGACCCCGAAACCCCATCACACACCTCTCACATGATAAAATATACTTGCGCTAACTTACGAGCACTCGGTTCGAATCACCGATTTGAAACTTATGCAAGTTTTTGCTCGAAAAAAGGCCCATTTTAGAGTTTTGACGGACCAAAATGTCGGATATCAGCCTACTAACCCCGAAACCCCTATCACACACCTCCCAAATGATAAAATAGACTTGCATCAACCTACGGCACTCGGTTCGGATCACTGGTTTGAAACTTATGCAAGCTTTTGCTCTAAAAAGGCCCATTTTGGAGTTTTGACAGACCAAAACGTCGGATATCGGCCTACCGACCCCAAAAATCTATCACATACCTCCCAAATGATAAACTAGACTTGCAGCAACTTACGGCACTCGGTTCAGATCACCGGTTTGAAATTTATGTAAGTTTCTACTCGAAAAAGACCCATTTTGGAGTTTTGACGGACCAAAATGTCAAATATCAGCCTACCAACCCCAAAACCCCATCACACACCTCCTAAATGATAAAATAGATGTACACCAACTTACGGAACTCGGTTCGAATCACCGGTTTGAAACTTATGCAAGTTTTTGCTCCAAAAAGGACCCATTTTAGAGTTTTGACAGACCAAAATGTCGGATATCGGCCTACCAACCCTAAAACCCCATCACACACCTCCTAAATGATAAAATAGACTTGCAGCAACTTATGGCACTTGGTTCGGATCACCAGTTTGAAACTTATGCAAGTTTCTGCTCCAAAAAGACCCATTTTAGAGTTTTAACGGACCAAAATGTCAGATATAGGCCTACCGACTCCGAAACCCCATAACACACCTCCCAAATGATAAAATAGACTTGCACCAACTTATGGCACTCGGTTCGGATCACCGGTTTGAAACTTATGTAAGTTTCTGCTCCTAAAAAGGCCTATTTTAGACTTTTGACAGACCAAAATGTTGGATATCAGCCTACCAACCCCAAAACCCAATCACACACCTCCCAAATTATAAAATATACTTGCACCAACTTACGACACTCAATTCGGATCACCGGTTTGAAACTTATGCAAGTTTCTGCTCGAAAAAGGCCCATTTTGGAGTTTTGACGGATCAAAATGTCGGATATCGGCCTACCGACCCCGAAACCCCATCACACACCTCCCAAATGATAAAATAGACTTGCACCAACTTACGGTACTTGGTTCGGATCACCGGTTTGAAACTTATGAAAGTTTTTGCTCTAAAAAGGCCCATTTTGGAGTTTTGACGGACCAAAATATCGGATATCGGCCTACCAACTCCGAAACCCCATCACACACCTCCCAAATGATAAAATAGACTTGCACCAACTTACGGCACTCGGTTCGGATTACCGGTTTGAAACTTACGCAAGTTTCTGCTCCAAAAAGGCCCATTTTGGAGTTTTGACGGACCAAAATGTCGGATATCAGGCCTACCGACCCCGAAACCCCATCACACACCTCCCAAATGATAAAATAGACTTGCACCAACTTATAGCACTCAGTTCGGATTAGTGGTTTACAACTTATGCTACTTTTTGTCGTTCTTACTATTTATGCATAGAAAAAAAATATATATTCACTTTCATATATATCTAATAATTGTTCTAATATCTATCATTTGATCTTTATTGCAGATTAATCAGGATTATTGTGCCACCGTGTTTCTGTTTTGGATCGGGACTTATTATTTTTATTTTTATTTTTTTTCTTTTCATGGACATCTGTAATTACATTTTCTGAAACAATTTTTAATATTTTTGTACTTATTGTTAACTTATACTTTTATAAATGTAAGTAATTAGTATAATATATATATGATTCCACCGGCTTTCTTTTAATATATTGATTTCATAATATTTGGATTTTATTATATATCAGGATGATTGATACAGGTTTAAACAGGAACTAAAACAAATAATTTAGGTCAAAAAAAGGGAGCAAAAAAAAAAAAAAACACAACTTTTAGTGACGCACACACAGGAGTCGGTAAAAGAAAAGCAACCATTTTTAGCGACGCTTTACATTCGTCACTAAATTAGGATAATCAACTATTAGTGACGCACACTGAGCGTCGCCAAAGGGACCTATTAGCGACGCCCATTGCAGTTTGTGTATAGTATTTGTGACGCACCATCAAAATTATTAGCGACGCACCATGAGCGTCTCTAATAGTTACCTTTAGCGACACAAAGGGATGTGTGTGTCACTAATACTATTAGCGACGCAGGCTATTTGCGACGTTTTTAGCGACACCCCTTTGTGCGTCGCTAAAGTTCTTTAGCGACGCATTTTGCGCGTGCCTCGCTAATAGTGCCTATTTTGCGCGTGCCTCGTTAATAGTGCCTTTTCCTATAGTGCTCATTTGGAAGGTATTTATCTTGTAATCTTTTTGCCCATATTAAAGCTTTAATTTTTTTCTAAAACATAATATGGACTAAGAGTCTAGATAAAAGAGAGAAGTTTTTATTAAAACCTCAAAAGATTCTATGATATCTGAGTCATGTGATCTAATTTTTATACGAGGATCCACATGCTTAGGCATAGGTTTTATTCTTGATTTGGTTTTGGACATTTTGTCCTTTGGATCTGTTTCTGAATGACTCGAGCATGAGTCTCTGATTTCTCATGTGTTGAACCAATGAGACAATATTCTATTCAAAATCTACTTTAAGGCCTTAGGATGCATTAAACCACAAAGCATCTACTATTGTGAGTTCTTCATTTGCAAAGAACTTTCTAAATCTATTAAGATCTGGGAATTTTTGATATTTTTTATAAACAGGATAATATAATCCTCCTAGCATTCATTCTTTTAAGTATAACAATCTAATCGAAGTACTTCCCTAGTAGAATTAGAATTTCATCAATATTCGTTAGTAGAAGATTTGACTCTCTAGTTATAATTTTGAGATCTGGAGATTCTTCTAAATTATTGTTGAATTCATCTGTTTTACGAAATCTATCTAACTTCGAATTACTAAAATGTTCAATTAGGAATGTTCTTCTTCCGTTATACCTTTGTCACCTCTTCCTTTGCTGTTCAACGTCTTATCTATTTTGACCACTAAACAAGAAAGATTAATTTTATCATTAATAAATATTTTATCTCTAGATAAAATATCTTGAATAAGGTTTTCTTTCCCTTTTTTGTGTCTAACCTCAAAAATAAATTCCCTATGGAAAATCAGCCAATTAATATTTCTTCTAGACTTAGTCTTTTGAAGGTCTTGTTCTTTGAACCATCTAACATACGTGGAGTTTGTGACTACTGTAAATGGTTTAGGTCTGAGAAAGATTTCATATCTTTCAACTCCTCTAATTACAACTAATACTTCTAATTTGTAAGCTACGTATCTAGTTTCTGCATCTTTAAATGTACCTAACTTGTATCAACATATCTTTTACTTATAATTTGTGATGTTTTCTAAGTAAATTATTACTCTTCATTATTCTGATGACGCATTTGTTTCAAGGATAAAATGTTCTTCTATTCTTGGTAGATCTGATGGAGGAATCAACACTAGAAGGGTTTTTCACCACCTCAGAAGTTAGGGCTCAAGGAATCTCACAAGAATCAAACGTAAGAATTAGGGCTTTCTTTCTTACTTGGAATTTCTCCAAATACCTTGTAGATATTAGATGATTTGGGCTTGATTTATTGTGTTTCACTCTTCTTAGAATGTGGAAGCAAGGAGTGGAGCTAAGGGGTTGGGATCTTTCTCTCTACAAGACAAGATTACTTTTCTCAACATCAAAGTAGGGCTTCTAACCTAGGTGAAGAATGGATGTTTTAGGAAGAGAACATACATTTCATGACATTTTCATAAATATTTTATACGTATCATGTGCATTTAATGACATAGATCACTTGTTGGATGAGTAGACGAAAACTATATGCATATCATTTTTTATATATCCTTATTCCTTGTGAAGATACATGTGTTTGATACATGATCCCGGTCTAAATTTATTTTCCTTGAATGCTCAAGAATTCATATGCTTGTTATTCATGTACATATAAGAGTTGGTATGTCTGTCAAGTGTTTGATAAAATGTTCCAATGGTTTCAATAGTGTTATATTGTGGATTTCTTTATTGTATTGCTTGCATAATTCTATCACATGATATAAATGTTATTACCCCCTTGGTTACTCATGGTTTGGATAGGACGTTGAATGAGTGATTCATAAGGAATGGGTGGCAAATGAGATAGTTTGAAAAGTTGAGAAATAAGAAATTATTAATGATAACCTAGGATTTTGTGATGGGGATGGAGTCTCTGTTCAGTTTTGAACTGTAACCCCACACAAGTGGTCGTATGTCTCCATCGGGTTAGTAGCTCGTAAAGTACTAGGCTTGACCGGGAGCCACTAGGTAGTATTGAGGAATTAAGGAAATAGTTGGAATTGGAGAGGGGCATTGTAGTATAAGTGAAGTAGTGCTTCTCTAAGATTTCCTTTCCTTCTCACATCTCTATTGTAAATTAAATTGTGCCACTATGGTTTCATTGATGCTCTTATTTCGTGTGATAATGTATTGAGTACTATTTGAATAAAATGTTTGACAACACTTGTTTGACACTACACTCGACACATGCATACACTTGCCACCATTTGTTCTTCTCCTTGTTTAGTTGCTATTCTAAGGTTGTTGTTTTGACCCCTACCAGATGCAAGTAACAACGAGGAGTCGGCCACTTAATGACATAGATTTGAAGGACAAGTCCCATTTTTTTCCTTTTTGCTCATTTTTTGATATATTTAGCCTTATAATCTCATTGATATAAATGTTATGGAAGCCAAGACTTATATTTTTGTATATGTACAAGAATATACCCCAAAACTAATGATGTTGCACTCTCTTGACTCATAGGAAACCATGACATAGTAAAAATAACTCATTGATTTACTATATGTTGACAAACTCTTGGGAATTATGAATGAAATTACGTGAAATGAGCATGCATGTACAAAGATTCAAGTGGAAATGTATTAATTTAGGATAGTTTGACCTTGTTCCACAAGGTCACCCTCAGGTCTTTGAGGCCCGGGGGCTCCATTGAAGACGATCATAAGGAGTTGAGAGAAAATAAAATTGAATTTATTTCTATTGATATTGCTGAAACAATTGGTGTGAAATATAAAAGAAACATAATTAATTGAAACTCCTATTGTGAAAGAAGAAGAAAATAATGCAAAACCAATTTATCCAAGTGTGGATCTAGTGGCACCAATAAATTACACAAACTCTTTTGTTGAAGAAAATGACAATAATAATTTAATTATTGTTGCAGAAAATGAGCAAGAAATTTTCATGGAAATAACGGACTTGAAGTACTGCATGATGATTATGAGAGAATCAAAATTATAATGCTAGATCAAGAAGATATTTTTTCTTGTCTTATTAAGAGATCATTATTAACTCCAAAACAAGAGCCCAAAGTTACAGACTTCATAGAAAATGTGACCATAGAAATATATGTCTTCAATTGTTCTCATAGAGATTTGATCATTATTATCAGATTATAGACGAGTTCGAGGTTGCATATATCCAGTTAACTTGAGGGCAAATTCTTTTCAAGTGCGATATGGTACCTGTCAAAAACATGTATTTTATTTTAGAGTCATTGAAGTCTTTTTTAGTTTCCAAATTTGAGCTTAGGATAAGAATATGACTTATGATTGTTTAGTCAAAATAGTTGTATTTTAGCTTTATAAATTGATGTAATATGTCTTTAATGTATTTTTAAGAATTTATTATCTTGCTTGGCTTGATTATTCTCTATTGTGGATGTTGACATTGTTCGTAACTTCGTATTTATCTTTTCACATTTTTGTGTTGCATCAGTAGCGCTAGGCATAGTTATCAAAATTGGCTCGGCCGAGCCTGGTCGTTCAAATCGATAAATTGGTGACCTGAGGACCGAAACTGAGTTAGTTTTCTAATTGAATCAATTAAGAAATTAATTTTGTTTAGGCCGGGTGACCTGGCTGGGTTTCTAAGAGCCGATTATATCCATTAATATGTATAAAATGCAACTTTGTGGTTGACAATTATCAAATTCAAAGAAATAGGTTAATAGGTAAGCACTCCAAATCACTAATCCACATGTTCCTTATTGAACAATTTGTGTATTTAATATATAAATAAAACATGCCCTGTGAAAATTAATTCATTTGTAATATTTTTTTCCTTTAGTCCAAAATACTTTAAATTTTGAAGACAATAATAAAAAATAACTTTCACTATTATAAATTTTCAAAACTTAAAAAATAATAAGTAATAGTAAGTAAAAAAAAGGGGGATATTAAATGTGCAAATGTTGATACTAATAAAATAAAATATTCTCATTAGTGTTCAAGATTTTCATTACTGTAAAAATTTCATGCAAAAATTATATTATATTTATTTTTTATATGAAAAATAATGAAAAAAAAAAATAACATCAATTTTTTATAAAATTCTTAACATATTTTCTAAAGTTACATAATTATTAATTTTTAAAATAATATTTTTATATTATTCTAGTTCAACCAATTAACCCATTTATCAAACCAATGACCCAAACCAATGACCCATCCACCTGTTCATCTCATTGAGTTGATGCCCAGGCCGGTTCTAATAATTGTGGTGCTATGTATCTCTAATCATATTCTCAATGTAATGTGTTAGGATATGATAATTATCAGTTTTACAATATGTGATTTTCAAAACAATTATATCTTAATACATCACGTTAAAAAAATAATTAAAAATATAAATTAAAAATACATAACATTTTTCAAATAAAAAATATATATATATATATATGAGATGGACTCGAATTTAATGCTGCTGTGAATTGTCCAACAAGAAAACAAAATGCCCATGAACAATTATTAGGGTAGTGGGACCATGAATTCAATCTTAAAAGTTTCAGAAGATTGACACTAATTGATGATTGAACAGAACACTAGTTGTAGACCTAATAATCAAAAGAGTCTATAGTTGGTTTGATTTTCTTCTTGCTCGGAAACAGGCTGGTGAGGGTAGGTGCATTTTTGCCTCCCTGATTAATGGGACAACATGAACCCTTTTACAAGAAGATGAAGTGACTTCTCATACTCTTCACTACCCTTCACTGGCCTGTCGGTGGTGGGCTCACCTTCTGGATGGAATACAAGAAAAAAAACGCCTTGATTATTAATATTCTAATTTGTACTCTTTTAGCTTTGAAAAATGAGAGAAGATAAATGAAAAATAGTAATTGACTTTGGCACCCCAACTTTGAAAAAAAAAAAAAAAGTGGCCTTTTTTTTCCAAATAAGGCACCTTTCTAGCATATAGCCTTGACTAAAAGTTGTTACTTGAAGAATGATTAAGCTTCTGTCTCCAACTTAATCTTATTTTTATAATGTTTTAATTATATATTTAAAAAAAAAAAAAGGACACAAGTAAGACCACTTTCAGATAAGGCTATTTTTTTATTACAATTAGAAATAATTTTGGGTGAATCACGTAAATTTGGTGTTTTTGCCTATTCTTAATGTCTGTTTCTTTTTCATTTTTCGCTTCTTATAAATGGTGAGTAGGGTATTTTTGGAACAAATATTCAAGACATCTAAAACAACGCATAGCCTTTTTGCCCCAAGATTTGCCTTGGCAAATCAAGTATTACTTTGGGCTCAAGCTTACTATTCAACTTTTAGGTTTCACTGCAAAATAGAGAGAAGGCAGGCATCTATTTAATTGATGACCTATGTCTGCATTGGTAGCAATGCCTTTAATTTCCTAACAAAGATGAATGATTCATGGAGTTAGAGTACTTCTCATGGTAATTCAATTTGATTCTTCTATTCAAGCTTGCTTTTTCAAGATCCTATTCATTCAAGCTAGTTGAGGGTGATTAAGAGCTAGTTTGACAGACTAGGAAAGAGGAGAGACGCGGGAGCTGGCCCCGCCATTCTTCCACGAAAGTCTTTGGAGCTGGTTGGAGGGGGAATTGCTGATGGCCTCGTGATTTGGAACTCCCCACACGGCGCCAAACAAGACACTAAAGACTCTACATGGTATCCATGTACATTCCGTGCCTCCCCAGCTGGATGAATGACCTGCTTTCTTCTCCTGGGCTGCCAAGCTTGGCCCAGCAGATGTCCACTAAGGCTTAGACCTACTTATAGATGATCTCCCTTCTTGCAACAAAAATTAAAGGAACCCCTTTGATAAATGATGGTAATCATCAAATAGAAATATCTTCAGTTCTAGGGATGCAATTCAGGAATTTGGATTCTCTCCATTTGTGAGAAGAGAAAAAAAATAATTTTTTCTTTAAAAAAAAAAAAACTGTTTTTATATCATTCTCTCTCACAAATAGAGAGTCTCCATTTCATGAGAAATGGAGACACTCCATACCCGCAATTCAGACATGCTCGGTTGAGCTTAGGCTTGTCTAGGCTCAACCCAAGCTAAGCCTAATATTGAACCCAAACATATTAATCTAAGCCTAACATGAACACAAATTTATTTCATGAGTTCATCACATGTGTAATAATGTTTATGATTTTAGCAATACAGTATGTTTTACTTAGATCTCGTAAAATACTGAAATGATATACGTCGCCAAACTATGTAATGGGCTCATGAAATAATTTCTCCCGAAGAAGACACGATGATCATAAATCTATGGCATGACAACTGTGGGCTCAAGAAAAAAGTTTGCAGTTTGCAAGCCCAAAAGATGATCAATTTACGGACTTGGACCAGATGGGTTTTGGTTGCACTCTTCTGCCAAATACAGAAAATTCACTGTCGTATGTCATCATGCTAGAATGCTCAATACTACCCAATCCATGATGGCATGATACTCGGTCTCTGCACGAAGATCGGGTTTCGGTTATGTGTGATTTACTGGGAATAACTATAATCTGAGAGAACGGGAAAATCTTGATCAGATTTTGATCTCAGATTACGAAGAGAAGAGATGAAGAAGGAGTTGGTGGTGGTGGCAGCAGCAACAACCACTGCGATGGTTGTAGCAGTGGCGTTTCTAGCAAGGCATTGGAAGCAGAGGAGCGAGCAACGGTGGAAGCAGACCCAACGCATTCTCCGTAAATTCGCGAGGGAATGCGCCACTCCGGTCCCAAAGCTTTGGCATGTGGCTTACGACTTGGTGTCTGATATGCAAGCCGGCCTCGCTTCCAATGAAACCAGCCTCAAAATGCTTGTCTCTTACCTCGCTTCTCTCCCCACTGGGTACTCTCTCTCTCACACACACACAAACATATATATGTATGTGTGTGTATATATGTGGTTGTATACTTGTTTATGTATGTGGTGGGTGGCAGGGATGAAAAAGGATTGTTTTATGGGCTGAATCTCCGCGGATCAAACTTCTTGATGCTGCGGGCGCGACTTGGAGGGAAGAATGAACCGATATCTGAATTACGCAGGGAGGAGGTTTCTATTCCCTCCAATGTGATGAGTGGCACTTCTAAGGTATGGTTATTTCACTTCAGTGATGGTTGGTTCACCTCAGTTAGGCTCCTAAACAATTGAAGCACAAAGTAGAGCATCTCTATTACCATTAACTTTAAGAAATTGGCCCCAAAAAACAAACAAAGGGTGTTAAGTAGCATAGATCCAATGAAGTATGTTGGTGCATTCAATACTGACACAAGTTTGAATGTAAAATAAAATCGGCTAATAATCAAGCTCTCTGCTAGGCCTGTGTGAGAGGTCAGTCAGCACAAATTTCTTGATTCAAGCTTTAATAGACCTAGTTGAGCTCACATTAAATCAGGTTGAATTAACCATGCCAAGTGTCACAAAATCTTAGTCCCGAGCTGGATATGCATTGGGGTGTCCAGAGCTTATAAAGCGGGTATGATACTCTCACCTAACAGGCTAGTTTTTTGGATTGGGAACTTGACCCCGTGATAGTGGTATTAGAGGAAACTCAACCCTTTATCCAGTAGTCTACTCCTTATCTGGTGTCATGCCAAGCACTAGACATTTCTGGAATTACTTCAAAAGAGTTATTTTGATTTTGCTTTAAGTTATTGAAGTCTGACATGACTGTGTTTGAGTTTTGTGTATAAAATGTTTTAGGGACAGTCTAGTTTAATACACAGATCATTTATATATATTTTCTGTCCTCCAGAAATTATTCGACTATGTTGCTCTGAAGCTAGCAAAATTCGTTTCAACTCATACTGACAGTACCGATGATACACAAGCAAGACAAAGAAAACTGGGATTTTCAGTATCATTTCCAGTGGACCAAGTTGCAGCTTCATCTGGCACAGCCATTAAGTGGAAGAGTTTCTCAGTTGATGACACAGTTGAGTGTGCTTACCCTTCTCTTGGGTCTTTCAATTAAGAAATTAAGAGTAATGTCATATATCACAAAGTCCCCATATTGAATTGCATCAATGTACCTTGGTAAATGTTATTAATTTTCTCACTTTGACACCACATGTTGATCTCAACTTGACCCAAAAGGTTAGGCCGGTTCGGTTGGAGTCCAGATGTATTTTTTCCCTTCCTTCCTACACTCATTTTCCGATGTGGGACTCCACAAATTCCTAAATCTCCTACTGCTCATCATGTTTCTTTTTTCTTTTAAAACAAAATGATCTTTATTCTCCTGTCAATGATGTGAAATGAGCACTCTATGGAGGAAAGTTCTTGAAAATAGCATTTACCTTACAGAATAATAATTCTTGAAATGGGTTCTAATTGTTTCTATTTAATTCAAAGCACCAATATGAAAATCTTGTTTCAACTTCAGTAACACAATTGTCATCTTATAGTGTTTTCACTACACCAATAGTTGAAGGAAAGCCATACATTTGGCTATGGCAAAAGATTACAGGAACCCCAGACTGAGAAATCAGGTTTCCCGGATATTCTCAGGCTTTAATTATGGAGGAAATTGTGGATTAGAAATTATGATATCAAAGTTACATTGTCAATGGAAGTTCATTCCTCAATCCTCTATATTTCACGTCATATATGGAACGACTTATGTTTTGAGCTCCCAAAAAGTTCATCTTGGCCTTCACATTTACACCAGTAACAATCAAATAAGTAACTTGCTCGTGAGAATAAAGCATATGGATTTCACATAAGTTTGTTGTAATTGCAATATATTCTACTCTGAGCTCTGGAAAGTATTTCTGGCTATTTCTTAGCCTTTTGTTGTATAGAATCCGTAATTGCAAGACCTTGATATATATAAATCTTTCAAGTATTCAAGCAGATGTTAAAAAGTGACAAAATATCATGAAGAACAATTTTATGAAGTATATTGTCATTCCACATGTGCAAGTGCAGGACAGTGTGTGAATGCAGGATTGCATTTGTACAAAAACACTCTTCTTTAGCCTATGGCAAATAACTCCTCCAAGCCTACCTTGTGATAAATTTATGTGAAATCAGGTTGGAAAGGAGTTGGAGAATGACATCAATGAGGCTTTGGAGAAATATGGTGTGAACATGCGTATTTTTGCGTTGGTAAGCCACTCTTAGTCCTTATATTTCTTTTCTGATAAAGCTTCTCGGCTCTAATATTATAGGATAAGAAGATATGTGCATTTCGTGGCATTAGAATGTCACTCCTAGCTAGTCATGGATGAACATTTTGTCTTAGTTTATGTAGCTGGGATCTACTGCAGGTGGATGATACTATAGGAGATTTGGCTGGAGGTAGATACTACAACAGAGAGAGTGTGGCTGCAATTACTTTAGGGATGGGCACAAATGCTGCTTATGTAGAACCAGCACAATCAATTCCCAAATGGCATGGTGCATCACCCAAATCAGGAGAAATGGTCGGTAACTGTGGTAGTATGAGTTTGCTTATTTAGTTGACAGAGCAATGGCCAGTGAACAAACGTGCTTAATTATGGCAGGTCATTGACATGCAATGGGGAAGTTTCACTTCCTCCCATCTTCCTATAACTGAATTTGATGCTTCTTTAGATGCTGAAAGCTCAAATCCTGGTGCCCGGGTAAAGAAATTCATGTTTTAGGTGTCTGTCCTTTGACATATATAATATGGAAATTTGCTGCATTTGTTTCTGAATCTTCTTTTATATCAGATCTTCGAAAAGCTCATTTCAGGAATGTATCTGGGAGAGATTGTTAGAAGAGTCTTGCTGAAGATGGCCCAGGAAACAGCTTTGTTTGGAGAAACCGTGCCACTAAAACTAACAACTCCTTACTTGTTAAGGTATAAAAGTAATTTTACACTTGACTCAAGATTAGTACTAATTACATCATGTGTTGTTTCCCTGTAATTCTAAATAAGATGGTTGGTAGAAAATTATGCACTGAAAAATGCCCTCTGATATCTGATGTTTGATAATTTAAAAAAGGATAAATCACTCTTGGTGATAGGATTTGATGTTGCCTGTTTCTGATTGCTCAACTAGACTTCTTCTTGCTACCTGCTCAACAATGGTCGAGGGTCCCGAGCTGGCTCCGGTGATACTCGCTCTGATAATCAAGTCAGAAAAGGAAAATAGGAAGCTTAAACTGAAAGAGAGAAATTCACCATGAGTTTTAGGGCGTACCTTGGGCCTTATTTATAGGTTGTATCTTGCCCAATTTGAATACGATTTGGAGTCTAAGAAATCGGGATTTAGTGGAAGTTTCCTTATTCCATGTCTGGAGCATGGTCTGAATGCGGTAGGTAGCTCGGTATCCCATCACGTCGGTGTGGATCAAGTCCCAGTTGGTTGGGACACGTGCAGCTGAGACTTAAGGACATCATCTCTGTAAGGACACGTGTCAAGTCAGTAAGTTAGTGTTCAAATGTGGCATATCAGGATTATTATTGTTAAAGATTTGAACTATGCATCATTCAAGACAGATAGGACCAGGGAGAGATTTTAATGCAACTTCTTTGAAGTGCAGTTTATGACTTATCTAAAAATGATTTAACATAATTGATGTACAAGATCATAGAATTTCCAGTAGACAGAATTGGAATGAATAAGCACTTTAAAATAGGACAAATATGATGAAATTGCAGCAGATATACAATTTGTTTAGCCACAGGAAAAAAAAACTTGTACTTCATTACGCGTATATGAGGGATATACTAGTGTCTGAAATCTTATAGACTTATAGTGCTTTCAATGGAATTGTATGCTGTAGTCTATGAGTGTCCACTTTGATGTTTCATACAGGTCACCAGATATGGCTGCCATGCACCAAGATACATCAGAGGATCGTGAAATGGTCGATGAGAAACTGAAGGAAATATTCGGGGTAGGTTTGATTACTTCCAATAGATTTTATAGCTATAAGTTGAACTTGTTCCTCTGTTTTTTCTGCACTTTAGTGATCTTATCTCAGCCTTGAATTTTGAGTCCCAATCAAAAACCTGTCTTTGTAATTTTCTCTGACCCAAACTAATATTTATTAGTAAAATGATAAACATATAAAGTTTCTTTATAGAAACTGTAGACAAAATGATGTGACAATGGCACTTCTAAAATTGTAAGACATGACTGAGTGTTTTCCTTTGAAATAATAAGTATTAGATGGGCAACATCATTCTATATAGAATTTTTGTAAGCATTACTCTTATTTGCAATGCTTGTACAGTAATATTAGTCGCATTAAGTGAAAACTTGTACACATAATACTTATGATCGAAACCTTTCAACTTGGCTCTTATATTCCATCACTGGCAGATTACTAATTCTACTCCAATGGTGAGAGAAGTTGTTGCTGAGGTCTGTGACATTGTAGCAGAACGTGGCGCCCGTCTAGCTGGAGCTGGCATAGTGGGGATCCTAAAGAAGACTGAAAGAATAGCAAATAAGAAAAGCATAGTCACTGTGGAAGGTGGGCTTTACGAGCACTATCGAGTCTTCAGAAACTATCTACACAGCAGTGTTTGGGAGATGCTTGGAAATGAACTCTCTGATAATGTGATTATCGAGCATTCTCATGGTGGGTCTGGAGCTGGTTCTGTCTTTCTTGCGGCTTCCCAAACACAAAATGCAGATTCATAGTATTTAAATCTTCAGAATCATGATTTTTTTTTTTTATCAGATTACACAGTTCCATTTTTTGCGAATGTATCTCAATGTTTTCTGGATTTTTCTGGATTCCAAATTCTTTTGTTAAATTCATTCTTCTTCACTTCTGAAAGACCATTGTTAGCTTTATACAATTAGATTTGTAACTAATATACCACAAAGTGACAGACCAGTCTCCATATGATACGTGCGACTACAAAGCTTCTAAATCTCAGCCATTCAGAATAGGTGTAAACACTTAGCCTCTAGAGCTAAAAGATCGGGAGCCCACGAGACCCTCAAACTCACCTTCCGCTCAGAAGTAATACACAGGAGGGTTCCGATTTCATTGCCGCCTTTAACATCCTACCGAGATAAGGATAAGGAAACAACATTCAACAAGGAAACTGATATTCCTAGAGTGCAGTGTTCAACTTGGTAACTGCCATTCTCCGATGATCAAATCCCTATTTTCACGACTCCAAATCCTAATCGACTAAGGAAATCCATAGCCTATAAATAAAACCTTAAGGTACGCTATTACATTCATGTTGATTCAATTACATTCACTTAAAGTTTTTCAATACAATTTATTGACTTAATCATCAGAGTGCCTACCACCGGAGCCAATCCGGTAGGCCCTCTGATCTTCCTCTTTGAGTGTTCGGCAGGCTATAGAAGATTGGAGCCCATGGATCGGAAAAGTGCAGCATCAGTTTGGCGTCATTTGTGGGAACGTCCTAGTCACGTAGCGGTTCTCATGCTCCTGCAGTTACAACTGGGGGGCAACTGTTGCATACTCTTAGTCCCACATCAGGCTAAGAGTCAGGACACTACGGTTGCATATAAGCACTCAATCGCCTTCTCCCCAGTGAGGTGCCTTTTACGGAAGGACAAAGTTGTGAAGCCCTAAGGGCAAAGCAGGACAATACCTCAGCACGGGAGCCTATGGTGGGCGAACGAAAGTGCAAGCAACAGCTTGGCGCCATCTGTGGGAAAGACAATCGTTTCTCACCAAGAGTTCCTTTCTTTGCCAACGAACTCGTAGTCCTTTTTACCGGAGGATCATGGCTCATTATTTTCGTCCAAGGAAGAACGCTCAAAATCCTCCAAACCGACCTCCCGCCGGAAGAGGAATGGGACAACCATCTGATCCCATGCAGCAGCAACTCGACCAAGTTAAGCGACAGAATGAGCTAATACAAGAACAGCTTCTTTCCATCTCCACAACTCTGGCGATTCTTACCCAAAGCCATGGAAGCAACCCCTTGCATCCGCCCGTCAACGTGGCTGATCCACGGACTCAGCTTCCTACCACCGTCAAGGGTGGGGGATCCCATGACGAGACCCCTATTAAACCACCGGTGTACCCCCAAGGTACCACCCGCATTGGTGGGGACCCCCAACCATCCGCGGCCGTAGGCAGGGAGGTACCAAGTCTTTATTCCGAAACATCCATTACCGGAGTACTACAAGGGTTCTAACTCCAGTGACTTTAGGGGAAAAATCTGGTACTGCAGGAGTTCTAACTTCAAGTAGCACCAATTCCCCTAGCTCAGGAAGACCGAAATCGTCTTCCTACCATGGGTCAGGGCCGCCCCGTCCACTCTGGTGCTGAAGCTGCGAGGCAAGACTCGCAACAACCAATACCGCCAAGGGACTCACGGAGGGCTGAAGAGGTCGCAGACTCTATGGACCACACTGCCGTTACGAAAGGAGTTCACATCCCTCTTGAGCAGGACGAGCTATCCAGGCTGCTCGGAAGGCTCTCCACACCAGTTCACCCCCTGTTGTCATGGCCGAGGAGCGGCCGAAGAAATTTGTTGTTCCTAAGTTCACTCTCTACGATGGGACTGGCGACCCCGTGGACCATCTCTCTCATTACCAGCACACCATGGCACTGCATAGGGCCACTGATACCTTTCATGTGTCGAACATTCGTCACCAGCCTCAAAGGGACTACTCTGAAGTGGTTCCACCACCTCCCTCCAAACTCGGTCGCCAGCTTCTATGAGCTCAAAAAACTATTCCTTGACCGGTTCATAACCAGTAGAAGGTTGAGGAAGGGCCCAGAATTCCTATTAAACATAAGGCAGACCAAGGGGGAATCTCTTAGGGAATACATTGCGTGCTTCAATGTCGAGCTCATTAAGATCACAAATTGCAGTCTGAGCTTCTTGGTTGCCGCTCTAACCTCTGGCCTTGCTCAGGGAAGCTTTCAGGATTCCCTAACAAAGAGCCCACCTACTGACATGGCAGCTCTTATGGAGCGTGCTAAGAAATACATAAATCTAGAGAAAGGCAAAAAA
The DNA here is from genome assembly GCA_008638375.1 of Nyssa sinensis. Taxonomy (NCBI): domain Eukaryota; kingdom Viridiplantae; phylum Streptophyta; class Magnoliopsida; order Cornales; family Nyssaceae; genus Nyssa; species Nyssa sinensis. The sequence continues at coordinate 10,996,670 of CM018032.1, read as the reverse complement.
TACCTCCCAAAAGATTAAGAAGCAATCCCAGAAAGATGAACAGAAGAAAGACTCCAGTGCTGCCAAGAAGTGGGCGAGGAGCCCTGACAAAAGAGCGGCGCCCAGGGCTCCAGGCAATACCGGTCCCGGAGGGTTTGTTACTTTCACTCCCTTGAATGCCTCTTAGGCCCATATACTTTGGCAGGTCCGAGCAAGTGAAAGCCTGAAATGGCCGGAGCCATTAAAAAGCAACCCCAACAATAGGGACCAAAACAAGTATTGTGACTTCCATAAAGACCACAAGCACACGACAGACGGATGTATAGCCCTGAAGCATGATATCGAGCAGCTAATAAGGAAGAGGGCGACTGGCGGAGTTCGTCAGGTAGGACGGGAGGCAGAACCTCCATAATGACAGACCTTTGCCAAGGAGGCAGGAGCAGAGGCCAGAACAAAGGAATGAGCCCCAGCAGCATAATAATCAAGTTATCTTTGTCCTTCATTTGGACACCCCTGGCCACGGGGACGTCCAATAGAGCAAGAAAGCATTATGCCTTGGGAGGCCAAAACTACTCCGAGCATCCTCCAGATATCTGCAGTCGAGAAAAGGCCGAGGCCACTACCTGAGATCCAGTTCACTGAGCAAGATCTTATAGGGGTACATTGCCCCCACAATGATGCCTTAGTTATCTTTCTCAAAATTGCCAATTTTGAAATCCGAAGAGTCTTGGTAGACATAGGGAGCTCTACAAATGTGCTATTCTACGAGCCCCTCAGACAGATGAAGCTCAGCTCCAATGACGTCAAGCCCACTGCCACCATAATGGTAGGATTTGACGGGAACCTCAGTACCCCACTAGGGAGGATTGACCTGCCCACCACGGCATGAGAAGGGAGATAGGACAGAAAACTACAATCTCAAAATATATGGTCCTGAACTCCAAGTCTCCCTACAATGTCATAATAAGAAGACCTTGGCTCCACCAAATGGGAGCGGTCACCTCGGCCCTCCATCAATGCCTAAAGTATGTGCACAACAATGCTGTCTACTTCATCAAATGATGCTAGCCGACTGTCCGGGAGTGTCACGCTTTCGCACTCAAGGAGAAGACCCCCAAATAGCAATTACTGCACACTCGTGAAGGTGTGGGCTCAGACCTTTCACACCATCACGAGACAGAAGATTACCCCTCCGAAATTGATAAACCCCTAAGTCCTAGAGGAAGGGACAGCAAGGCTAAGCCTGTAGGTGACCTAATTAAGGTGTTGGTTAGCTCAGAAAAACAAGGGCGTTACTTGCAAATCGATCTAGACCTGACCCCTGCCGAGCAAAAAGAGATGATAGAATTCCTGAAAGACAATCTCTCAGTGTTTGCCTAAGAAACAAAAGATATGCAAGTGATAGATCCAGACCTCATCACTCATAAGTTGATGACAGATCCTGACCACCCTCCGGTTAGACAAAAAAGGAGGACACTTGCCCCGAAGCACCATCAGATCATTAACGAGGAAGTCTAAAGGTTACTAGAGGCCAAGATAATACGAGAGGTATTCTACCCAGAATGGCTTGCCAGTACTATTCTGGTCAAAAAGAAAAATGGCAAGTGGAGAGTCTGTGTTGATTATATAGACCTCAACAAGGCCTATCCCCAAGATGGTTTTTCTCTCCCAATGATTGACCTAGTTAGTCGACACAACAGCAGGGCATGAACTCATGAGCTTCATAGATGCCTACTCCAGATACAACCAGATCCAGATGTACTCACCAGACCAGGAAAAGACAGCTTTCATTACCTGAACGAGGTCTCTATTGTTATAGAGTGATGCCGTTCAGACTGAAAAATGCTGGGGCAACATATCAGCGTCTGGTCAATAAGATGTTTAGCCCTCTGATCGGCAGAACAATGGAAGTCTACATAGATGACATGCTAGTCAAAAGTCTGTAGAAAAACAGCCACCTCCAGCATTTGGGCCAGGAATTTGACATCTTGAAGCAACACAAGATGAAGCTGAATCCCTTGAAGTGCACCTTTGGGGTAACCAAGAGGAAGTTCTTAGGGGTACATTGTCTCTCAGAGAGGTATTGAAGCAGACCCTACGCAGATCAAAGCCTTGATTGAGCTAGAATCACCAAAGATCAAGAAAGACATTTAAGCTCTAAACTGGGAGAGTTGCAGCTCTGAACAGATTCATTTCCAAATCTACAGACCGCTGCCTACCGTTCTTCAAAGCTTTAAAGGGCAATAGAGCCTTACAATGGTTCGAAGAATGTGAAAGGGCCTTTTAAGAGCTGAAGGAATACCTAGCTTCCCCCGAGCTCCTATCAAAACCAATCCAAGGGGAGAAATTCTCATCTATCTTGCAGTCTTAGAGAATGCAGTCAGTTCTGCTCTGATCAGACAAGACAGGGGAGTCCAAAAGCCTGTATTCTACATGAGCAAAGGCACTGGTAGATGCAGAGAAAAGGCACCCCGAGATTCGAAAAGCTCGCTTTCGCCCTAATAGTTTCTGCGCAGAAGCTCCAACCTTACTTCTAGGCACATCCCATAGAAATTTCACTGACATATCCACTAAAGTCAGTCCTAAGGAAGGCTGAAGTTTCGGAGCAGTTAGTCAAATGGTCTATAGAATTAGGAGAAATTTGACATATCCTGTGTTCCATGGACCTCCATTAAAGGGTAGGCATTGGCAGATTTTGTTGCTGAGTTCACCCCAGCACTGCACGACAAGGCACAGAGCTGCAAGAGCTCGGCTACATGGCAGCTCTACACTAACGGATCATCCACAGACTGAGGATCTGGCATTGGCTTGGTGTTACGATCCCCTAACGAGCTTATATCAGAAAAATAGTAAGTTTGGGATTCAGAGCCTCCAATAATGAAGCTGGATACGAAGCCCTCATTCTTGGAATGAAGCTGGCCTTGGAATGCAAGCCCCAAAACTTCGAAGTCTTCTCTGATTCCCAACTAGTGGTAAGTCAAGTTCTAGAGGAATTTTTCATTAAAAATAACAGAATGCTCCGGTACTCAAAGCTAGTCAATTAGCTAAAGCATTCCTTCCATAAATTCACGATACAAAAAATTGAAAGGGGTCAGAACACAATGGCCGATGCACTGGCGAACATGGCCTCTCATCTCAAGGCAAGAGGAGACTCCATTCTAAAGATCTCTCACCAGCCAAGACCAAGCATAAAAGAGGTCTAAGTTGCCCAAGTTACCGAACAGACCCAAAATTGGATGACTCCCATCCTCTAATATATTGAAGGAGGACTTCTCCTAGAGGATAAGAACAAGGCTAGAAGAATTCAAATCAGGGCTGCTCGGTACCTGATTATAAAGGGAAAACTCTACTGCAGATCCTACTCCCAACCCTTGTTGCGGTGCTTGGCTCTAGAGGAAGTCACAATATGTTCTGGCCAAAATACACGAAAGAATCTGTGGCAACCACAATAGTGGCAGAACCCTAGCTCACTGAGCTCTAACATAAGGTTACTACTGGCCTAACATGCTAAAACAGGGCAAGGAGTACATTTGAAAGTGTGACAAATGTCAACGATTTACTCCGTATCAGCATCAGCCCCACCTTGAACTCCTCCCTATAGCCAGCCCATGGCCCTTTGCTCAGTGGGGAATAGACATCGTGGGGCCACTGCCAAAGGCTACTCCGAATAGGAGATATCTTTTGGTTGCCATTAACTACTTTTCCAAATGGGCAGAAGCTGAGCCCCTAACACATATCACAGAGATGGAAGTCAAAAACTTCGCCTGGAAGAACATTGTCTGTAGGTTCGGCATACCACGTGTCATTATTACAGACAACGGTATGTAGTTTGCAGGAAAAGTCTTCAAGAAATTCTGTCAAGACCTGCACATAAGCCATCACTTCGCTTCACCGGGGCACCCTCAAGCCAACGGTCAAGTAGAAGTTATCAACTGAACGATCCTTGACGCTCTTAAGAAAAAGTTGGAGGAAGCTAAGGGAAGGTGGGTTGAAGAACTCCCTGGTGTGCTCTGGGCCTACAAGACCACGAGAAGAACACCGACCTCTGAAACTCCATTTTCGCTTGCCTATGGTTCAGAAGCAATAATCCCTTATTGAGATCTGTATGCCTACCTTGAGGACGGAAGCATTTGACCCAAAAATTAATAATTAGCATCTTGCAAAAAACCTGAACCTCCTTGAAGAGAAGCGAAACCAGGCCAGAATCAGAATGGAGGCATATCAACAAAGGATAGCCAACCATTCCAAACAAGGGTTGAAACCCCTCAGCTTTCAGGTTAGAGATTTTGTCTTAAGAAGAGTGTTTCCAAACACCAATGATCCTACCATGGGAAAGCTATCACCTAACTAGGGAAGGCCCATACCAAGTAACGAAAATTGTTAGACCTACTACCTACTGGTTGGAAGATGTATCTGGGAAACTTGTGCCTAGGCCCTAGAATGTAGAACACCTACGAAAATATTATCAACAAAGATTTTTCCTTTTCTTCATCTCCACCGAGTATTCCCATCTTAATATACAGACCTCTAAAAACCTTGCAGCCTATGCAAGTGTTACAAGGTATGGTCTATCTTAATGTACAGACCTCTAAAAACGTTGTAACCCATGCAAGTGTTACAGGTCTGGTCCATCTTAATGTACAGACCCCTAAAAGCCTTGCAACCCATGCAAGTGTTACAGCTCTGGTCCATCTTAATGTACAGACCCCTAAAACCCTTGCAGCCCTATACAAGTGTTACAAGTCTGGTTCATCTTAATGTACAGACCCCTAAAAGCCTTATAGCCAATGCAATTGTTACAGGTCTGGTCCATCTTAATGTACAAACCCCTCAAAACTATTGCAGCCCATGCAAGTGTTACAGGTCTGGTCCATCTTAATGTACAGACCCCTAAAAAACTTGCAGCCCATGCAAGTATTACAGGTATGGTCCATCTTAATGTACAGACCCTTAAAAACCTTGCAGCTCATGCAAGTGTTATGGGTCTGGTCCATCTTAATGTGCAGATCCCTAAAAACCTTGCAACTCATGCAAGTGTTAAAGGTCTGGACCATCTCCATACAAAAACATCTACAATTTGTTAAACTGCTCAGTTACCTCCCACACTAGGGGAGACAGACTTGATCCATTTGCTCCACCTCACTGTTACTAGTGTTCCAAGCAGTCAATACCAATTCTGGATCAACTATTACAAAGCTTCATATCATTTATGATACTAAAAGCTCGGATCATTAAAGGATTTGTTCAAAGTCTTCTTATCCAGATATTGTTAGCCCTGGTGGACACAAGCTCAAGTTATGGAGGATTTGTTTAATTATCATCACGAGCCTCCCTGAACAGATCATGATGGATGTGCTCAAGCATCATTACAAGTCTCTCTGCTCAAGTTATTCAGCACCAAATATGGTTCAATTACACCTATTATCATATCCAGTTCTGGCTCAAATATCTATACAGATCTTCCTGTTCAGTTATTATCAATCCTGGTGATCGAAGTTCTGATTGCAAGATTTGTTCAGTTACGATGATTGATTGTTTACACAAGTTTTTCTGTTCAGAAGTTCCTGTTCAGTACACTTCCAATTAAAAGTTTGATGGGTGAATCTGATGTATATTCAATTCCTGAACACTCTCCTTACAAAGTTAAAGTTTAAAGAGCTGAAGCCCAAGCTCACATTGCAGAGCAGCGATGAGTTGGAGCAGTGCTGAAGTTTATTTGGCATGTTAACAAAAGTTATAAGTGAAGTTACTTTGAAGAAAACAGTTAGCAGAAGTATTCAAAAATGTTGAAAGTGCACAAGTTCTGGAAAAATATGATTTTTATTAATATATAGAGGAGTTCATCAATTCAAAAAATAAAAATAAAAAAAGAGTACAAAATGCAACTCCTAAGCTGCTGGGCAGGCTGGGGCATCCTTGTCCTCAATGCCAAATTAATCGAAGTCAGGATACTTTGAAAGGAGTTTGGACTTGAAGGAATCATACCCATGTTGCATGAGTTCCTCACCCATCCCTTCGACCTCGGCCTTCATCTCTGCTTCAGTCTCAGCTTTAGCAGATTCAATGGCCTCCTTGATCTTTTGAGTGGTGGAGGCTTAGAGCTCATCTTTCTCCTTCTTTAGCTCCTCTAACTACCGAACTAGTGAATCCCTTTCAGACTCCATGAAAGAGAGGGAGTTGTTTGCCTCCCTAAACCTTTCCTCTGCAGCAGAAGTGTTTGAGTTGACAGTATCGAGCTGAAGTCTGGCCTCGTCCAGATCGTCCTGAAGCCTTTCCACCATTGTGGGATCCAACATGGACTCCATGAGGGCGGAAAGGCCATGCGTGGTCTGCAAAACATCGAACAAACAAGTTAAAAGCAAGAGATAAAACATAAAAATGAAAAATGAAAACAATACGAGACTCACCTTCATCTGGACGCTCATCAGCTCGGTGATGGTTTTTGCAGCCCTCTGCCCTTGGTATTCTTGGGGGCCCTCCATCCAGAACTAGTGAAAAGCCTGTTTCACAGCTTTGTAGCCATCAGGCAGTTGGGTAGTATCAACAATCAACTTCCCCTTCCCCTTCCCCTTCTTTTGGACTTCAGAAGTAGGAGCAGGGACAGGGGCAGGCTCAACTATAATGATGCCTTTTTTAGGCGGAGCCTAGGCAGCTTGCTTGGATTTAAGCCTCCTCTTCTTAGTTTGAGGAAAACCCACTAAGGAAGAAAGTTCCCCCACCTTCTGCTTTACTGGAGCCCATTTGCTCAACAAAGAATTTTTAAAGTTCTCTGCTGGGCCCTTGTTTTGATTAGCTCTCATCAGATTCTCCTGCGTGATGATAACTCTGTAATCTCGGTTACTGGTCTAGAGGAGCCGGCGATATTTGCTCTGGAGGTCAACCGTGAAGACCGACCTCTTCCAAGCGCTTTTATATGCACAGAAGACATGAACATAGCAGTCAGACCAGCCATTCAAAAGTGGAAATATAACCAAAATAGAACTATGGTAAACAGAAGGGGATCTCACCCTTAAACCCCGTGCTCCGAAGGAATATTGAGACCTGGTCCTCAAAATCTTCTGTCTCCCATCCTCCTCTTATGAAGAAGTACCACTTCTTCCAAGTCTTGTTGGAAGTTGGCATAAAGGAAAAAGGCCTAAACCCCTTATCAAAAGACATGTAATAGAAGCCTTCTGATCTCATGTACTTAAGATCCATATTACTATGGATCAGTTCTAGGGTGAACTCTACATCGTTCAGATGACCTAGAGCTATAAACCCTAACAAGTGCCTCCAACTGTTAAGGTTCAGGTTGGCAGGACAAAGGTTGAACCAAGTAAAAAACTGCTTAACTAAACCAAGAAGTGGGAGCCTTAATCCCATCTCAAACCAGGCAACGTAAACACAAATTTCACATTCACGGACATCAGAAGGACGCTCCAGAGGACTTAGGGCCCTACAAGTTACGTTCTTAGGGAAATTAAAAGAAGACTTCAGACCATGTAATATGGCCTAAGTCACAGCACTTTGCCCTTCCTCTTTATGGGAGGTCTAGCTAAAAGCTTCCCCCATTTTGCTCTTAGGTTCTATGAAGGCATCTACAATTCTAATCCTAGAACCAGAGGAGGGTCCTACTAACCTGTTCCCAGAAGAATTACTACCTACGGTTTGAGTTTGAGATGACACAGAAGTCTCCGAAAAGCTTCTTGTGCCAAAAGACCTGGTGGAGACCAACATTGCAAAATGATAAAGAACAAGAAGAGAATCAAACCTGAAAAAGACGAACAAAGGAGGAGGCTCCAAAGCAACGTTGATCCTTTTTAGTTCTCTGGTTACTTTGATTTGACAAAAGCAAAATATATCTCTCTCAAAAGCAACGAAAATGATAAGGAAAGAAAGGTGTACGTATGCCCTTTCCTCCTTTATATAGTTTCACAAAAGAGAGGGTCCAGTTAGCCAAACCGTCATGGCGGTTGAAGGTAATGATGGCCTCGAAATCCCAAACGATGGGCTACACAATAAATGCCACATCAACGGTAGTCTAGGGAAGTGAAAAGACGAGACGCATGGAGTCATGAAAGCCCTAAGCCCAAGTTACGCATATTGCTAAACTAAGGCTCGATGGGGAGTAGCTAATATACCACAAAGTGATAGACCAGTCCTCATATGACACGTGCGACTACAGAGCTGCTAAAGCTCAACCATTCAGAACAGGTGTAAACACTTAGCCTCCAGAGCTAAAAGATCGGGAGTCCACAAGACCCTCAGACTCACCTTCAACTCAGAAGTAATACACAGGAGGGTTTCGATCTCATTGCCGCCTTTAACATCCTACGAGCTAAGGATAAAGAAACAGCATTCAACAAGGAAACTGCTATTCTTGGAGCGCAGTGTTCAACTTGGTAATTGCCATTCTCTGATGATCAAATCCCTATTTTCGCGACTCCAAATCCTAATCGACTAAGGAAATCCATAGCCTATAGATAAAACCCTAAGGTACGCTATTTCATTCATGCTGATTCAATTACATTCACTTAAAGTCTTTCAATACAATTTATTGACTTAATCATCGGAGCGACTACCTACCGAAGCCAATCCGATGGCCCTCTGATCTTCCTCTTTGAGTGTTCAGCAAGTGTAGGAGATTGAAGCCCATTGATCAAAAAAGTGTAGCATCAGTAACTATAGCCAAAAATTTTCTTTTTTTAATTTTTCCTTTATTATTAATAAGATTAAGTTTTCAGTTGCTGATGAAAATAAAGATCACTCCTTTCTCAGGGTAGTTAAAATGGGAGTTTGAAGTTAATCGCCAAATCCCTTTTAGTCTATAATAAGTGCAATTAGCCTTTGTCACGAGCTCTTGGAGATGTGGTTGAGGGTTCAAGTCCCAATCGGGACAAAAGGGGATATGTCTTACCTATCATGAAAAAAAGTGTACATATTTTCTATCCTTATGTCATGCATATTTCATCAATACAAAATGGAGCTGAAATATCAATCTTCTTTCAATGTTATAATGTGAGTTTTCTAGGACCAATTATTCCAAAATCCAGTTCCCTTGGCAGCAAATAAATCCATACATATTAATGAGCTGGACTGGTTTTTCTCTCGGGGAACAGACAAAATTCTGCAGTTTTACAAACTTCAATTGAAATCTGCAGCAATAACAAGGGCAAGTCCCCACTTGAATTAATTCGGACAAGATGAAAAGGACTTGAGCTGAGAGGTAAAGACAGCTGATAAAAACAGTGTCCTGTTCTTTGTCTGTTGTACCAACATTCAGGCACTAGCAAATGCAAACAAACAGCTAGCAAAAAGAATTCAGTAAGAAAAAGTACTGATAAATATGAAGACAGGCATAGAGACAACGTGTCTCAATAAACCTGAAATGATGAATTTTAGATATATTAGCCATAGATAATAACTGTTGTTTTGAATACTTCTAATGGATCCCAATTCCATTTGGGCTTTGTTTGGCAAAGATGTGACAGCCTAATTCCATGGAAACATGCAAAGAAAAGGGTTTTGGAATTTGGTCCCCCCAATCTCTCACAACTGTACTTGGACCACCATTGATTATCAACGTCGCATTCACATTGCATTACATATATTGGGTTTGAGGACAGCCTTACGAAAGTGGTGACATGATCATGCTTGGATGCATTTTAATTTGGACTAACACTTGCATGTAAAGTATTTCTTGAGATTGAGCAAGCATTGGTTTTGCTTGAGTACTACTATACACATAATTTGTATATATACACAATTCTCTTACATAATCAAGTGACTAATTTGGCTCCAATCATATAAGTCGTTTGTGATATATGAAAATTATAGGACCTCTCCTGTAGTCTCTATATTTTACTTTTAACAAGGAAGTATAAATTTATTGTTTTACTCTTATGTGTAATAATGATCACTTCGACTGTAATATTTGATAATGAGAACGTCTTTTCTAGTGATCTCTAAAAAAATAAGAAAAAGTCGGTGTAATATACAAAGATATTTTAATTATATAAAAAAAATTAGTTGAAATACTAACACCGTCATTAATGATTGATTTCGTACCGATGAAGAACTTAATATAAGCAGAGAGCAGATCAGTGTAATTTAAAATATATATATATATATATATATATATATGAAATATCTTTGTAATTGTTAGATGACTATATATTGTCTCCATTTTTATAATTATAAAATCAAAAAATAGAAGTTAGTGTAATTATTTTTTATAATTAGGGAATCTATTTATTTTATTTGACAAGAATTGATGACCAAACCCCATTGTGGTCCAACTGATGAGGACTATATGCAGTCTCCATTTTAATACAACAAAGACTAGTCATAAACCAATAAATAAATAACCAAGTGATCAATCACTTAATGTGACATTGTAATTGTAACGTTAGAAAGGGATGGAAGCGGGCGGCTTTGTCCCAAACTCAGATCACTCAGCTACAAGCCTACAAGCCAACTCAAGAAATTGAAATATGATTATGGGATCAGAATTTCATTTGAGATGGTAAAATCATTTTTTTCTATATGAAATATGATTTTGAGATCGAAGTTCTATTCTAGATGACAAAATTATTTTCTTTTACAAACGTGACTCAGATTTAAGATTCAGTCATCGTTGTATTAAAAAAAACGAAATACGATTTTATATTTTAATATGAATTTATTAATTAAGGAAAGTATTATTTCCATACCCCTACCACTCACATGCGGGCTTCTCCTATGTGAGTGGGGGACCTCATCAATAGCTAGCTTAATGCCCTATATAATCATTGTTAATTAGCCATAGGTTTTTTTTTTTTTATGAATACATCCCACTCTGTAATTTTTAACTGTCAACGATCGGCGAAGACGGAACTTCGAATTCGAGATACTTAAATTTTATTCTTATCATTTTTATCATTGGACCGCAACCCGAGTGATATTAGTCTAATGGATACAAAAACTTGGGTTACCTTTCTAGAGTTTTCATTTAAATGAGAGGCTTCTTCTTTTGTTCCCCAGCAATGGTATGGTGATTGCTAATGAAATAAATTGGGCAGACAAGAACTTTTATGTCTTAGAAAAAGATGCCATTAACAAAAATTAATGAGTTGCCTCTCCATAAAGTTCCCATTAATATAAAAAAAGACCAGACGGAGGACTATGGGTACTGCAGGCAGCTGTGATGGTTAGTGCTTGTAATCATCTTCTTCCCAAATTCTGCTTCTAGACCTTCGAGAAGCCCCACAATCACATCCATTCAAATATTTTTATTCAAATTTGATATTTTTTTTTCTTTTCCCCACTTTATATGAACATAACATATGCAGTCAATGGCACAAGACAAAAGTGGCAGATTCAAAGATTATAATTAGGGTGCAAAATGTAGATTTTAAATCCTAATTTTTTAAAAAGTTCTACCAAAAATACAATTTCTGAATTTTTAAGGGGCCATGCCCCCCCCCCCCCCCCTACTGCAAGACAGTATGCAAATGACAAATGTGCAGACTGAATCTTGCAAAATATAAGAATTAGCTATGCTTATGATTATCACAGCAGATACTTAAGTCTGTATCTACCAGATCATGCATATCCAGCTTTTGTATTAATATAAAAATAAACTAAGTATATCAATATAATCATACATGTATTTGTATGTGTGTGTTTGTGTTTGTGTTTGTGTGTGTGTTAATATATAATGAAGTATATTAATTTATTGTATTCACAAGTTAGGTCCTCTTCATATGGGATTCTAAGGTCTAACTACTAGAAACTAAACCATGGCATGAGAGAGAGAGAGAGAGAGAGAGAGAGAGAGCAAAGGTAAGGGGACAAAAGGAACCCCCCACGAGACATAAAAAAATGGATATGATACAACGTGTTTTGTGGGGTGAAAGAGCATGGGGCTTTGGACTTTTAACTGAGCCCAAAAAGCTTCTATTTCTACGTGAAAGTGTTAATCCGCGAATCTCTCTCCACTACCTCCTTCCCCCGGAACCGCACTTCTCAATAAACAAACAGCCCCAATCGAGGTTGCATACTCTCTTCCCCATTGTAATTCTCATGGTACCGCGACTAATGGGCCCACAAGCTTGGTGAAATTTTGATCATTTCACATTTGATCAAATGTTGTTTATTAATATTTTGGAACAACTGATAATCAAAAATTGAGACTGTGTCACAAAAAAAAAAATATATTATGTTCAAATTTAAATATTTATGTAAGACGTGAGTGCGATGAAATACTCAAATTTAATTGCAACAATAATCTTAGAGATTTTATTATTTTCTCTATTACATTTATCCTACCTCTCTTACCTAAGTGGACCCACATAGTCGGTGAATTAAAAAACAATGAATGCTAAGTTCTACTCATATGAAAGGGTAGGACTATGGATGACAATTTGACACGTCCTTGTTGAAACCTGCCAATCATGTCCTCAATGGAACGAATTTAGGAAAAGTTTCTCTACTCTAGTTAGGATATAGGATGGGTTTGAAAATAAAACACCCATCCCGTCCCGATTATATAAAATAAAATAATAAAGGAGTTTTGTGTTATATAATCAATGTTTATAATGATATATTTTAGTTACTTATTAAAAATTTATACAAATTTGATATAGTTGTATGTTTGAAAAATAAAATAATGTCATTTTAATTTTCTATTAACATATACATGTAGCATTTTGTTTAAAACGTATTAATTATAATTAATTTAATAAAATAAATAAATAAATATTTAAAAATAAATAGGTACTTCGATGAAAATTTGTCTTTACTTATCATGAGATTTAAACAGATTTAAAAAAAAAAAAACTTTTTTCACGGGGACGTTAATGAGAAAAGGGTTCCCGTTTTTTTATGATAGATTCAGAAATTTTAGTTAAGAAACATCAAATTAAAAATATTAAAATTTAGAAGATTTTACGTAAATATATAAACAAAATTTAAAAGACAAAGTTTTATTTTGTTAAAATATTTTAATAAATTTAATAATATTAAAATATAATATTAAAATTTTTAAAAGAGTCATGCATCCCTCTTGAATACGTCACTACCCACTCAAGTCCTGCACTGTTACCACCCTAAACAGAATAAAGTGGTACAAACAAAATAAGATATAAAATCCCCTAACATTGTATTATCACTCGGTGACTTATCAACCTCTTCTGATCTGCACACATCATCATCAAAACTCATGCGGTTGCTGTGACTGTGAGATTCAAAAAGGGTTAATGGAGACGTATAACCAAACTGTCACACTATTAGAACCTATCCGAACTTGATGAACGGTACATTTTAAATCCTATGACGATTTACTGTTATGACAATTTTGCCACCAGACATCAATTGTTTTAAACATTGATGCGAGTCCCCCACACTTAGCTTTGATCAATGCAAGTAAAATAAGCTGGTCGAAAGGTGTTCAGTTAGCCTTGATCGTTGAGCTTTGACTTGTTTAAATTACTAAAATATCCCTTAAACCTCATGATTTGCTAGCAACCCATTAAGTAACCACAAAGTTTAAAAGATGGACTGCTAGCCATCAAAAGAGGTAAAAATCGTCCGGTGCAACTTTTGCACTATCCAAAAAGATTTCCAAGGTTCAAAATGTAAATTTAAAAATTTAAAAAGATTTTTATGTATATATATATATATATAAAAAAAAAAATTAAAGGGCCAAGTTGTTGGAAAAAAAAAACACAATTTATAAATTTTGGACAACATTGTCTTCCTTAATCTCCCTCCTTCCGTCTTTGGCAAGAGTCGTTTTAATGTTATATTGGTATGAATTTTACATAGATCTCACCGGTGATGAACCTAGACAACAAAATTAGAGACAAAAGTATAAAAGTTAAAAAAAATATATATATATATTTAAAAATATAGGAGTAATCATACTATTTTAAAAAAGAAAATTCTACAAAAAATAAGGATAAAAATTTTAATTTTCAAAAAAAAATTTGGAGGGGCCTATCCCCCTAAAACCTAGGTCCGCCTATGGATCCCACATCAATATTTATATTTGAATGACAGTAGTCAAGGTAAAATCACTTGGGACCTTAGGGGAATTTTGAAAAAAAATAAAGAGAAATTTACATGTAATTTTTTTATAATTTTAAAAATAAAAAGAAAACTCTTCCAAAATTTGCAACAAAAAAAATTACATGTAAAATTCTCTTCCAATTTCGAGAATAAATTTTTTTTTCCTTAGAAATCTTCACCTTTTGAAAAAACAAATTCCTCCTAAAGTGTTTCCAAAATAAAAATTCTAATCCCCTTAAAAAGAATTTCTAATTATGCAAATCCAACCATCACACGTGAACTTTTGTCCGGAATGGAAGGACTGTTTAGTCATTTTACATTCCACCAAAAAAATCTCCATCTTGGTGCTCATATTTTGGACCGTACTACAAGAGTGTGTCTGTAGACTGGTCCCAGAATCTGGTTCACTTATTGGATCCTAGGACGGAAATGTCATTTTGGCAGAGTTTTAGGGGGGAAACAGTAATTTTGAAAGAACAGGGGGGCTCGCATTATAATGAGCTGTAAAGAATAGAGAGACAGAGCGAGGGAGTACCAGGAAAACACCACTTCTCGTGTCTCTCCATGTCAGTCAAACGTTACTTGACCAGCTTTAATCTCCCCCAGCAAAATTATTACCGTTTATAATTACTCTTTTTTTCTTTTCTTTTCTTTTTCAACCCTCTCCATAATATCCAGAGAATCCATGGTAAGGCACCCAATAAAGGTTGAATACTCACAGCCCCAAATGCCAAAACAATGCAACTGAGGGAATTCGGTGATGAATGATTCTTCCCATGCTCATATTGTCTGCCTGGGGTGGAACCCTCGGACTGCGACGGACCCATCCATATATTCCGATCAATGGAGCTTATTTATTTCACTCAATTTTATTGAATAATTATCGTGAATTTATTTACGATTCAAAATAATTCAAAAAATGAATAATATGTAAGTTTTTTCACTGTTGACACGGTTTGTACCGAGAAAGAATTTTGATTCATTTTTATTTTTATATCTGTTTTACCTCTGATATTGTAACTTATTTATGTAAGTATATTGGTTTTTAAGATTTTGACTAAAAAAAGATAATAATTATTTAGAAAAATGAATTTCTGATTTTAAGATTTTTTTTTCTAATAATTTTTTTAATATACATTAGATTTATGAACATAAACATCTAAGTCAAACAACGAAAATTTTATATTTTATTTATTTAGTCATTTTCACACAAATATATATATATATATATTGGTGTTATGAATCAATAAATATATATATATATATATATATATTTTCAGCACCAATTAAATACTACATTAACAGTGGAAAATGGTGGGTTGGGTAGATTGTACTTTTAGTGGATAATCTATTAAGTGTAAACTCCGACCATATCCATTCCGTGTTTTGAGAAATTACAGACCATATGACGACAAATTATATTATATATATATATGTGTTTGTATGTGTGTGTGTACGTGTACGTGTAAATTATGAGCATTCAAGGATTGACTATTGATTAAAAAGAGTGAGTTAATTCACATTATGTAATTTAGGAATAATAACAGTGATTTTTCTCGACTTATTTAATAATTATAGATTTCTTTAATAATTTTTTAAATTACATCAAACTTTTATTTATTATATTAATAATATATAAATTTTTGCTTCATACAAAACTCGTCCTTTTTAACCAAGTTTTTTATATAATATCGGTATATATTCCATTAATCCTTTTTATTTTTTAAAAATTTTAAGATTTTTATAATTATTAGATATCATAGATGATATCAATATAATTATCTTTAAAGGTAAAATAGTAAATTTATATTTTTTTGTAAATATTTATCTTCCGACAATCTTGACAAAAAAAGTCAGTGTAATATCAAATATTACAAAAAAAAATTTTATACTTATCAAATATCACATAAAAAAATAGTATAATTATTTGTATAAAAACATGTGCTTTACATTTATCAACTAAATTTAATCTTTGATACATGAAAGTGTACCTATGTTAACTCTTTAACGGTAAAGAATCAAGTAAAAATGAAAAAAAGTTACAAGAATTATATTCATAATTTACTTTTTTTTTATTTTGGATATATATTAGAAATTCATTTAGGCTCCCTCTAATTGATATAAAGAGAAAGGGAAAAAAGGTTCCTTCATTTTTCGTGCGTTTAATGTCAATTCAAAGTATGGCCTATCACTAAGGCTACGTTTGGTACGCAGGAATGAAATAGAACAGGAATAGAATAACATCAGGAATGGAATAGAGTAGGAATGGAATGAGAATAATTATTCCATTCTTTTGTTTGGCGGAATACCTAGTAATGGAATGATAATTTCATTCCTGTGTTTGGTTTGAACCATCAAATTGTTGGAAGGAACGAGAATAATTAATTTTATGATAAATAATTAATAATTATATTACTGAATAATTAATATTTTTAAAATATATCTTTTATAATATTAATTATTAAAAAATTAAAATAATTATACAATATTTATATATATCCTATTTATATTTTTGGCAAATATATTTCTAATTTTATTAATTAATAAATTTTTAAGAAATATAATTAGTTTATGATAAATAATTAATAATTATATTACTTAATAATTAAAATCTTTTAAAAATATATCTTTTATAATATTAATTATTAAAAAAATAAAATAATTATACATATATTTATATATATCCTATTTATAATATTTTTGGCAAATATATTTCTAATTTTATTTTAATTAATTAATAAATTTTTAAGAAATATAATTAGTTTTATGATAAATAATTAATAATTATATTACTGAATAATTAATATTTTTAAAAATATATCTTTTATAATATAAATTATTAAAAAATTAAAATAATTATACATATTTATATATATCCTATTTATAATATTTTGGCAAATATATTTCTAATTTTATTTAAATTATAGTTAAATATATTGTAATTCATCTGCATGTATAAAATATTTTTTTATTAATAAAAGTATAAGAAAATTTATAATTATTAATTATAATAATTAATAAATTTTTCATCTACCAAGATTATTAATTATAAGAAGTTGACTGTACTTGTGGTCGTGGTAAGTATGGATGGCCATGTTAGCAGGAATGCTTTCCTGTGCTAAATGGAATGCATTGCATGGCCTCAAATTGATACTAAAGATGGAATGGGGACAGGATGCTCATTCCATTATACATTCTGCGTACCAAACGGACCTAACTATTCTCATGTAGCAAATGCTTTCCTACTATCATGTCTTGCATTTTGTATAAGATTTGATTATACATAATGGAAAATTTTAAGTTGTATTTTTCAATAAGAGTAGAACTATATTGACTAAAAAATTTTACTTAAAGAATTTTTAAGATAAGTTGACAGTGTTATATTAATTTTATATTATATTATCCTATAATATAATATAATAATAAGTCAATATAACATTATTAACTTATTTGTATAAATAATTTTAGTAAAGAAATTTGATAAGAATAGTATTACTCTTTCAATAAACATTCCTTAAATCAAATATATGTGGGAAGAGGGAATATTTTTTCCTTTCCTTGTTACTTTCATTCGGTTTTTCCCAAACTTACTTTTCCATATAATTTTCCTACTCAATTTTGTCAAAAATTACTTTTTTTGCATCGAGAGACTTGGAAAGAAATGAGAGAAAAGGGGAAGGAAAGAAAAATTATTTTGTACTTAATTTAAAATTAGAAAAAAAAAATGAAGGGGGGAATGGAAGAAAATGGAGAGATTTTTTAAGTCTTATTTTATTCAACTTTTCTCTCCTCCAAAAAGTGGACGAAAATTGATGAAAATGGGAAAACCTTTAATAAATTTTTTATAATATCAATTATAACTTTAAAATTATAAAGGATAAATAAAAAAGACACTTCTATCTCAAGACATAATAGTAAAAAAATATATATAATCATTTCATTTCCTTTCTTTTTTTGTTGTTCCTAAGTAAGATAAGAAAGAAGAATTATACTCTCCTCTCTTCTCCCCCCATAACTAATATTATCCTCACCTCACTTTCCTCTCTTAGTTGTCCAAGTATAGTTTAAGAAAAAATATTAATGTTAAAATAATTTGATATAAATTATTTGCACATTGTCTAATAACTTAAAATAATTTGTGATATAATATGATATCAGAACTCTAGTTACGAGAGGTTTTAGGCTCAATGCAAGGTTTAAACTTTCTCACCTTATTTTGTTTGGGTTCACACTTTGTTCCATATATAACCTGAATCTCCATCTCTCCATTTTATTAATATGCTCATATATGTCCTATCTCTCTATTTCATTGAGTAATTAATGAATTAAAATATATAAGGTAAATTAAACTAACTTTTCTTGAAATTTCTAACAATTATACTAATTTATCTTGAAATTTTTGATAATTATACTGACATCTCGTACTTTACCTGACAATATACAGATTTACTTTCCTTTAATTAATTTTTTTATTCAAAATGACAAAACTATCTCTTTTATTTATAGGTAAATTACACTGACTTTCTCTAAGGTTTATGACAATTATACTTACCTCTCTTGAGATTTATGAAATTACACTAATCTCTCCTACTTTACTTGACAATATGCAGATACCTCCTCAAGTTAACTTTTTTTTTAAAATGACAAAATTACCCATTTCATGTTTTTTTATTTTTTATTTTGACCGTTTTTTTTTCATTTTCTAAATAAATATTGATAAAAATCTTAAATTTATTTTTAAGTAAAATAATAATAAAATCTTTAAAAAACAGTTAGAAAAAATTGATCAAAATTGAAAAAATGTAAAAATAAATAAATAAAAATGACCATTTCGACATTTTGAAGAAAAAATTGATTAGAGTAAGGTGTCTGTATATTATTAGGTAAAGTAAGAGAAGTCAATGTAATTTCAGAAACTTCATGAGAGGTCAGTATAATTTATCCTTTATTTATTTATTTTTATATTTTTTTTCAATTTTGATAAATTTTTTATAACTTTTTTTAAAGATTTTTTTATTTAAAAATAAAATTAAGCTAAATAACTTATTTTAATTTTATATAAAAAATTTGAGTTTTTTTTTATCAATATTGATTTGAAAATTGAAAAAAAAAACTAGTCAAGATTTTAAAAAAATTGAAAAAAAATCATAAAAGGGTAATTTTGTTCTTTTGAAAAAAAAAATTGATTGAAAAAGTAAAATAAGAATCGTCAGTAAAATTTCAAAAACCTCAAAATAGATCAATGTAATTATCAAATATCTTAGAAAAAATAAGTATAATTTACCTAAAAATATAAAATAGGATAAGTATATGAAGATATTCATTTTTAAAAAAATGTTATGTATAATTATTTATATATATATATATATATTTGTAGTTTAAAAGAGTTTGAAACACTGCCACTACCAAACCAAAACGAGCCCAGAATTTCCAAAATTGTGTTTTCTTGGACTTGTTTGTCTTATGTGAGTCAATGATATTCGGGGTTAATTAGAAATTAAGGCTAAAGAAACAGACTGATTAGACAACCATTTGTACTTCACTGATATTCAAACACCAACAGTCCAAATCTAATTAACTGCATGTTAAAATCAGGTCAATGCTCTAATAATACTTCCACTGCTTGTTCAGAGAACCGCTGGTTACAATTGATTACATAGGACTTGTTTATCTCAACTTCATCCATTCTATTTCCATACCTCCTTATCATTAGCAAAACCATCTCTTTTCATTATATAAAATATAAAATAAGATCTTACAACAACATCACTCAATAGCTGAAGCCATACATGCGGGCCCCTCTTTAAATTTTGATTTTTTAAAAATATTTTAATAATTATTTTTTATTGAATTTTTTCTTAAAATTAGTTATTTCCCATATTTTCATAAAAATTATTTAAAATTCAATTCTTTTATTTTTCTTCAAAGTTTTTAGTCTTAATGCGCCACGTAATTGATTACATATCCTTATTTATGATGTAATATTTTGTGACACGAACTAAAATTCGACACAACTACTTTACATGGGTGTGGAGTTTATGTGAATATGATGGGTGTGATTGTGTTGAGTTTTAGTTTGTTTTATAAAACATTACTTTTTTTGTGCTTTGAAAACCTTTTGTTGGATATGTGTGTATATATCGTAAAAATTAAGATATAAAAGTTAATGTATGGTTTAATAATTTTTTTAAAATTATTTTAAATAAATATATATTTTTTAAATTTTGATAATAAAAAATAAGATAAATTACATTAACTTTTTTCTGAGATTTTTAAAAATTACAAAGATCTCACTTAAAGTTTCTAAAATGATACTAATATCTTCTACTTATACTGACAAGACTTTCCCTCTAGCTTTTTTTTTTTTTTTTTTTTTTATCAAAATGACATAAGTACTCATTTTATTTATTTATTTTGAGTTTTTTTCATTTTGACCATTTTTTAATCTTTTTTTGAAAGAATTTTTTTATTTTATACAGAAAACAGCATTTAAGATAAATAACTTATATTTTTTAGTCAAAGAAGATTTTAATTAATATTTATTTGAAACAGGAAAAAAAAGTTAAAAAAATGGTCAAAATTTAAAAAAAAATAAAAAATGAAAGGGACACTTTTTTCATTTTGAAAAAAAAAAAAAAAAGATTAGAGGGAAGATCTTTGTAATTTGTCAATAAAAGTAAAAGAGTTCATAATCATTTTAGAAATCTCAAAAAAAATCTTTATAATTATCAGAAATCTCAAAAAAAGTCAGTATAATTTACTCTAAAAAATAAAAGTACACTTGATAATCATCTTTAAAAAATAAAATAATACAAACACTACTTCTGAATTTTTTTTTCTTATAAAAACAAAAAAAATGAAAAAAGTACTTAAAAAGTATTACCAATGAACACTAATAAATTATAAGAAATAAATGTTTAACGTCTCTTTTTTCTTCTTTTTTGACTTATCAAAAAAATAAATTAAGTAGATTAAGATTTTGTCAAATTTAGTGAGGAAAAAAAAAGATAAAATAAGAAAAGAATTTGCTCTTTTTTGCACTTAAATAAAATTATAAATTAAGGTTCTGTTTGCTTTATGAATTTAAAAATGAAAAGAAAAAGATAATTCCATATTTTAGTTTTATCTGAGTAAGAGAATAAATATGAAAAAGAAGTATATTCCCTTTTCTTTCCTCTTCCTTTTATAAAATGATGAATTAAACAGAGTAAAAGATTATTTTTGAATAATCCTATCAATTTCATTATAAAGTTAATTTAATAACCCCATAAATAATCAAATTTATTATAATTAAATATATTAAGAACCAGCAACAACCTTGTTGGGATAACACCTCATCCAAACAGTTGTTTAATGAGTAAATTAAACAAAGTCGCCAAAGAAGTGTGGGCCACAATTGAGTCAAAACTATTCCAGTTCCCATGTAATACTATGAATTCCTAATTTACATTCTCAATATAAAATGTTTTGTAACATAATATTTTTATAATATAATTAGCATTACTTCTCTCTCTCTCACACACACACACACATATATATATATATATATATCACAATCAATTTTTTTCTTATGACCACAACCAAATTTTATTTGAGTAATGCTACGACATTTTAATTTAGATCTTTGATTAGTAGATCATATCCACTATATGCATCATTAATTTATGAGAGTTTAAAATATAAATAATTTTTCATGAATTAAAATTGTATATCAAAATTTGTATTTGTTAGAAATTATAATAATAAAGTTACATCCTTTCTACCAGGTTAAGCTTTTAGATGAGTTGGTAACTTTACATGGTATGAGAGCCTTCTATAGGCGCCCTGGGTCAGGGGGTGAGTTTGAATTGTGTCCCACATCGCCCATCTACAGCCCCGTTGTGCTGTTTATAAGGCCTATCTTCCCTCTACTTAACACCATGGTTTTAGGTAGCAGGGGCCTTCTACAGCTGGGCCTCTTTACATGGTATCAGAGCAGGTAAAAGATCCTGAGTTCAAACCTCACCGTCACCCTGAAAATTTGAATTGACACATGTAGGCTTAAATTAGCCACACGTGAGGGCGCGTGTTAGAAATTATAATAATAAAGTTACATCTTCTCTATCAGCTTAAGCTTTTAGATGAGTTGGTAACTTCACAGTATTTTAAATAATGTGTTAATAAATTAATAGCAAAATATCTAAATACTACTAATTATATAATGTCACATCATTTGACAGTGCATAATTTGGTATCAAAATTTAGAATTATTGTAAATATATAGATATACTATTATTTTTAAGAGTAATGTTATATATTTTTAATGTAATGCGTGATTTTTGTAAATTAGATCCTGTGTGATCTATAATTGTCCTATTTTAACACATAATATTTAAAATATAATTCGGATATAAATTGGTATGAACAACGGTTAGTTCTAAATTTAGTAGGATAATAATAATAATCCGTTACATATACAATGTGCATGTATTTTTGATTTATTTAATTTTTAAAATAAATTACACCGATATTTCTTGAAGTGTATGACAATTACACTGATATCTGCTGAAGTTTTTAAAATTACACTGACCTCTTAATACTTTACGTAATAGTATACAAATATTTTTCTCCTATTAATTTTTTTTTTAAAATGACAAAACAATTCATTTCATATTTTTTTCTTCAATTTATTAAATTTTGACTAATTTTTTTATTTTTCAAATAAATATGAATAAAAATATTTATTTTTTATTTATATAAAATAAAAATAGATTATTTATTTTAAATTTATTTTTAAATTAAAAAATAAAAAAAACTTTAAAAAAAGTTAGAAAAAATTAATTAAAAATAAATAAATAAATAAAATAGATAATTTCATTATTTTAAAAATAAAAATTGACAAGTATTTGTATATTTTTAAATAAAATAAAAAAATTAGTATTGTTTCAAAATTTTTAAGAGAAGTTAGTATAATTGTCATAAATTTTATAAAAAATTAATATAATGTATCTTAATTTTTAATTTTTTTATTAAATTAAATAGTTATATAATATATCTATAAATAAATACGTCACATACTTAAATACATGTATGATTTACTAAAATTTTGCCATATAAAAAAAACTTCTTACTTGATTTGAAAGCTCACACCGTCGATATATATATATATATATGTATATATGCAATAAAAAATTGGAAAAGAGAATAAAATCAAGCTTCCTCATCCACTTCAGTGGCTATGCTTACTGAGCTCTCTCACTCTACCCTCTCCTTCCCCCCTTTCTTCTCCAACGTTCTTCTCCCCCCTTTCTCTCTCTAAAAACCATAGCAGAAAGAAACAACAAAAAATGCGATTCCTTCTTCTTCTTCTCCTTCTATTGCACCTCCGTATTGACCATTTACTTGCCGCTAAACAGGCACGCATACCGGAATACCGCGCTCTGCTGTCCCTGAAAACCGCCATCACCGACGATACCCAATCGTCTCTCTCCTCGTGGGACCTCTCAACCAGCCACTGCAAATGGGCCGGCGTTACGTGCGACGCGCACCGCCACGTCGTCGCCCTCGACCTCTCTGGGCTCAACCTATCCGGGACCCTGTCCCCCGACGTCGGTCATCTCCGCTACCTCCTCAACCTCACTGTCGCCAACAACCAACTCTCTGCTCCCATCCCTCCCGAGATTTCCCTCATCTCCGGGCTCCGTTTCCTTAACCTCTCCAACAACATTTTCAACGACACCTTCCCTCCCCAACTCGCCCGCCTCCGGAACTTACAAGTGCTCGACCTTTACAATAACAACATCACCGGAGACCTCCCCGTCTACATCTCCGAAATGCCGAGCCTCCGCCACCTCCACCTCGGCGGAAACTTCTTCACCGGCATGCATTCCTCGGGAGTACGGTCGCTTTCCGTTCCTCGAATACCTAGCGGTTTCCGGCAACAGTCTCGACGGCGATATTCCTTCCGAAATTGGAAATTTATCCACGCTTCAAGAACTCTACATCGGCTACTACAACATGTATTCCGGAGGCATACCTCGGGAGCTCGGAAACTTATCGCAACTCGTTCGATTCGACGCTGCAAGCTGTGGATTGTCCGGTGAGATTCCGCCAGAGATCGGCAAGCTTCAGAACTTGGACACTCTGTTTCTACAAGTGAACGCATTGTCCGGACCGTTAACTACCGAGCTTGGTAGTTTGAAGAGTTTAAAATCTATGGATCTGTCCAACAACATGTTTACCGGCGAAATACCGGCCTCATTTGCCGAGCTGAAGAACTTGACACTTTTACATTTGTTTCGAAATAAGCTTCACGGATCAATACCGGAGTTCATCGGTGATATGCCGGAGCTTGAGGTGCTGCAGCTTTGGGAAAACAATTTTACCGGGAGCATTCCCCAAGGTTTGGGGACGAACGGAAAGCTTCAGTTTCTGGATCTTTCATCCAACAAACTGACCGGAACTCTGCCTCCGTATATGTGCTCCGGTAACCGCCTTCAAATATTGATCACTCTCGGGAACTTCTTGTTCGGTCCGATTCCGGAATCGCTTGGGCAGTGCGAATCATTGAGTCGGATTCGAATGGGAGAGAACTATCTCAATGGTTCGATTCCGAAGGGGCTGTTTAGCTTGCCTAATCTCATACAGGTTGAACTTCAAGACAATCTTCTCTCTGGAGGATTTCCAGAGACCGATTCGATATCAGTCAATCTCGGACAGATTAGTCTGTCGAATAATCAGCTCACCGGATTATTGCCGCCCAGTATAGGTAATTTCTCAGGCGTTCAGAAGCTTCTGCTCGACGGCAATAAGTTTTCAGGAAGCATTCCGCCTGAAATCGGGAGGTTGCAACAGCTATCGAAGATGGATTTCAGCCACAACAGTTTCACCGGCACAATTGCACCGGAGATCATCCAATGCGACCTTTTGACGTTCGTCGATCTCAGTCGAAACCAGCTTTCAGGCGAGATTCCAACTGAGATTACTGGTATGCGGATACTGAATTACTTGAATTTGTCCAGAAATCACTTAGTTGGGAGCATTCCAGCATCAATAGCGACTATGCAAAGCTTAACTTCTGTAGATTTTTCATATAACAATCTATCTGGATTAGTTCCGGGCACTGGTCAATTCAGTTACTTTAATTATACTTCATTCCTGGGAAACGCTGACCTCTGCTGGCCCCTATTTGGGCCCTTGCAAAGACGGGATTGCTAATGGCACTCACCAAGCTCATGTTAAGGGACCATTCTCGGCTTCTCTGAAGCTTTTACTTGTTATTGGGCTGCTTCTGTGCTCGATTGCATTTGCAGTTGCTGCAATTATTAAGGCCAGGTCATTGAAGAGGGCAAGTGATGCTCGCGCTTGGAAGTTAACTGCTTTCCAACGCTTGGATTTCACTTGTGATGATGTTTTGGATAGCTTGAAAGAGGACAACATTATTGGGAAAGGAGGTGCCGGTATTGTTTACAAGGGGGTCATGCCAAATGGTGATCACGTTGCAGTGAAAAGGCTTCCGGCAATGAGCCGAGGGTCTTCCCATGACCATGGATTCAATGCTGAGATACAGACTCTTGGGAGGATTAGGCATCGACACATTGTTAGATTACTTGGGTTCTGTTCAAACCACGAAACAAATCTTCTGGTTTATGAGTACATGCCTAATGGGAGCTTAGGTGAGGTGCTTCATGGCAAGAAGGGGGGGCATTTGTATTGGGACATAAGGTATAAAATTGCTGTGGAATCTGCAAAGGGGCTTTGCTATCTTCACCACGATTGCTCGCCATTAATCCTCCATCGGGATGTCAAGTCGAACAACATCCTTCTTGATTCGAACTTTGAAGCTCATGTTGCAGATTTTGGCCTTGCCAAGTTCTTGCAAGATTCAGGCACCTCAGAGTGCATGTCTGCTATTGCTGGTTCTTATGGATATATAGCCCCAGGTATATTTTGAGCTCAAAATTTGCTTAATTATGAATTTTATGTTTCAGTAGATAGTATACTTTTCTTTTTTTGTCATTTGAAGTCCATTTGCCAAAGAATCTAAATTTC
The DNA here is from genome assembly GCA_008638375.1 of Nyssa sinensis. Lineage (NCBI taxonomy): Eukaryota > Viridiplantae > Streptophyta > Magnoliopsida > Cornales > Nyssaceae > Nyssa > Nyssa sinensis. The sequence goes on along the minus strand of CM018032.1, from coordinate 10,970,633 downwards.
AAAAACTAACTTTTGACTCGCACTGTTTAGGTTTTGATCTTGCATTATTTCTTCCAGTAACATGATGTGCTCTATGTTATTTTCTTTGAAAGCTTCTGAGTTTGCAACTATTAGTCTCTTTCTTTCACTTTGGCATTAAATGACAACTGGGAAATCTAACTTTAAAGGAACATGAATTTCATGGTTCTTTGACTGAAAATCACTCAATGATATATCTCTTGATCATAAATGAGGCCCCATGAAAATGATATGTAACTACTTAGCTACTGTTAACTACTTTGTTTGATAGCAAAAGTGGATGCAATTAAACAAAATTCAGTATTTTTGAAATGCTATCCACCCTCTACACCTTAATATTTGTTGGGAACTTCTTATTTCTAATATTTTCCTCAAATTTGAACAAATAGTTGTAAAGACGGTTGAGAAATCATCTGTGTTTTTACTTATAATACTTTCTGACTAATCCATTATATCTTCAATTGAAATTAAATGTTTGTTTTTGCAGAATATGCCTACACACTCAAGGTTGACGAGAAAAGCGATGTGTATAGTTTTGGTGTAGTTCTCTTAGAACTTGTGAGTGGCAGAAAACCTGTAGGAGAGTTTGGGGATGGAGTTGACATAGTCCAGTGGGTGAGAAAAATGACAGATGGGAACAAGGAAGGAGTGCTTAAAGTCCTCGACCCAAGACTCCCCACAGTACCCCTCCATGAGGTGATGCATGTATTCTATGTTGCAATGCTTTGCGTTGAAGAGCAGGCCGTCGAACGCCCAACAATGCGAGAAGTTGTCCAAATATTAACAGAGCTTCCAAAGCCACCCAACCCTAAACATGGTGGAGATTCAACCGTCACAGAGACAGAGTCATCATCTCCAGCGGCAGCAGCCAGTGCTGTAGAGTCTCCCGCCACAGCAACTAAAGATGCAAAAGAACATCATCAGCCACTGCCACCTCAATCACCTCCACCTGACCTTCTCAGCATATGAAATGTGAAGTGCTTGCTTAAATTTCCATGAATTTGGTTAGCTTTGTTCTGTGTTTTTTTTCTTTTGTTGGGGGAAGAGGGGGGGGGGGGGGGGTGTTATTTACTAACTTTGAAGTGTTAATGTTTGAAGTTTTTTGTGTACAGTAGGATTGGTGGGGTTTTAAATTTCTTATATAAATTTCCTTCATGATGTGTTGTTGCTTCATGTTTATGGCACTGCCGTTACTGCTCTATATCTGCAAGAGAAACTGGAGCTTCCAGGTGTGTACATCAACAGAGTTGGTGTTACCAGGGACTGGCTGAGTAGTGAGAGGCATATTTTGTAGACAATTGACACAGCAGCGATCGGTAATTTGTGTGATTCTGTATAATTTATACATAAAAACTTGAAAAGGAATCGAAGACGTTAAAATTTTAAATTATAATAGTTCTAGTAACACATGAATTACTCAATTCAATATGAGAAAAAGTTTTTAAATTTGAAATTTGATATATTATTGATAAAATTGAGAAATAAAAATCTGTTTATATCATATTTAAAGAATACAAAAATTACTAAATTTTATATTAATCCTAATATGAATAGCAAACTAAAAAGAAATATGCAAACAAAAGGTGTCAGACATTTTTTTTTCATTGACAATTTAGAAAGTCAAAGGCGGGCGGGGTGTCCCTTTCTCAACACCAACAAGGTTTATATTTCCCGTCTCTCGACTCCATTTTACTCCATCTTATCTAAAGGTTCACCCCAATCCCAATCCCGATTATAATCCCCGACCTTGTTTCGCCTTGAACTCGAAATTTCTTTTTCAAAGTAAGTTAAAATATTTTTTTGGTAGATAAATTAAAAATTTATTACCAAAACAATCATTATAAAAAAAAAATAATACGAGTGTGATATGAGAAATCTTAAAACTAATTTTATGTAAAGTGTAGATTATTAGTAAAACTAGTATATATAAAGTTTTTAAAAAATATAATATATAAACGGAACGGGTTTGGGGCGGGGTGATCATCTCCTGACTCCGACCAAGTTTTCAAAGTCTCATTCCGATTATATTTATAAACACTTCATACTTATTCTATTAGAAGGTAGGGACAGAACGGGTTCTTAATGGGGTGGGACAAATTATCATCCCTAGTCTAATGTCAGTTGTAGATGACCAAAATTCGTCTCATGATTAGTCCAGGTAATTAACTCAAATATATAATACTAATATGTGAATTAAATACACTAATCACACAACAAGTATTGATGAACCGCGACTAATCCAGTTAGTCATCTTCAAGACAAATGAAATGAACGGTGGGCCCAAGAGAGTAAAAGCCGGGAGGACCACAGCCCCAGTACTTTACAATTACCGAGACTATGGGGTTCAGCAATTGAGAGGGAAAACTCTAACCTTGGCTTCTGGCACTCTCAGAACCTGTATTTGAATTGAATTCAACTGTAGCATTACACAGGGAGTGCCGGCTTGCCATTCAAAAGAAACAACTCCTTTATCTATAACATTTACAAATCGGATCAGGAATCAGGAATCAGGAATCAGGAATCAGGATCATCTCTTGTTGTATTTTTTCCCCCAAGTTTTTTTAGGGCAATGCTGCCATAAATTTTGCCTTATATGAGTTAGTTTATTTTAACCATTAAATAGCCCACCATTTTAATTTTAATTCTTAAGTTTTTTATTGATTATTAAAATGCAAATGCTCATATAAGTTTGGATTTTAGGTAGCATTATCTTTTTCTTTATTGTGACTTTTAATGCATGTCACATCATACATATGTGATTAAATTATTAAATAATAAATTATATAACATGCATCCCAGATAAGTAAAGAGAAATTGAGAAAAAAAATATTTGACAAGATATAATTCACCAGCACCAAGATAAATAAAGAGAAATAAATATTTGATAGAAAAAAATATTTGCCGAGGGTCTTTTTCATGAAAAATTATTCATTAATCTCGGTACATTATATTCAGACCAATAAATATCAGTCACATCAGTTGAATATGTGAGTCACTTACTAATATAGTTGATGCTTATTGGCTCGATGCAATAACAACTCTACATTCATTATACTTTTCTTCCAATTTTTTTCGATGGGGCTTTAGATACATGTCATAGCATGTAGTTATTTATAAATAATTAAATAATAAATAATACGACATGTATTTAAATTAATTCGAGAAAAATTAAAAAAAAAAAAAAAGTGAATGAGAATAGTCTTATCTAATATTAACCTCTCCAAAGATTTTATTGAAAGGTAGTTGACCAAATAATGTGGCACTGTTACATTGGTTATACATCAATCATATCATTTAAAAAATTACTTTTGGGAAAAGCTTATATAGAAAATTAGGATTGCCAATTCATTAATCATAGCAGATAGGGATCCTACCTGATGCATTAGGTGTCCACACCATATGCCCCCACGTGTAGAATCTATTACTTCCTCTATCTCATTTTAGGAGTTGATTTTTGGAAACCAATTTTTAAATAAACAAGCATTTAATATTTTCACTAAATTTACAAAAATTATCTTTCACATAAAATTTGACTCTAATTGTTAGAGTTGCTCTAATATTAATTGACAAAAAAGACTAAAATGAATTTCATTTGTTCTTGTTGGTGTTAAGTGGTAAAAAAATTAAGGACAATATTATATACAGTTAATTCTCTTATAATTAATAGATACGAGAGATTAAAAATTTATTAATTATTAAATTTTTTCATACTTTTATCAATCAATAAATGTTTCTTACAAATAAATAATTTTTAGTACAAAAACAAGATTTTATATGTACTTTTTAATGACATTTTAGTTTTTCATGAAAAATACATAAAATGCTCAACTTATGACATAAAAACTCTTAATGTCCGTTTCAAGTAAAAAAGTTGTGTTTTTTAACGTTATAATTTTTTTTAGTTACAATATTTTTAACTTCAATTATGTAAAAATAATACATATAATTATCAAGACATATCGTAAATAGAATATATATATATATATATATAGATACTTATGTAACTATTTATCTCTCTGATAATTAATATATTATAAAGAGTTTTTCTTAAAAAAAATATTAATTATTAAGTAATAGAATTATTATTTACCTACCATAGAACCAAGTTGGGTTTTTAAAAATTTATTAATGATTAAGATTTATTAATTTATTAAATATTAATTATAAGAGAGTCAATTATATTTGAAATTTATATTCTTAATTATATTTGTAATGTGATAAGTCATACGTAATAATATTTTTTTTAATAAAAATTGGACCTTTGCATATTTTATAAGAATGTGTAATAATTGTTAGTAAAATATACAGAGAGGTGGATGTGCAAGAACTCGACATTTGCAAGTGTCATTAACATTCCTCAAAATTAGATAGTTATAGGAATAAGTATAACATAACTTTTTGAAATACTATATTAAAAATTTCGATATAAAAATACAAAAATAACAAAAATGTGAATTTGTAATCATACGCCATGAAGAAAAAGAGAAAAGAAAAGAACTGTGGAAATATTCGTATATATTTTTGTATATGTAAACTGTGCTGAATATGGCTTATTTGTAGGTAAAAAAAGACCAAGCAAGAATGAAAAGATAATAATTACAAAGAATCAAATCAGGCATAAAATCAGAAGATTCGATATTCTATATTCTATATTTTAACACGTAGCATAACATGAATATTAATAATAAAAAAATCAGAATAAAAAAAATTACAACATTTATATTTTATCTCTTTCATTTATATACACAATGGTTATTACTTTTATCTTACATATTTTCATAAATTAATTACAAAGAAAGATTCGAGGTTTGAAAAGAGGATTTAGAATTAAGAAGGTTTAAAATAAGTATAATATGTATAAGTATGATTAAAATTGAATATGTTAAGTTTGACTTTACTAAAAATTTAAAATACAAATCTGAAATAATGAAGATTGAAAATTAAAGAGAACAAGAAGTGAAAACTTTCTCTAGGTTGGCTTATTCATAAGAAAGAGAAATTGGAGATGCAAGCAGGAACAAGGCCATAAATTCATTTTTAGAGGGCAGAATTTTGTTCTTAATATTTGACTATAAATTTAAAATTGAAAAAGTACAAAGTCAAATTAATATTTTTGACGAATAACAAAATTCATTCATATATAAGAGCTCATAATTAGACACAAAAAATAATATATATATATATATATGTATATATATGGTCCACTTTTTCAAGAGAGTAGAAGTGTTTTATATTTGTTGACTCAAGATATTCCTGACAAATCCATATATGTATAAAAAGAAGTGTCTTATATTCAACACGTTCACAATAACCTCTAATGATTCTTCATGTTTTGGAAACATTACATGATAACGTCATTATCCATATTTGGGAACAACGAATATAATTGACTAAAATTGAAATTTAGATAAAGGTAAAATAAAATATTTTAAAGACAGTGGGGTCAAAGAGATAAATACAGGGATATATTTGAATTTTTTTTAAAAGAAACATATGTAAAATGTTAAATAAAAAAAAATTGGTGAGGGCAATTGACCCCCTCCCCCTCCATTGGCCTTGATGCAAGATAGGTTAAGTGAAAATAAAATTTTGACATCTTTTCTGATAATTTGAAAAATAAATTCTATAAAATAAATATTCAACCAATGATGTTATATAAAATAAAATATTAGAATGCTAAGAAATAACATGTGTATAGAATGAATATGGGCGAAATGTGAATATTGAAATAGATGTGGTACATTTAGAAATCTTGATTTTCTTGATAACATCATCAAGGGATAAGGTTGTTGGGAATGTGATAAGATTTGGAGGTTTACTTATTGTTAGGTAACGTTACCTTTATTAATAAAAATTACATGAAGGAAAATTGGTGAGAGAGTGTGCGTCTCCTTGGGTTCTTTGGACATGATGTAGTCAATGGATATTTTCATCAGTTTTTTTCACACGATATGAGACAATGTTAAATTGTTATACGTACTTAATTATAGTAGTCATGAGTGATCTTCATGTTTGAGAGTCTGGGTGTACAAAGGTTTTGGATTTAATTCAGTATATATTGTACTGGTTTCTCTCATATAAAATAATGATTTTCTCTCGTCAATGTGAACGTAGGATGTGATTTTGCCAAACATGTAAATTCTTGTGTGTTCTTTAATTTATTTGTTTATACATTTAGTGAGATGTGTCGGAATCCTAACAATTGGTCAAAGTTAACAAAAAGGGCAGCATAGTTCATCATTAATTACATGATGTTCGAATTTGAGTTTGAGTAGAGATGTTTGATTGTTCTGTCTGTACTCCTAATATGTCGGACACTGTTGCATGATGGATTTGAAGTGGTCTCGTCCTATCATTAATTAATTGCATAAAATTGAAGGAATTTTTGCTTTTCTGCTTCTGCTTCTGCTTCATACTGATTGATTTTTCACAGAAATGAAAGGGTTGTTTTTGTGCATAGCAATGAATCTAACCACAAAGACACCATTTTGCCGGGGAATTTCTTTGGACCTCCTTGTATTCGTAACTCCAAGTTCATTTAATTCAATAATACAAAGGTATTTTTGGGAGTCGAGACTATTCTTTTCAATATCAAAGTTTGTACGAAATAATTATAATAGACGGACATCAATTTACGATCCGATCAAGTGATCGAAAGTTGTGATTGATGGACTCGGTTTTTGGTTATCACAAAAAGTTCATTTAATTCCGTGGAGTAGAATAACTTGTCCCAATGTTTTCAAAAGATGGAAATTTAATTCGAATCCAAAAGTTTCAATTTCTTTTTTTTTGTGCTAAATTTGAGATTTTTAATTTTTTTTATTCCCAAATTTCATTGAATTTGCTTGAAAATTCTGCCAAATTATGTATGAATAATAGAAATATAAAGCAATAGGTTTTTTTTTTTGGCTAGTTCCTACTCCTATTGCTAAATACTTCAGTTAACCTCTTTGCCAAAAACTTAATAATTATGTGCGCGTTTAAGATACAAAAACTTTCACTGTCTTGTCCAATAAAAATTAAAGTTAAAGATTAGAAAAATAAAAGTTAAACTGAAAATTAAAAAGCACACACACACACAAATGACAGAGAGAGAAGCATTGCCAGCTATTTTTGGTAAAAAGCAGGGCACATTTCAGTATTTGGTCTTCGTCCACCAGTGAATTCTGAAACATATGCGCTGTTACTGATTGATAATTCATCTTTTGAGTGTGATTTTTTACCAAAAAAAGTAAAGTTTCTTTCTCTTTTTTTCTTTCCATCTCATGAAAATAGTAGAAGTTACTGTTTGGTTCTGCTCTTTTTATGCGTGTCTGAATATATGAATGAACCAAATGTTTTACTAGGGTTTCACGTAAAGTTGTTACTCTCAGCACTTTGTTGGTGTTGTCTTTTAAACACGTACTCTCTTTCTCTCTCTCTGTCAGTACCTATATCCATACAAAAGCCCAAAAACACATAAGCATGCAGAACACTTGCTAGCTCTAGCTAAATCCTATCATCTTTTTAACTTTTAACCTATTATTTTCTGGGTTTAATAGTGCAGCTTCCACTCATAGACCATAGTGCAGACCAGTTGTTTTCAAGTTTAAATTCAAAACTTCTGATTTATTTTGGTCTCTTGCTCACATAAGAAATTTTTAAGTAAATGAAGTTCATGAGAAGTTCTTGTATGAAGCGGATTCATCGTGTTATTTAGATATGTTGTTTGATTTTTAAGAAACATTTATAAAAATAGCTATTTATTTACATGACAAAATATGATTGATTTAGGATTCACAATATTATGTCAATAAACCTGATTCATGTAAGAATTTCTCCACGTTCATTCATCAAATCCATGGATCTTACCAATCATTTTCATTAATGCTAAGTTTTCAACAAAATATCAAACGAAGTTTTCAAACACACACAAGTAGGGTTCTTTCACGTGGGCCTCACCCAATAGACTTCACTTGTGTGTGAGTGTTGAAAAATTTTGTTGAAAATTATAACATTGCTCAATCGTTTTATGCTATGCTGTCAAAACTAACTTTTTTTTTTTTTTTTGTCTCTTTAAAAATAAACAGCATGTATCTATATATATATATATATATATATATATGACATAATTTGATTAGACTCATTCGTGTATCCTATTCATTCAAAAGCTTCTCAAAGAATTACCTAGAGTCGAAGAGCAAGGGTGGTAGTATGAGTGGGCTAGGCCGGACTCTAGCCCACCCCAATTTTTTGAAAATATATTTTATATATTTAAAATTTCGGTATTTTTTAAATTAGTCCATCTTAAAATCTTGCCAAATTTATTTTTTACCTATTATTTTTCTTATTTTTTAGTCAAAATTTTAGTCCACATCCAAAAAATTCAGTCTAATCCAATTTTTACTTATCATTTTTTTCATTTTCACCCTAAAATTTAGACTCAATCCTAAATTTTGGCTAAATTTTTTTTCAAAAATTTCTAGTCCCCTTCTAATTTTTTTCCTGATTTCGCCCTTGGTGGAGAGGGAGACTATTTACATTATACAGGAGCATGACAGATGCATGATGGTAGCTAATTCATTTAGGTCTAGCCAATGAATTGGAGTATGGGTTGGGTTACAAATTCTTATAAAATTTGTGGTTGGCACCAACCAACCAACAACAAAAAAGGTACCACCAAAAAAAAATTGCACAACCTATCATTGGTTAGGAAACTTATTTTGAGGTTTTATCTCTTAATAAAAATTTCAAATTAATTGTATTAAAATCTTTCTATTTTCTCATAATATTTTTTTGGTTAAATTATTTTTAACCATTCATCTAAGTTCAATATATGTTTCTGGAACTTTGGGAGAGTACAAAGCTAGCTTGTTAAGCCTTCTGATTAAACTCATCCAATCATAAATTGCACCCAAGGGTGGAAGGACATGGAGGTTTAGTCGGGCTACCGCCCTCTCAAACCTTAGATTTATTTTTTTATACATATAAAATTTTGACCCTTTTAAAATTAATTTATTCTAAAATTTTTATTCAGTCCATTTTTAACCGCTATTTGTCCCGTATCTCGTTCAAAATTTTAGTCTACTTCCAAAATTTTCACTAAAATTTTCTCCAAAAAATTTATAATCCTCCTCTAGTAATTTTCCTGATTCTGCCCTTCCACCCTTGATTGACTTGTGATGATTTCAAAATTTCAAAGCATGCAAATTTTTTTACTTGTTATTCTTGGCACTCACTCCTCTTTTAACACAGCTTTTCTTTCTTTCTTTCTTTCACACACACACACACACACACACATATATATATATAATTCTTTTTTCCCTTAATTTTAGGTGTGTGTATAATGTATATTGCCTTCACCAGCTTTATATATAGAGAAACACAAATTAATCAGTTACATAATTGGATGAATAGAAGCTTCTTCAATTATGTAGATTGCCTTTTTTAGTTTGATATGGAGCATTATATAAGACTAATTGGGTTTAAACCTCCTAACCTAGGTAACTAGCAAATTAGTGGGCTGCTTTAATAATAGAATTATATGATTGAAACCTAATCCCCACCCACCACACATCACTCTATGAAAACTTTGTATATCTTAGACTGAAAGGAATTTATTTTATTGTTTTTTTCTTTTTTTTATCATAGTGGAAGGTGATTGTTATTTGAAAGTCCCTATCTTAGGCAGGCCAAACCATGCCTATCCTGACATAAATTTTTGTTTCTTCTTCTGATTGCTTATCCTAAGATCACTTAATGACAAGTGATGATTTTGATAGACTATAGGTAATTCTATTTTGTTAATATGTGAGGTTAGACATAGGATTCATTAATGCCCAATGATTGATGGAAGTATTAGGACATGGAGCTCGCTACTTGGGAAACTTACAACACCAAAAGAGTGGGGCAAAAATCTCAAGGAAATATCCCATAAGAAAACAAGATAAAAGGGAAAAATAGATGTTACAAGCTATTTCTTATTTGCAATCTTACCTTTTTATTTTTATAAAAATATAAATACAGTGTCTTCAACTATTAGCTTACATTAACTAGTATTAAGAGCCTGTTTGGCATCGTGTGAGGAGCTCCAAATTGCGGGGTCATAACGCGATTCTTTCTCTGGTAGCTTACATTAACTAGTATTAAGAGCCTCTTTGGCATTGTGTGAGGAGCTCCAAATTGCGGGGTCATAACGCGATTCTTTCTCTGGATCCGAAGACCTCCGTTGAAGAATGGCGGGGATGCCCCGCCATACTAGCTCTAATCTAGAATGGACTACCTAGTCTCCTAGTTGAGTTCAAAAGTTGAATTAAAATTCCATAACATATTTTTTTTTAAATGTCATATGATAGGCATAAGATTGACAAGAATTGAACCCTCAATTTGTCACTCTTTTTTCTTTCTTTCTTTCTTTCGTTTTCTCGGGGAGGGGGTATACTAAGTAAAAGCCTCTCAACTTGTTACTTAACACAATTGAAACTAACTATTTAGCCATAATTTATATCTTATTGTTATTTCGTAACATTTTTAAATTTAACATTTTTAAGAAACTAGACGACTCACCTAAGCCAATCCGCCATTGAACCAATTGGCTTACAAATTACCGGCCATCGAAGCAACTTGACACCGGTTCAATTATGATAACTATGCTAATTGCATGTTGATCCGCTCGCTCACTAATTTCAAGATAGATGTAACAAGTGAAAATGACAAAAAAGGAGCTAAAATAATCCTCTTATTAAAGGATTTTGATTCTTTTGAATATGATTTTAAAGAAATATGCATAAGGAGATAAAACTTAGGTACTAGTGAAAGTAGATGAAGATAAAAAAAATAGGTGCCCAAAATGACAAACAACTTTTAGGAAATTGTATGAGACATAGGATTCCAAAAAGCTTTACAAAAGACTCTAAAAAGGGCTAGCTGTTTTTGTCTAGCTAGCAAATCAACCTCTTTTTCAATTATAACTGTTCATTATAATATCCATGAGATGCTCTTACGGTCATGTTTTTTAATCTTGGGCTTTCACTTAAATTATTTGTCTTGTGTTAGCCTTTAACCATTAAAGAAAAAAGATTTCACTAAAAGCAAATTAGATAGATGAAAGCATCAATCATCCATCTAAGTCCCTCTTTTATGTTCCCCAATATGGTTATGTGGTCCACTCCTCCTTTTCCTCTCAATTCTATACCCCAATAACTCTAATGCCATGACAATAAGGAATGAATCGAATATGGATCTAAATTTTGACTATTATTTTATACAGAGTGCATAACTAGAATTAGAATCAAATTTATATTTACACGTTTTGTAATCTAAACGTTTAAAATAACCTGAACTCATTGTAGTTCTCCGGGTTTCTTTGAACATTTTAACAACTTGATCAAACCAAAAAAATAGTGACCCCATCAATCCCACCCGAAACCTCCTAGTTCTAACTTTTAAGCAAGTTCGAGTTAAGTTTGGTATGTTAATTTCAAACTGCACACCCAATCATGTCTCAACGAAAACCCAATTCCAAGAGCCAAGTACACAAACTGTTTCTTTTGGGACACTAGGAAATGTCGCAAATAGTCTACTATTTGCGATACAAAAGGTGCCATCACCAATGACGACAACTTATACCCGTTGCAAATAATGTTGTCAAAAACCTTACTTTCATTTGTGTTTTTGCAAATAGTATCTGCAACCCAAGTTTTAGTGACACTTGAAGTCACAAATAGGCATTTTTCGCCTCCTTAATGCTTTTAGGATGCTTTTGTGCTTCACAAAAAATGCTTTTTGTAGTAGTGTTGTTGGGTGCTTAAGCTTCACTCATTATAATTTAGTAAAGCCATTGTTGTTTTCTTTCAATAGTTTGATGCTTAAACAAACATTAACATAGACAAAGTTATACAATTTTGAGTAATTTAATCCTCCAACTGACAAATTTCTTGGTTTGACTTCAAATTAAATTATCAACCTTTCACTCTACTTTTATAAAGCTTGAAACAATGGAGAGAAAGAGAAAGGAAAATATCTTTTAAACATAAAAACTTAGGACCCATGTAGAGATCATAGCTAAGAACATTAACTTTTCTTTAGTGTTCTGAAAATCTGAACATTTTTCTTAAAAAAAGAAAAGAAAAGAAGAGAAATGATGAGTAGATAAGATAGTTAAAGATGAGAAAGAGAATAGTCCAAGATTTCCACATTTGATAGGAAGCCCACTAAGGGATTTACAGAATCATTTCTCGACCGACAGTTCCATGAAGCTGTTCTGCCAAAAGAGCAACATATATCAGCATATTGATCAAAAGAACTAGAAAATGTGTGAGTTTGATTAAGCCAACTCATATCTTATATGCCACTTGTCAAACTTATTATTGACATGGCTGTACATGCATGCACTCTATAATTGCTTATCAAAACTTTGATATATTCATCTCAACTTTTGTGATGGAAACACAGTGAATGGAAATTTATAAAAGAGGGAAGAAGACAATTGAGGTGATGTTGGAACTGTCTCTGCCTCTCATGTTCAGAAGTTCTGAAAATTCATAGAGTGGTGGGACACAGATGAGAGAGAGAGAGAGAGAGAGAGAGGGAAATGAAAAAATTCTAGCACTAACTTGTTTTAATAATTTTAGCAAAAAGTAGAAACATGTGTAATGAGAAAAAAAATTAAAAGCATAAAGTAGAAACATGTTTACTGAGAAAACAAATGTGGGGACTAAGTACAAAAGCAATATGATGAACATGGGCTCCATCATCGTATCCATGCATCAAAGGAACCTAAACCTTACACCACCACCTAATCTATTTATAACCCTACTTCTTGTCCTTCTTAGCATGTTTGCCCGGGTGGCTTACTCGTGATTCTTCAGATGGAGGTATGCGGATCGGGAGAGAAACAACGGGCCGTTCTCGTGACTTGGAGGCCCTTAGTAAAAGAATGTAGGGATAAGGAATTTTGGTTTGGATGGGTAAATTTTTCGATTAATATTCAATTATAAAGTTAAAAATTAAAGAAATATAAAAAATTAATATTAATTGATAATATTTTTGAGAAGGAATTAAATTTATTAATAAAATGAACTTATAAACTGACAAAAAAATCCAACCAAAGAAATACACAAAAAAAATATTGGGGTGTACAAAAAAAAATCCAAAGATTTGATAAAAGTCTCATTGCCTATTAAGGGGGTAAAAACTTAAATTAAAGGGAAGTATTTATTTTTTTATTTTTTTAAAAGTATAAAATAAAAAATTGAGAAGGGGCAATTGCCAAACATGGCCTCGTCCATATATATATATATATATAGAGAGAGAGAGAGAGAGAGAGAGAGAGAGAGAGAGAGAGGAGAGAGAGAGAGAGAGAGAGAGAGTTTAAAGAAACAAATGGGCCTTTAGGCTTTAATCATGTAAAATAGCACTTATTTACATCATTGTTCAACCAAGTATATATGCAACTGTTGTTGGCTTGGCTATCAATTATTAGTCAAAGCTTTCGAAAAGTCAATAACACATTTTCTCATCATGTGTTGTTTCCAAATGCTACCCACCAAACAAAACAGGCACAGTTTCTTCCGCTGATCCACTCGATGAACTTGTACTTGCACAACATATGCGGTAGTTTTTAGGAGTGTAAATGAGTTGGGTCGAGTAATTTAATTCTGCAAGCATGATTTGTTAAAACAAACGAGTTTCAAATTGTATTCAAGTTCATTTTGTTAATTTTTTAAATTGATCTTGAACGAATTTTTAATCGAGCCGATTGTGAGCCAAACTCGAGTAACTTGAATTTTTATATAATATTAAACTACTTTTGACTTCACAAATCAAACTCAAGTTGAATTCAATAAACAACGAGTCTCAGAATATGTTCAAGCGTAACTTATTTATCTTGCAAGCCAATCTCAAATTTAGTTTATAACCAAGTCGATCACGAACCAAACTCAAATAACTCGACTTGTTTTATAATCCTAAGTTCTCCCATATGGCAGCTTAAATGGGCTTGGTTCTGAACAATTTCTCCGTGGACTGGCCTAAGACCTACCATAGCCCAAGCCCAAGACCAAGACCAAGTTAAGGTTTAGATCACAAGATTATATATGGGCCAGAAGCAATGCCTCAGGCCCCAGCTTGGATGCCCTGTGACCGTTTATAACTTTATATCATGTCCATGAGATAGCTATCCCGTAAGCGTTAATACCATCTGACAGCTCAATAAAATGAAAAAAGTTCTTGGGTTGAGACCCAACAGAAGTTCAGTAATTTAATCACAGGCCCATGGTACTGACCCAGTTTTCCGTTTTTTTATAAACAACTATAGAAAAACGAGAATCAAATTCAAACCAGTGCATGAAAAATAAACACTCACACCACTCAAAAGGTGAACATTCAGAAGCACACCCCTAAGGAGTACTTCACAAAACACATCCCATGAAATAAACTTCAAGAACTTCAAGCAATGGAGGATCCAGACCATAGACTTGCAGGGGCAATAATGAAAGAGTTGGAATTTAGGAGGAACTCTTGCAAAAAATATGAAAATTTTTGGTAGAACAACTAAATTTTTTAAGAAAAAATCAATGAAGAATAATGGCAAAAGAAAAATTTTCAAAATTTTGTGGGGGCAGTATATCCGCCATTGACACAGAGACTAAACAGAATGTCTAACGTTGGAGTACTTGAGAGAAAATGAAATGAAACATAACCAGTTAATACTTTCCTGATATACTCTCATTATTCATTACATCAATTTCGGCAGAGCCTGTAGAAGCAATCCTACCTCTTATTTTGACAAGATCGATTAAAACATTTCTTGTGCTAAATCAGTGTTGTGAAGAACAAACTTATTTTCAGCTGATTTCGAGCGAGCACAAAGGGAGCTATAAAAGGCGAGACATCTTCATGAAAATCTTGTTATTTGGCGCCCGACTCATTTCCTGATAAAGGAAATCCCCTTTTCAATGCTTGCAGCTAGCTCTTTCTTCGCCTTCTCCAAGCCAGCCCTGTCAAGAATCATTCCGTGTCAGAAAACATCTATTTTTATCTTAACTTTGGACAATATATAAGAACACAGGACTGAAGACAGTAGAAAATTTTAAGCTGCAATTATTACAGACCTCTCATATTCGTTCAAGGGACCAAGTGGATATCTCCTCAACACCATTACGGCCAAGCTGTACCTTGGATGCGAAGAAAGGAAGTTCAGTCACCTGTAAATACACTCACTAGATCTATTACAAACATCATATGAAAATTGTAAATTTATTAGACATGGAAACAAACAGATCAAAGGGATGATTTGTGCAAAATGAAACTACAGGTGGCATACCAGAGAAGCCACAAAAGAACATTGAACAATGCCAGCATCTCCTCTCAAGGCTCGCAAGCATGCATCTGCAAATTTAACAGCAGCAAATGCCTGTACTATTCGTGTACATATTTTTGAAATTTGTGAATTCAACCAGTCAAAAACTGCGAGATTCTCTTAGCGATAACAAAAAAATATAAAAACAAAAGAACGGATAGTAGTAGAAGTAACTGACCATTGACAGAGTTGCAGATACAGCTCCAGCTTTTGCCTGCAACAGATGCCAGCAATTCCATTTCACCGTGGTTTCAGTAAGAAAATAACACAACAGAATTATGGAAATACAACAGCACCCATTCATGTTTATTTTTTGCTAGGGAACACTTGACAAAGTTTCAGAGGAACAAGTAATGATGGAAATTCTAGCAAACTCTAAACTCAAGAATATTCCACATTGAAATGCATAATGCGTGAATGAGGTGGCCAGACTACTCCATGCAACAAGATAACAGTAGGTGGTACTATCTCAAGCAATTCTTAGGGGAATATATGCAGTTCTGTTCCCAAAGAACATCTTCCTCACCTGAAAGATGAAATGTTTTGAAACTTTAGAATGGTCCATAATCTCAAACACAGAATTCATGGCTTTAATTGGACATGGTGGTCAAATGCACCTCTCATTGAAGAAAAGCAGTTCACTAAAGAATACTGATGGAAAAGTCATGTCACATCAAACAATAATAAAGAACATAAAATAAAGCAAATATAAATTTGCGCTGCAGAAGCCCATACTTGTAAATTCTACAACGATTTCCCCTTGGAATGAACAAAGAACTTGAAAATCGTTGTGCAGATTGATCTAGAGAAGCAATACAACTGAAAATAATCCCAGAGATTAGGGCCTACTTTTTTGTTTTTTTGAAAAGGAAAGAAAATGAAAAGAATTTCTTTCAGTTTCAAAAACTGGAAAAAGGAGATGATAGAAAAAATGGGATTGTTGCTGCATTTTCAACAAATAGTTCTATGAATCTCCTTCAACCCGTTTCCAGAAAATCACAACAGTTGTGTTTTGCTTTTCCATTTTCAAATGTTACTTGAGCAAAACAAAACAGTAAGAGACAAAGCACTTACAAAAGTTTCACCATTATCATTTTAAAAAATCTCAAGTGCCTCATGAAATGCATAATCCACAAGTTCTCATACAAAAAGGGGTAGGACCAAATATAACAAGGCCAAAGTTTGCGACAACAGGGAAGCGATCAGAAGTTGGTCTTGAAAGGGTTCCTCTAATAGCATCATGGAACATCTCATTCTAATTGGAGAGAAAATGAACGTCTCCAGCTTACACAGCACACGGCTTAAAAATTCCTCTTGCGTGTTGAATGACAAGATGCTATAACTGAGTTGGAGTTGAAACCTCATAAATTGGATAATCTTACATCCTTCTTTTTCTTCCTAAGTTTTCTAATAACCTTGAAACTTCTTCGAAGGCAACAAGACATCAGACCAATGAGATATATATTCTTAAATTTTGGCGACATAAGCTTCCTAATTCTAGGATCACTAGGGCATAAACCCCAAAGAGCACCACCAGTTGATATTAACCCTATTCCTAGACTAGATGAAAACAGAAAAACATCTAATACCAATAAACACCCTTGCCAACCAAATCATTCAAACCAGTATGACATAACACAAACTTTATGACACTTCCCTACAGTCCTGTGGTCAAAAGGAGAAAACCAATTTGATTATTTAAAGACCAAAAGCTCCAAAAAACTTTCTGGTCAAAAGTTTCAGGCTTAAATTCCCGATTCATCACAATATCTGGATGCCCACAAAACAAAAAAAATGTCCCAAACAAACCTTCTTTTAGATGTATCTTTGCACTTATACAACCTTTCAATTTCCTGAATCCTAATTAATCATAAATATTTAGAGATGCTAGGCTTCTTGATTTTGAGGTGCTTGAGTTTAAGGTTATCAGAAGAATCTGTGTTTGGGCTGCAGATATTTCTTCACCTGTATTGTCCTTTAAATGAGAAAAAAAAGAGGACAAATGACTACTGCTTTAAGCGTCTCACTCCCTTGATTTACTAGGAAAAAGCTGTTGGTAATGTGTGCAACTCTGCAATTGTGGATGGCATAAGCAGAGAGAGAACTGGTGTTATTATGTAATCTGGACATTTAAATTTTAATTCAAGATAACAAAAGAATAAAATAGATGCTATCAATTATGATTCAAGCAAGCATTCTAATGCAATTCCCAATGTGTTTGTATGCCAGTGCAAGTGGTAAGAGACAGAAGCACAGAATGCATGTATGAGCAAGACATGAGACAGCC
Organism: Nyssa sinensis; assembly: GCA_008638375.1. Taxonomy (NCBI): domain Eukaryota; kingdom Viridiplantae; phylum Streptophyta; class Magnoliopsida; order Cornales; family Nyssaceae; genus Nyssa; species Nyssa sinensis. The sequence continues at coordinate 10,952,988 of CM018032.1, read as the reverse complement.
AATAAATACAAAAAATTTTCAAAGAAATCAACAATCTGCATCTCTGATAAAGATAGGGAATGGTCAGACATCTGCCTGACCATTTGCCCAGGGGGGATGCCCCCTCTGAGATTCCTAACAATTTTGGGCCCTTTGTTTATATTATTTGTGGTCAGTTGCTTGTAATGCCCTCCTTGCAATTTTACTTATCACACACTGAAGGAGAGAGAAAGGAAGTTTTATCTTGAAAATTTCATCTTGGAAAATATTGTTTTTTTTTTTTTTTTTCTTTTTGTTGTTGATGTAAATGGTTGCTATTGTTGTTGTTCTTCTTGTTAGTATTATCATTACAGTTTTCCTTCAGTTCTATTCTTTATCCTAAGTTTTAACATGTTATAGTGTATTATTGATTATTTGTCTTTAAGGTATTGAAATAATAGATACCTATTGCTAATTAATTTTACTTTTTATAATTATTTACAACTTCATTATATGGTGAGAAAGCCGATTTTCAAAAATATCAACGAAGCAATAATGCAGCAGTTCCAAAATATGAAGGCAAGTTGAGGGCTAATTGAGCAATACAACCGATAACATCAAGCACTTTATTCAAGTGTATTTTTTTTTTTCACTTAGTTGAGATTTATCAAATGGATTGTCTTGGGGTTAATACATTTCACAGATAATGATAATTACAGATAAAAACCCATATATTTATATACATAATTATGAATTATCTTTAGGATTTTGATTCACCCCTCCTTGAGCAACATCCTTGTTACGCCACTGTAGGTGAGAAATCTGGTATCATAAAGGATACACTGATTCCCTATCCATTAGAAGATGTAAGAATTTCAGAACATGTCAGGTCCAAGAAGTGTTTTATATTGGAACTAGAAAATGCATGAAGACTGTATAAAAATGAGATCAAAATAAAAATGAACTAAATGATGTGCCATACCAATATTTCTCAATATTCAGTTGAACTCCTAATTGTACCATGATTTAAGTACAATGGTGTGCAGAATACACATTATTTAAACATCACAACACTAGTGTGCAGAATACACATTATTTAAACATCACAACACTAGTAGAGATTATCACTGCAAATGGAGTAGTTCAAACCATCTGACTGTATCAAACCAGACACGAGATCAGAAAAATTAGGTACTGAATTTCTCGTGTACCCAATGCTCAGACTCTGCCAAGACACATGCATTGGAAACTTGGCAGTAATAAAGCAAAGGTATCTCATATATCTATCTATGTTAGTGATTATCATCACATAGTCTGTATCATATCATCTCCGGTATACAAGTAAAGAAGTGATGGAGTCTGGTACTAAGTTGCCTTCATAATTAGCAACAAAGATTCTGAAAACTAAGCAAATTCTTTTACCTCAACAACTTCACGCCCACCATTCTGAATACGAGCTGTCAGGTACTCAGTTTCTTGTGGGGTGAAAGAGCATGAAGGTTTAACCTGTATAAATTGAGGACAACTTTTTGAAATGATGAGGGTGTATTATACTCATTACATGATATTCAGAAGGCATTTCAAAAGAGGCATACAAAGAATTCATATTTGTGTATAATTTATCTTACATCTGAGACAGAAGAGGTAAAATTGTAAACCCTGCATGACCCCCTACAACTGGAACATCAACTTCCCTGGGATCAAGCCCCAAAACTTCTGCCTTCAAAACGACAAAGAATTGGTCAATGCCAAATGTAAAAACAGAATATAACAAAGCAAAAAACATGAACCCCACCCGTATCCATCATTCGATAGTGTTCAAATGATACAATTTAGAAAATACACCCCTTAATAGGTCAAAGCACTAAAGTTCAAGAAGAAGGATTACAGGTCCATGGTGTGTGATTTAATAATTAAATATTTTAAGGCCCAAGTATACTTTACTACTTCGTACTGTGGGTGTTTTTCGATTGAATCCTCATACTTCATTTTTTTTAATCAGGTCCTCATATTTTTACAAGTGACATGATCAGGTCCAATTGATAACGCCTGTCTAAGGCATTAGACGGAAATAATGACAGTGTTTGTCTTATTTTTTCTTCTTTTTCAGCACAAGGGGATGGGAAATACCTAGATTGATTTGATCCAGTCCTCTCACCCAGCATAAAAAATGACAGCAGTGCACATCAATGACTTTAATGAGGACATAACACAACATGTCAGCCAGAAAAGAAGAAGAGAACATATCCAAAAGTGGCTGCAAAGAGTAATGAAACTACAGGGATAAATTTGCATCTCTTCAGCCTAAATGAGTATTTTAAGAAAAGGAATCATCTAGATCGACTGCTTAATATGACAGTTTCAGCAGCCAACTGAAACAAGAGTTTCATTGTCAACAAATGATTTCAGTTTAAACGGAAGGTGATTTGACACACACACAATAAAACAGCACCGCATAACATGAACTAGTTATGTAAAGGGCAATGCTATTCTGATATTGAGCTTATATAAGGCAGGGTGTTTTAACCATTGGATGATCTAAGGCTTAGAAATAAAGTGATTGGGATGAATGAAAACCCAATCCCTAGACCATCCATAAGCTCGAGCTTATATTAGCATTGTCTTTATGTTACAAATTCTATTTCCACTTCCACATAAAAAAAACACACACTAATGGGTAAGACAGTTAGCAGTACAAACCACAAAAGTATTGGCTCTGACAACATCAAGCATTGTGACTCCCATCAGTCGTGTTGGATCATAGGTGCCAGCTTTCTTGAAAACCTCTGCTGCAATAGGAACTGTAGAGTTCACAGGGTTACTGATCAAGTTGACAATGGCCTTTGGGCAGCACTTAGCAATTCCTTCACAGAGGGTCTTAACAATTCCAGCATTGCTATTGAACAGGTCATCCCTTGTCATTCCTGGTTTCCTAGGACCACTGGCAGGAATAATTACAAGGTCCATGCCAGTGAGGGCATCCTCTAATTGCTGTTGTCCTAGGAAACCGCGCACCTAGAAATCAAAATATTTAATTCAGTTTTGCAGGCCATATTTCAAGAATTACCTAATGAGGTTTGGAGCTTGTGTGTTTGTGTAGGAGAGAGAGAGAAAGAAGGAGAAGAAAATAAATCTTGAATCTTATATTTTTTGTGTTGTTTTGGTTTCAAAAACATGAACTGCCTAAACAAAGACTGAATAGTTATACTAGTGTTTTTATTCAGCGGGAGTCACATTAGGTTCAACAGCATAGATATTGTTCTCTTTGGACCACAATAATGAAAAGAATAAAATTCAAAATTTTAATTTCTTCTCTTTTCCTATAGATTTTTTAAGCGGCCAAAAAGAAAATTAAAGTAAAAAGATTATCATCTAAATTAGAACCCTAATCCCATTCTGAAACCTATGGATTGTGTCATTTTGGTTTCCATAAATTGAAAGACTTAACTAAGCTACGGAAAATAATCAAATTAGGGTCAAATGCATAAAATTTTTTATTTTATATAGCCTAGAACAAAGAATAACAATGCAAAATGACTGGGTCCCTAATTCACCCTGTCAATTGCCCAAATGTCAAGAAATAATTACTTCACAGTTCTATCAAGATAAGCAGTGGTACTAAATCCAAAAGTAACAGTCCTATAAGATATTCAGAAAACCACTATATTTGCTTGTGCAGAAGGAAGGAGACTGAAGAGAGAAATTACCACAGCACCAGTGTCCATGTGACTGATATCTGCTGTCACACCAGGCGTGTTGACAACATCATAAAGATGAAGAACTGAAACCAACGGATTCATCTTCACCAACATGGCTAGAGGCTGCCCTATGCCTCCTGCAGCACCCAAGATTGCAACTTTGAATCCGGGGGATCCCCCTTTTGCGCGGCAATTCGCCCGTCTCAATTCTGAACCCTCCTCCATCTATTAGTCCATAATTAATAAAAAAAAATTCAATAACATCAACAAGGCAACAACAATAGACCAAATTCCATAATATACACATAATAAGGAAAAAAAACATCAACAAATATCATAAAATATTCAAATAGGAACAAAATGAATTTAATTACTGCCATTATCAGGGGGCAACAAAAATCCATAACAAAGAAAATGGTTTCTACAACAGAGTATAATTCGTATATAAGCAATTAAAAGATCCTTGATAACAATTTTTTTTTTGGGTAATGGGCGGGAACCTCCTGCAACCTCTATCCAATCAAGGCAATCCCAATTCACTATGTGTTTGTCAGACTTTGGAAAAGGGGAACAATCTTAAGTTTTGAATTTCAGTTTTTCAATAAATGGGCACTTGAGAAAACACTATCCTGAACTGAATTGAGCCTCGTACACTAACTATTTAGTTTAATTGAGTTGGGTATTTCATTTATTTTCCTCTGCTTTCTCAGAGATCAAACACATACGTAGGTTCAAATATGCAGAGCCATAAAGAGGAAGCAACACCTGGAGATTAGGAGGATTAAGGTGAGCTGAGATTCGGGCAATGCGTTGATTCACGTCTGCACTCGGCTGCATAATTTTTATGTGGGTCGTATAAACACAAAGTTGGTTCAAGAAGAGGGAAGAATTGGTTGGACGATACTTTTTAGTTGTGATCTGAGGGAGAGGGAAAGGGGTTTTGTATGGTTGGATTCGTATTAGAGCAACTCCAAAAGCTAGTTGTCATTTTAGGTGCCGAATTATTTATTTATAAACTTGAATAATATTTTGACATTCTTGAATTATAAATCAGTTCTGAATTATAAATCAGTTCTAATGACATGTACTTAAAATAAGGTACTATTTTAATATTTTAATAATTTTTATTAAAAAATGTAATTAAACTTAACGATTATATTTAAAGAATAAGCATAAAATAATTAATTAAAAAATAAATAAAATCACTCTTAATTAAAAAAAATTATAAATTAAAAAAATTAACTAAATAAATAAATTCACCCTAAGTTAACAAAAATAAATTAATTAATTAATTAAAATTAAAACATTCAATTTATATTACAAAATTAATTTAATTATAAAATCAATTTAAATTCTAAATAATAATTAACTAAAATAGAAAAAAAAATTCTTCAATTATAAAAATTAGCTAGATAAGTAAATTCACCCTAAATTAACAAAAATATATAAATAAATAAATAAAAATTAAAACATTCAATTTAAATTACAAAATTAATTGTAATTCTAAATAAAAATTAACTAAAATAGAAAAAATTCTTCAATTATAAAAATTAGCTAAATAAATAAATTCACCCTAAATTAACAAAAATAAATAAATAAACTAAAGTTAAAACATTCAATTTAAATTACAAAATTAATTTAATTCTAAAATCAATTTAAATTCTAAAACAATAAACTAATTTAAAAGCATTTATTTTAAATTAAAATCAATTATATACAAGCTATATATATAAGCAAAGGAGGAAGAGAGACAAGTCTCTGTATTTCTTCCTCATCCATCTGCGCCTCCTCATCCTTCCCCTTCCCCTCTACGCCTGCGCCTCCTTCCCCTTTCCCTCTTTCTGTACCTCCTTCTCCAGATCTGCCATCACCAACCACAAGCTTTGAAGAAAAATCAGGAGCAGGGAGCGATTTTCACTGGCAAGCTTTTCCGACCTTTGGTAAGTTTTCTTTTTCAAAATCTCTATAAAATCTCTGTATTTATAAGAAATTTTGGTTGAATAGAGTCGTTGAGAGAAGTTCCGTTGGAACAATAAAATCTGAAAATGCTTAGAACGGCTCTATGCAACATCTCCATTTCTCTTGTCAGAGTTTGAAAAATTGGCACTCCAAGAGCATTGCTTGCCATTTTGCAACCCTGGATACCACCCCGTTGGAGTGAAAAATTTTGAATTTAGGGTGACATTTTGACAGTTACCGGTAGTTATGGGATTGCAACCCCTGATACCACTCCCCTTTGGAGTTGCTCTTACCTATGAATAAATACAAAATCAAGAAAGGGTAAGGTTGAGGCTGAAGATGACATATCTTCAATTGGAAAGTGTGCAAACTTGATTTTGGGTTCAAGGCTTATCCTAACGATCACAAATAGCCTTTGATCTTTGTTAGTTTTGACCAACTTCAACAAATCCTAGTTCATGAATCTCTCTTGTCTCCAACAACAACAACAACAACAACAATAATAATAATAATAGTTCATGAATCTCTCTTGTCTCCAACAACAACAACAACAACAACAACAATTATTATTATTATTATTATTATTATTATTATTATTATTATTATTATTATTATTATTATTTATAGTTTTAATTTCATTTGAAATGTAGAAATTCAATTTCTCTCGTATGTGAGCTCGCGGTGTGGGTTTCATCGGGGAGATCTTATTTAGTAGTCGTGCATGTGTGGTATTGTTCGATTTTATAGGGGGACAGTTTGGCACTCCCAACTAGTCAATTTGCAGAATGGTTGATGCCCATTGGCACAAAACATGGGTGGCATCTGCGACAATTTTGGGTGGCACCTGTGACAATGTTGGAAGCGTATGCTATGCGCTGACATTGGCCTTCCCAATGTTGATGTGGAAAGTGTTATTCAAAGTATATCAGTATTTCAATTTTGTACACACTCAGATTTGTAAATTAAAACCAGAAATTAAATTTGTGAAAACGAAATTTCAATTTATGTGAAAATAGAAACTATTTTGTAAATAGGAACTATTTTGAGAACTAGAAATAATTCTGTTCCAGACTTGAATTACAGAAATAATTAAATGTAAAACAAAATTATACTTAACTAAAACAACAGAACTTGTGAGTAGTTGCAGAACAGAAATTTTGCAAAATACAGAGAATTTCAGAAAATGAATCAAGTCTTGTGTTGGGACACAATATCCTTAAGACAATTTACGACCCTCGTAGTGGTGCTTACTAGTTTTCGGCAGTATGTCTCTCAGAATAAAATGATCTAAACTAACATGAGGCAAACACTTCCAATGTGTTGTCTGTCGAACTAGAACTGTGCAGAACTCTCTCTTAAATAAAGATGATATGTAATGAATTGAATGAAGAATGTTATATAGTGTCTTATTTATAGACTTGCTTATGCTTGTTTGGTACAGGCATGAAGCTTGGGTCGTGTTTGTTCATGGCGAACAGACACAGTCGTGTCCATGGAGAACATGCCCATTCAGTCGAAACCGTACTTCCAAAATGATAGTATTTGGACTCCCAACAGTAACCATATGCACGTTTAAAATGACAGCGTTTCGGAATCCCAACGGTAACTTAAACGCATGTTCAAAACGACTGCAATTCTGGTTTGAAAAATTTTAAATAAATTTTTTTTAAAAATATATACACACAGCAAGCCCAAGCCCAAGCCCAAGCCCAAGCCCAAGCCCAGGCCTAGGCCCAACACCCAGAGCCCGAGCCCTACCTACCCCTGGCCTAGTTCGGTTTGGGGCGGCAGCACGCGCGTGTGGTAGACCCACTTTTGGCTAGGTCTTCTCCCTTTTACAAAACTGGGGTGCCCCTTAGGCCCCAAACCCTCCTTCAAGGTATGTGTATATATACTCTTTAAAAACCTTGTACCCATCCTATGTGGGACACAAGCTTTTTGCACAAAGTTCAAGCTTTTGTTACCATTTTCAAGTGGTGATGTTTGGAGGCAATTTCTCATTCACTCCTTAATGGTTTTGAGCAACCCAATATATAATCTTAATCTCCTCATGGAGGAGAACACATTCCCATGTGGACCCATTAAAATTAATTTGTGGGACCCTACTTTAATTTTAGCTCAAAGATAGCTAATTATAATGCTCAAAAATCTATTTTTCCAACAATCCCCCACATGAATGAAATTGACTGAAAGTAATGCAAATGACATGCAGACATTAAGAGAGAGTTCGGTTGAAAATTTTCTGTATAGAGAAAGGTAACTTGTGGCCTTGAACCTTCCTTTGTGAAATACTATCAGGGTTATTGATTGATCAGTGAACATGATGTCTTGAACTGTTTAATCATTTGTGTAAAGCAAGACAACAACATTCACACAGAATCTTCTCTAACACAGTTGGTTCTCATGATTGTGTTCATTTTGGCCCTGAACAATTCCTGGTTTCATGAGTGCTCCTAAAGAATTTATCCTTTATCATTCTCTGAATCGGCCTAGTTTACACTTATATAGATGATTTCTTATTAAGAGTAGTCCTGCTATACCCTACTTGTATATTAACAAGGTATAAGAATCATCAGAACCTTAGCTTATCATTTTCAATGCTACAGGCATCACTATTCTTATCATAGGAATAGGTAGAAGATTTTCTCTCCATAGTGATCTTTAATAAGTCTCATAGAATTCAGTTGTTCCTTTGAACCTAGATCTTGGGATCTCCAGTCAACTAGGTTGGGTTGCCATTACGGCGACTTTCAGTGCATAGGCTTTAAGCCCATTCCCCTCGATGATTTAGTTACTTGTTTTCTAGTCAAACCTTTGGTTAACGGATCCTGCAATATTATCTTTTGACCTTATGTATTCAATAGTCATAATACCATTAGAGAAAAGTTGTTTCACGATATTATGTTTTTGACGAATATGTCGAGAGTTACCGTTATACATATGACTCTATGCCCTACCAATCGCTGATTGACTATCGCAATGAATACAGATAGCGGGCACAGGTTTTGGCCACATTGGAATATCTTTTAGGAAGTGACTGAAGCCACTCAGCTTCTTCACCACCTTTATCAAGTGCAATAAACTCAAATTCCATCAAGGATCTGACAATGCACGTTTGCTTAGAAGATTTCCAAGACACTGCTCCACCACCAAGTGTAAACAGATAGCCACTTGTGGACTTCAAGTCTTTGGTATCAGATATCCAATTTGCATCACAGTATCCTTCAAGTACTGCTGGATATTTTGAGTAGTGCAATCCATAGTTTTGAGTGTATTTCAGATACCTCAAAACCTTAATTATTGCCTTCCAATGGTCTAGACCTAGATTACTTGTGTATCTACTCAATTTACCGACAGCGTAAGCTATGTCTAGACGGGTACAATTCATGACATACATTAGGCTGCCGATTATTTATGCATATTCTAGTTATGATATGCTTTTGCCAGTATTTTTGGATAAATGTAGATTTACATCTACAAGTGTTCTAGCTGGACTGTTATTATCTTGCATAAATTTCTTGAGTATTCTTTCAATATAATAGTGATTTAAATAATATCAGTCCATCCGATGTTCGAGAGATTTTTATCCCAAGTATTACATCGGCAACACCTAAGTCTTTCATGTCAAATTTGTTATTCAACATTTTCTTGGTAGATTTAATAACTTTATTATTACTACCCATAATGAGCATATCATCAACATAAAGACAAATAATGACATAGCCATTTTTCGTGTTCTTGACATATACACATTTGTTACACTCGTTGATTTTGAACCTATTTGACATCATTACATTGTCAAATTTCTCATGCCACTGCTTTGGTATTTGCTTTAATCCATAAAGAGATTTAACAAGCTAACAAACTTTCTTTTCTTGACCTGGAACAATAAACCCTTGGGGTTGTTCCATGTATATTTTCTTCATCCGAGTTACCATTTAAGAAAGATGTCTTTACATCCATTTGATGTATCTCAAGATTGTGTATAGCTGCAATAGCTATTAACATTCGAATGGACGATATTCTTGTAACTGGTGAATATGTATCAAAATAATCCAAGCCTTCCCTTTGCTTGTAACATTTGATAACTAGCCTAGCTTTATATTTGTCAATAGATTCGCCTGCCTTCATTTTCTTTTTGAATATCCACTTATATCCAAGAGGTTTAGAACCTAGGTGGAAGATCCACTAGCTCCCACGTATGATTTTGCAGAATGGATTCTACTTCATCGTTAATAGCCTCTTTCCAATATGGAGCTTTAGGGCTCGATATGGCTTCTTTAAAGCTTTAAGGCTCATTTTCTAACAAATACATTAGAAAATCTGGACCAAAAAATTTTTGATGTTCTAGCTCTTTTGTTGCGTGTAGGTTCATCGTCATCTTGTTGGCCTTAACTACTGCTTATTGCAGTATCATGAGCTCTTTTAATTAAACTCGACTACTCTGTTGATTTGTAAGGAAATACATTTTCAAAGAAAGATGTTTTTCTTGACTCAATAATAGTATTAACATGCATATCGGAACTTTTTGGATTTGTGAATTAGAAATCGACATGCACTACTATTATGAGCATACCCAATGAAAACACAATCAACTATCTTTGGTCCTATTTGAACCTTTTAGGTATAGGTACCGCCACTTTAGCCAAACACCCCCACACTTTTAAGTATTTGTAAGAAAGGTCTTCTACCTTTCCACAACTCATAAGGGGATTTATTGATTTTTTTTTTGAGGTATTCGATTGATAATATAATTTGTAGAGAGGATTGCTTCCCCTCACAGATTCTGAGGTAGTTCAGAACTTAATAGTAATGCATTTATCATTTCTTTTAAAGTTCTGTTCTTACGTTCAGCAACCCTATTTTGTTGAGGTGAATAGGGTACAGTTGCTTGGTGTATAATACCGTGTTGAGAACAAAATTCACTAAAAGGTGTTTCATATTCTCCACCTCTATCGCTTCTTAATACCTTGATCTTCCTATCGAGTTGATTCTCAACATCATTTTTGAAATGAATAAACATTTCCAACACCTCATCTTTACTTCTCAATAAGTAAACATAACAATATCTTGTGCAATCATCAATGAATGTAAGAAAATATTTCTTACCACCTCTAGTTTGAATAAATCTCAAATCACAAATATCTGAATGTATTTTCAATTGATTGAAAAGAAGTTCTTGTAAGTTTAGATTCCACACAAATCTCGCATTTATGATTTGGATCTATTTCAAATTTAGGCAAACATTCCATATTAATTAATCTACGCAATGTATCATAATTAACTATGTCCTAGTCTACCATGCCACACATTTGAAGACTCAAGTATATAAACAAAAGATGTGTTATTATTATTATTATTCTTAATCGGAGGTACAACGGTTATTACATTCATTTTGAAGAGCCCATTGCTCATATACCCCTTCCCCACATACATCCCATTTTTGGTGAGGATAAACTTGTCTGAGACAAACACCAATTTGAAACCATTCTTACTCAACAATGATCCAGACACTAGATTCTTTCGAATATCTAGTACATGCAACATACCATTAAGAGTAAGTTCATTATCTGATGTCATCTGCAATACCACTTTTTCTTGGCCTTCAACCTTGGAAGAAGAAGAATTGCCCATGAAGAGTTGTTCTCCATTATCTATGCTATGATATGATGAGAACATCTTTTTGTCTGAGCAAACATGACGAGTAGCCTCTGTGTCCACCCATCATTCTTTGGTATTGCTGTCAATGAAGTTCACCTCGGAGAATACGGCTGAGAGGTTCATGTCTGAGACATTGTCTGAAAAGGCCATCCTAATTCAGCTACATTGGTTTGATGGCGTTTCTTGTTTGGATTTCCTTGGTCCTTGTCACGCCCCGAATTCCAGCGAACCCGAGGCGCGAGTAACGAGACAGAAAGAAATAAAATAATAAGGGAATAAAAGATAATTAAGGACGATCACATACATTCTACACACTGTTCTGATACATACATAAGGTCTGGTCCATTTGTTCACAACATACAAAATAAAATACAGTCTCGGGCTTATGCCCTTACACAACATCAAAGGGCCCCTTGAGCCTAACAGTCCCTAATCAGATCATCTCTACGTCTCTTGCAGCTGGGACATCATCTGAAATGTTTGCCCCACTGAAGGGGTCAGCTCAACATGCTGGTACAATATAATGCTAATGCAAGAAACAGAACTAAGGTCGTGGCATGTGCAAGTGTACAGTTATTTCTATATGGCATTCGATATCATGATGGCAGTATATGAACAGTGTACAGTATATGAGCAGTATGCGTGACACACCCATGCAACTTTATGCCACCCATGTCTCATGATACGGTCATTCTCCACTGGCATGAGTACCGCCACTTATGTCTCGCTTTCACGGTCCGGAATCCGTCAGGCTTGCAAGTACCTAATGGCCGATTTTGGATTTTTCACCACAGGATCTGCACCCTCATAATGCAAAGCACCAAGTGCTTAACTCACACCATGTCCAAGGAATCACACTATGCCAATATGCTCTGATTTCATCATGTCATAATGTAATCTCAATGATGCATCTCATTCATACATAAAGCATGCTTTCAAGTACATATTTCATAATGTCAACAGTTCTCAAAGCATATAATTCACACACTACACTAACACATGCAGTATACACATAATCATCATCCACATCATCACCCAACATCAGCAAGATAGCATGAAGCACATAAGCATGTGAACATTCAAGCAAACATGTGAACAATCAAGGCAGCAGAACAAGTATTCCTAATCTTAATTCTATTTCTTACTTAGCACAACTATATCGTACTTGATAATCGATCTCAAATGGGAAGAGTGTACTCGTAGTATAGTGAAATCACTGTAAGAACACCGTAGGTCAGATCACCTTCTCTTTGCCTTTCCGTGTCCCTAAAATCATAACATGAGACTCAGTTCAATTGTCACTTTGAATTATGCTATTCATCAAATTTTATGTCTTTATCTTATGAGTTTCTATTTTGCTAAATTAGACTCTACTATTGAGTCCAGGACGTTAAAGAAAATAATTTTAGGTTTTCGTAGAACTGAATTCGGGCATCTGGGTTCAAAAGGGCAAAACAGTCATTTTGCACTTCTCACGGGTCCTTACACTTCGAGACTTCTTTTCACAAATCGAACTCCACGGTTGAGTCCGGAATGCTCGAAATAATAAAGTTTCACTATTTGTTTACTAAATTTGGAGTTCATTTGACTGTGTTTCAATTCAGGGGCATTTTGGTAATTTTAAAGGTTACTACGGGTCTTTTATTTTTTGGGACCCCGTCTCGTAAAACGGACCTCACCATTGGCCTCAGAATGACCGAGATAGTCAAAATACACTAATGACTTGTCCTATTTGGACTCCGGGATATTTTTGAATATTTAATTAATTAAATTAATTTATTTAATTAATATTTTATTAATATTTAATTCTGGTGGGCCTAACTGTAATTTCTCCAAAGTTCAGGGGTTAAAATGTAATTTTTCGAAAGTTCAGGGTCAAGTTTGTAATTTTTTAAAAGTTTAGGGGCAATTCTGTAATTTTGGAAAACCCTTATTCTCAATTTGGATAGCCAAACAGAGGCTAATCCAAAACAGGGATAAGATATCCCTGTTCCCATTTAATTCTAATTTCTAATTTCTTATCCTTGTAGCCAAACAAACCCATTGGGTTTTTAATTTAAAACAGGGGAGCGACACGTGGCAGGGGCGGACCGGCCCAAGCCCAACCCGACCCAAGCCCGGATCAGCCCCCCCTTCGTCCCCGATTTTTCGACGATGGGCCAGTAGGGTTCCGGCGCCGGCGACCATTTTTCGGTGGACTTTTCAAGTTTTAAAAACATGGTTTTCTTCCATTTTTCGTGTAGGTTTCATATCTAGGGTCGGTTTTGGACTCAACCCACTAGATCTTCACGAAATAGAGGGTCAACCTCTCGGTCAAACCTTCGACCAACTCACTTTTCTCTATTTTCCCTCACTGGTTTTGATTAATTCAAACTCCAAATGGTTCCTGCACCTTAGGAGGTTATTTTCCCATCATGTAGACAATGTTTCACACATAAAATATCAACACCCATTCTCAATAACCGTGACCTGCAACTGTGTTTTATTCCCTCATTTCCCAACCATTTAACTTGGTTATTCTTCATAATTACTCTATATTTCATGCACTATAAGTCCCAAGAATCAAATCTAAACAATAAGCTACAACACGAGTTGGATATTTGAGAGATTTTTCTAGAGAGAGAAAGCTTACGGTTATGGGTTCTGTGATGGTGCTTCTCTCCTCTTGCTTTGCCTCTATTCTCTACCTTGGCCTCCTTAGCTTCCCTCCTTCTGCTTCCCTTTCAGAAACCGAAGCACACACACATCACTTCCTCTCTTTCCTTTCACTTTCTCTCTCTACACTTCTCTCTCTCTCTCTCTCTCTAAAATCCCACGATGGTTCTGTCCCTCTCTCAGCCCTCACCACACACATATACACTGACTACACCATACCCATTTCTTCACTCCATCAGCCACCAAATCTCTTACATACCATGCCCCCCCATGCCACGTTGAGTGTGGCACACTCCATCACACACACACACGGCACATACGTCACCCACAGTGTACACATGTACTGAATTACATATATATATATATATACATAATTATACACACATTTTAATAAGTTAACATTTATATATATATATATATATCCATGTATATATATATTATGCACATCACCTACATACCTTCATCCATAATAATAATAATAATAATAATAATTTAATAACCAAGAACAATAAAAAAAAAAAAAAAAATTTCCATGTCATAACAGTCCTTGTGGCTGCGTCAATCCTTAGCACGATGCCCTTGTTTGTTGCACACATAGCACTTGCCTTGGAACTTTTTAGTGGGACCTTGTTTAGGACAATTGCCATTGTGCTTCCTCTTCTTGTTATTGTGAGAGCTCTACCCTTGTTCCATAACATTGACCTTGCATTCCATGATGGCTTTGCCTGCTTTCTTTTCAGATGCACGGTTGTCTTCCTCTATTCTCAATCTCACTATCAAGTCTTCAAGTCTCATTTCCTTTCGCTTGTACTTTAGGTAATTCTTGAATTCTTTTCATAGGGATGGCAATTTTTCAATAATGGCAGCCACTTGGAAGGATTTACTAAGAGACATCCCTTCTGCATGTATGTCATGACAAAATCACTTGTAGATCTTGAACTTGGCTGATTACAGTCTTAGAATCAAGCATCTTGTAGTCTAAGAATTTTTGCACTACAAACTTCTTGAGCCTGGCATCTTCAATCTTGTATTTCTTGTCCAAGGATTCCCACAATTCTCTTGTAGTCTTGAGGGTGCAATACACATTATACAATGTGTTGTCCAATCCATTTAGGATGTAGTTCTGGCATAAGAAATCAGCATGCTTTCATGCTTCCACAACGGCAACCACTTGCCTATCACTTTCATTTTCCTTCAATGCGGGAGCATCTTCTCGAAGGAAATGGGCCAATTTTAAGGTGGTCAAGTAGAACATCTTTTGTTGCCACCTCTTGAATTCTGTCCCATTAAACTTTTTCCGCTTCTCTCCATAACTCACAATCATTGGCGCCATAACAGGCGTTGGAGGAGGTACCACAGTAGGAGCAGGAAGAGGAGTAGAATCAGTAGCCATTACTGTAAATAGTTCAGAATACTCAAATTCAGTCAAAAAAGTTTAGAACCAAATTCTGAAGAAATAAAGGCAATTAGAAAAGATTTGGTTGCAGCAAATACAGAATTGGTTTAAAAAATTTTGCAGTAAACAAATTTCTGCAACTAAATAGATACCAAAACAATGTTTAAAAAAATTGAATATTAAAGTTTTTTCCAGTATATAAAACTGTAAAACTGATATATATATATATATATATATATAATAAATTATCTTAAGATTATTATTCAAAGTATATCAGTATTTCAGTTTTGTACATACTCAGATTTGTAAATTAAAACCAGAAATTAAATTTGTGAAAATAGAATTTTAATTTATGTGAAAATAGAAACTATTTTGTAAACAAGAACTATTTTGAGAACCATAAACAATTCTGTTCTGGACTTGAATTACAGAAATAATTAAACGTAAAACAAAATTATACTTAATTAAAACAACAGAACCTGTGAGTAGTTGCAGAACAGGAACTTTGCATAATACAGAGAATTTTAGAAAATGGATCAAGTCTTGTGTTAGACACAATGTATTTAAGACAATTTATGTCCCTTGCAGTAGTGCTTACGAGTTCTCAACAGTATGTCTCTCAAGATAAAATGGTCTAAACCAACACAGAGGCAAGGACTTCCAATGTGTTGTCTGTCGAACCAGAACTATGCAGAACTCTCTCTCAAATGAAGATGAAGATGATATGTAATGAATTGAATGAAGAATGTTGTGTAGTGCTGTCCTATTTATAGACTCGCTCATGCATGCCTGTTTGGTACATGCATGAAGCTTGGGTTGTGTTTGTTCATGGCGAATAGACACAGTCGCGTCCATAGAGAAGATGCCCATTCAGTCAAACCTTACTTCCAAAACAACGGCATTTTGGACTCCCAACAGTAACCATACGCACGTTTAAAACGACAGCATTTCGGAATCCCAACAGTAACTTAAACGCATGTTCAAAACGACTGCGTTTCTAGTTTAGAAAATTTTAAATAAATTTTTTCTAAAAAAATATATACACAGCAAGCCCAAGCCCAAGTCCGGTTCGGTTCGGGACGGCGCGCGCGCGTGTGGTGGACCCACTTTTGGCTAGGTCCTCTCCCCTTTACAAAACTGGGGTGCCCCTTGGGGCCCAAACCTTCCTCCAAGGTATGCGTATATACACTCTTTAAAAGCCTTGTACCCATCCTATGTGGGACACAAGCTTTTTGCACAAGTTTCAAACCTTTGTTACCATTTCCAAGTGGTGATGTTTGGAGACAATTTCTCATTCACTCGTTAATGGTTTTGAGTAACCCAATATATAATCTTAATCTCCTCATGGAGGAGAACACATTCCCATGTGGATCCACTAAAATTAATTTGTGGAACCCATTTTAATTTTAGCTCAAAGATAATTAATTATAATGCTCAAAAATTCATTTTTCCAACAGAAAGTGATTGTAAACCTTGATCTCCCTTCTACATGGTCATCTAACCATTCTCCTGAGCTGAATATGGTACTTCAGAATATTTTTCGTCTTCAATAGGTGGTTGGAATTATTGGGTATAAGTTGTTGCCCATTCTTTAGCCAAGAGAGGGTCCACTTGTTTTAGTTCTAAGGTATTTTTGGAGGATTCTCCTTGGTTGCATCATCTTGTTGTTTGTGAGAGGTTACCTTCTTGACGTTTGTTTTGATTCATTAATAAATTTCTTTCTTCCAGGTAAGCTTGCTTGTGAGTTTCATAGACAAAAAAGTTATTAAGTGAACTAGACCGTTTGGACCAAGTCTAGGCTAATAAATATCTTGCATATATATTACAGTAATGTTATATTTTCAAATTTTCAATCTTAAAAAATGTGATAATATATTATTATAATACATTAATTATATGACTATCAAAATTATAATAACATATGATTTGAAATAAGAAATTTGAAATACATATTTGGAAAGAATGGAATTTTCCATATTAAAAATTAATTGTGGTGTATTTTTATACAAATGGCTCTTATTTATTGGCAGATATTATTTGGTTGCAAATCTCGTAGGAGAGATTTCTTCAACTTAAATATATGTTACAACTTACAATCACACGTATATCATGTGACAATTTAAGTTTAATTAAAAAATAAAAATTAATTAAAATAAAAAATACACGTACATTATATACATGAGACATTATAGTTACGACACATATTTGAATAAAAGAGAGTTTCTCATACCTAGTTTTGAGTATATCAGCAATAGTCCAAATCATTTAATTTTTTTCTCCATAGAGACTTTGTAAGAGCAATAAAGAATTAAAGATAAATGTCCTGTCTCTCGTATTTTACTTTTATCCCACCTCTCTTCCAAAGGCGGAGTCTATGAATGAGTCCTATAATGGACCCACAAACATAGGAATCTCACATTTGCGAAAGAGGTGAAATAAAAATAGATTATGAGAAGTGAAACATCTATCATTATTCTTTGTGAGAGAAATGAAGATACTCCTGCTAGGTCTTTGGAAATATTTATTAAATGTTTTATTAATAAGAAAATATTTTTCCATAAACAAGAAGGGACAATCCAATATTGAGAGAGCTTCGGCCCAAGCAAAGTGGGCACAACCTCTAATCCCCAAATGTTTTGGACTTTTCAAGTAGTGTTTGTAATTTTGTGGGGTGTTAGATTGACTCCCTTGCTTTGATGGTGAGCTGGTGAGCTTTGCATCAATTTATTAGGACCTTGGGCCTTTTGAAATGTAAAGTAACATGATTTACGGTTATTAATTAATTAAAAATTAATTTAATGGATAAATTCTACTTACTTCCGTAAGGTTTGGCATTATTACACTAATACCCGACTTATTTCAAAAATACATAGGGACCTCCCCTGTCATTAGTAGAAATAAATCGAATCTTTGATCTGTTAAGGATATTTATATCCCTTAATAAAAGACTATTTTACTCCTCATTAAGTATGGCAAGATTGCATCAGTATCCTCATAAAATCTCTATATCCAAAGTATCTCTACGTAGTGTAATACTCAACAAAAAAATAAATAAATAATTCAAAATATATATATAAAATTATAGAAATGTTTAATTAACAACAAAAATAATTCTAATATCTAGAAAAGAATGCGAGTCATTAATAGTACACCATTGTATTGGTTGTTAGGACCAGGAGTTTGTTCATGTAATTGGCTAATCCAGTTTGACAAAAACTACTTTGTTGTAATTGTAATCTAGTCTTAGACTTAAGTTCTCTCAAGCTCTTGTTACACTATAAGAAGGTTCAAGCTACATTACCGTACACATCATCCGGATCTCTTGGGATATGAGGGGTATTTTAGACATTGTTATGATTTAGATCTCACACACTCACACATGGCATGCATAGCATTGTATATATTTTCATTCTCATGTGTGTGTTAGTGTTGCTTGAATTGTGTAAACATGTTCCCAAAGACTCATCTTGAAAAACCATTGGTTTAATGGTTAGGGGAATGTCTCCACCTTTCAAGGAACGCAAGGCCTCTGGTATTCGTTTGAACAATGAAATGGCTCCTTCGAATGAACACCTAAAGCCTCTCGTTTGAGACTCGTTTGATTAGTTTTTGAGGCAGCCATTTCAACGAGCACCTAAAATTGTTCGTCCGATACTCGTTCAAGTTTCGTTTCGAACGAACTGGCCTTCGTTTGAACAAACAGGACCTCGTTCAAACGAGCCTTGCGTAAAACAAAATTTTATTTTGTATTAAAACATATTTTTGAGATCCTGAAAATTAGGGAGAGAATAGTGCGAAAAATAGACTTTCAGAACTAGAGAGAGAATAGATCTGAAATTTAAGAATGTTCTTGAGAGCTTAGTTCATGTTTCTTCATCTCATCTAATTCCATGATTTGTATCTCTACACTTGATCCAAATCATGCGTAGAGCCTAGATCAATCAATCAATCATCTTCAAAGTTTAATCTTGTGAAGTTCAAGCTTAAGCAATTAGAGGAGTCCGTGATCACATGGATTTCATGATTGTGTAGAAGTTCTTCACTAGAGGATGTTTGTGGAATCAAGGACAATCAATTCGGGAGATTGGAACAGAGCTAGAGAGAACTAGGTTCGGATCTTGGTGTAGTGTAATCGATCAAATCCTCATAGTGAAGTTTGCTTGGGTAAGAAAGCCCCAGAGTTTTTCACCACAACAAGTTGTTTGTGGTGGTTTCTTCGCCACCAAAGCTTGGTTTTCAAGTCTCTACTATCTTTACATATTTTACAATTTCTTTATTGCTAAATTCATGAATGCTTCCACTTAATTAGTCTAGTCTATTATGAGAATTGGTTAATTGAATTGTAATTAACAAAACAAAAACCTAAATTGAGCAATTGAATTGAAAAGTTGATTAATTGATCAATTAATTGAATGTATTGTTGAATTGGATAATTGCTATGATAAAATGATTGATTAGGTTGAAAAATTGGTGAATAGTTTTGTATATTTGATCTAGCGCATGATTGATTGTATTGAATATCTTGAATTGAGTTGATTGATAAATAGTTGAATTCAATAAACTAGTTCAATTCAAGTTGTAGTGGATAGTGTTGTGAACAAGAGTTGGAAAAACTTACATATACTTATTCACCCTCTCTCTAGGTAGACCTTTTGTATACATTCACACTAGGGACCAATTACGTTGGTAATACAAGTATAAAAGTCGAATGGATTGTCACCAACGAAATAGAGTGTATTGCTAAAATGAACGAAACAGAACAACGATGAAGATGAGAAAATTTGGGGAGCACAGTGAGAGCTTAAAAGGTGACACTGAGAGAAAAGAATAGGTTTCGGTCGAGCGAGATATGGATGAAAGATAAGAAGAGAGAGTGGAGAAGCAAAAAGTAGAGGTTTCCACCATTGTAGAAAGAGAAAAGTGTATAGAAATAATGGAATTTTTTACTTAAAGGTGAATTTTTTGATAAATTGAAAAAAATACAATTATAAAAGAAAATCGAATTTCATAAATCACCTATTATCTAAAACAACAATCTCTACGTGCAAGTGATATCTATTTATACTAATCAAATTATTGGTATATATTCGCAGGATTTTGGTGCAGTTCTAGCTGAGCTACCCATTCATCTAACTAGAGATTTGGATGGACTTGTGTTTCAAATTCTATGATTAGTTGTATTTTCACAATTTTGTTTTTACCAAATTGCTCTTTTCTTCTTGTTGCACTTATGAAACCAGATATTAATGCATTAGAACATAAAGAATTTGGGTTAATTCTTCATTTATATTGTCTCTATTTTATCTATTTCTCATTCTAGTATCTGTTTATTCAATGACCAAGGCTCCAGGCTCCATTGAAGTTCCATGAGAACATGTATTCATAATTTGGCCAAGAAATGAAAAAGTTTATCAAATGAAGAAATTCACACCAAGTACATGCTTCAAAGTTAAATTCAAACAAGTAAACACACTCAAGTCCAAAAATTCAAGAGAAGTCACAGAAAAAACTTAGTTTTTATTATTTTGGGATTTGAATGAATTACGTTTGATTGATTCAATGCATAAGCTCTAAAATATTAAAGTCACCAACTAAAACCAATAACAAAATGATTTTCAAAACACTATATTGATATATCTTACATGTTGAAAAATTAAGTTGTTTCAAAATGAATCACCTGGTGAAAACAGACAAATAAGCTTATTCTGTCAAAACCAGTTGACCTGTTCTAAAAATCAATCGATTGATTATTAAAACTATTTTTTACACTGTGAAAACCAGTCAACTAACCTTTCATAACCAGTTAACTGATTAATTATTTTATAGATAAATTGAACTCACTATCTAAACCAGTCGACTACTTGATAAAATCAATCGACTACCTTTCTGAAAGGAGTTTTGTGTACTGAAAAACCAGTCGACTGATTTTCAAAACCAATCGACTAATTGTTTTGAACAAAAAAATCTCGAGCCTCTAGACAAATCAGTTGAGTTGATCAATTAACCAGATTATGATCCAGTCGATTAACTGCTGAAACCAATTAATTGATTCTGTAGATTTGACAATCTCAAATTCAAAATTTGAAGATATCAAAAAGGAAGAACAACTAGTTTTTGAATCTAACATATGTATCTTTTAAAAACTTATAAATAGAGGTTCTCTACAACATTTATTACCAACAATTTACATGCTTTAACTTTTTGATCTTTCATTTGACTTTAGATCTCATTTATTACAAAATCCAGATCTTAATATTAAATACTCAATGCTTATCTTGATCAATAATTTTAGTGAGTGAGCATTTATTGCACCAATTAACTCTATAAAAGAGTAACTATTGTTATCAACTTTGTATCTTCTCATTGCGATGAAATTTGCAGATAGGTACTCCCCTTGTGAGCTAAATGAAATTTTGTCAAGAAAAGAACGGGGAGCTCTTTATTGTAAATGTTTGATCTCCACCTGTGAGGGAGTTCATATAATGAAAAAACTCAAGTGCGGAACTTGAGTTAAGGATGCAGTTTTTAAACCTCGTAAAGGATGTAGGAAATTTTTTTAAACCTCGTAAAATCATTGTATTTGCTATATTTTTTACTCTCTACTTACTTTGTGCTTTACTTTCATTAATATTAAAAATTTATAAAAGTAAATCTTATTTGTCAAATATCTTATTCACCCCCTATAAGGTACATCTGTGGACAATACTATTATATGTTATTTCTATTATTTACTTTCATTAATATTAAAAATTTATAAAAGTAAATCTTATTTGTCAAATATCTTATTCACCTCCTATAAGGTACATGTGTGGACAATACTATTATATGTTATTTCTATTATTTAGTTAAATATTAATTTGTTATTAATATATTAATTATTATATATTTTTAAATATATATACAAAGTATTTATTAAATAAAGGATCAATAAAAAATTCATACTTCATAATTACATTTAAAGTTTTTTTTACTAGATACTCAATTGACAAACTAATTCTAATAAAAACAATCTTTCATAACATGAAATAAAGATAATTACAAAAACTTTTCCTAAATTATTTAATAATTACAAAGATTTCTCATATATTCTTTAGAAGTACATTAATTTTTTATTTATTATACTCATAATATACAAATTCTAACTCAGTGCAAAATCTATTATTACCGGTGGTAGGATTTTAATTAATTTTCTATATAATTAAAATATACTTATATATTACATTGCCATCTGTTATCTTTTCAGAATACATAGAAGCTTTTTACATTTATCAGATATCATAAGTGACAGTAGTGTAATTATCCAAAAGTATAAAATACTAAATTTATGTTTTTGTTAATTTGTTTTCTGACAATTCTAACGAAAAAAAAATTTATACCATATAATATTAAAAGTCATAAAAAAAATTTCTATAATTTCAGACACTATGGTCAGTGTAATTATCCCTATGAAATAAATCTAAATGGACACCAACACGATCTTTTTCTTATTTATTGAAAACAAAGTCATGTAAGTACTGTATCCTACTCACAAACTTCTCAATCTCCTTAGTTTCATGTTTGTCCATTGAAAAGAGAATATCACACTATTTTTTAATTGTGCATTAAATTGTGTGATGATGTGAATCAATGGTTTAGAGATAAAGACCAGACAACAAAGAAGGTGGACCTACCGGTAGCATGCAATATCCTAGCATATGTATGTTCTAGTGGTGATCATAGGCCCGATTGTACCAGTCTAGTTTTAGGGGTAGTCAGGACAGGTTATAGGCCCACTGGGCTTGGCTGGACAACAAATAACTGGCCCGATCAATTTGTTTTTTGGATGGCCTTGAGTTTTGAAAAAGTAGTCCCAACTTGGCTTAAACCGATTTAATGATACTTGATTTTCTTAATATTTTTGTTGTCATTTTATATATGAACTTGTTTATTCATTTTTTTCATGTATCAAGTATATTTGTATGATAAATACTATATTTATTGATGTACCATAAAATGACGACCTAACGCAAACTTGACACGTGTCTGAACTCTTTTATGTGCAGGTTAGGAAGTGATAAAATTATTCAAATCTGACAGGCGTTTCTTGATCAGAAGGGCACGGACCTTCCCTTTCGAACAACGAGCTCGGAGTACCCATTTAAAGAGGTATCGAGTTGATCATCGCCTTGCTTACCCTACCGACCTCAGAATAAGGAAACAAAATGCGACATGGAAGCTACCATTCTCGAATATCCTTCAATTTTTATTTTTGCGGAGATCAGAGTCCAATATGGCAATTGCCATCTACAGATAACATCAAATCCCTGATCTTTACGATTCTAAATCCTAATCAACTTAGGGGATCCGCAGCCTACAAATACAGCCTAAGGTGCGCTTCTAAATTACAGTCAATTATTCTCTTTCAAGTTCAGTCTCTTTCTTATTTTTACTGACTTTATCATCGGAGTGACTACTATCGGAACCAACTAGGTGACCTCTCTGATCTCTCTTCTTGAATTCTTGGCAAGCGACAAAAAGCGGAACCCCTACTAATCTGAAAGTGAAACATCATTTATCAGAAAGTATAATTTCTCATCAAAATGTTCACTCATAGATGGATAATGTTTAAAAAAAAAAGTGCACACACACACACACACATATCTATATATATATATATATATTTACAGAAGTTCAATAAAAAATAATGTGGGAATTACATTTTTGCAATTGCAAAGGCATGTTCAGAAATCATTGGTTTTGAAATGAAAAGTACCAAAGAAAATGCGATATCAAAAAATCAAATCTTGTACTTCAATTATTTGAATCAATATCCTAATTATTTGTATATGAATCATTTTTTCAATTTATGCTCCTACCTGAAATACCACTAGTCTCTATATTTTCATAAGCTAGCAATTCCCAACCATTTATTTGGTTTCGACCACCCTTAACATTCATTCTCATTTTTAATTTTTACATTCTTGCTAGTGATGAGAGTCTAAATTCTTATCATTTATTTTTTAAATGTCATGTCAATATTGTTTTAGTTTGTTATAAAAATTCATTTTAATTTTCACAGTCCGCATGCTAATAATAAGAAAAAAATGCTTAAATATTTCACCCATCTTATATCTATACTAAGTATCCATGGACAGTGGGGGGTTAAGGCCTAGAGGGGACAACTGCCCCCCCTCATTTTTGTCCATTTGAGACTTTTTTTTTTTTTATACATTTTAATTTTTTTAAATATATCTTTTTAATTTGTATTTTTGCTTCTTAAATTTAAAATATTTTACACTTTAGTTTTATTTTAATCTTGATTCCTAATTTAAACTTTCATTGACATTTTCAATTTTTTGGATAGTTTGAAATTTTTTAAGAGTCTTTTTCTTTAATTGAACATTTTATTTAATTTGTAAATATTTTCTATCAATGAATCTAATTACTTATTAACAATATTATAAATTAATATTTAATTTTTGTAATTTTCTATTTTTTAAATTTATGATCAAATATTTAGTAACAAATTTGCCTCCCCTGGAATAAATTTCTGCCCTGATAGTATCCAAGTTTTAACACAAAATATTAGTTATTAAAAATACGCAGCCAAAGCATATCCAATTTAGTCTCAAAATTATGGTCAGGTTAGTGAACTTCTAATCTAAACATTGCTTCTCCCCATGGAAACATGTTAAAGTCCCAAACATGAAGGGCCCGTTTGTCGACGGGGTTGAGGGAGAAATCGTAGGTGCGGCTTGTCTGTTTTGGCACCGTTCTAAATATCTCCATTGAAAAATTACAGTGCGATCTGCTACTTTTGCCCCCTCTCCTATCCTGTTTTGGAGGACGAGGTCAAATTTCCCGTGTCTATATTTCGTGACTTTGGGATTGATACTTATTATCGTTACCGAACCCGCAAAACACTCCAACTAAATCACAGACTTACATAATGATTATAAGATTCGAATCCACATCAGACACTTCACACTTGGACCTGATACCTAGGAATGGCAATGGAACGTGTTCATGGTAGGATATCCCTTTCCCAACTCCAACCCTATATATATTTCTCCAATCTCGACCCTGACCCCATCTCGAACTTCGAATCCCGATTTTTTTTTTTAAAAGTAAATTAAAACTTTTATTTTGGTAGGTAGAGGAATGGCAATGTGGCAAGTTTAGAGCGGGGTGACCCTTTCCCAATCTTGACCCTGTTTATATTTTCTATCCCTGACCTTCGACCTCATTTATATTCCCCAACTTCACCTCGTCCCGTCCCAAAACCCGATATATATATTTTTTTAAGTAAGTTAAAACTTTTATTTTGATAAGTAAATTAATTTTTTTTAAAAATAACTAATAAAAAAAATATATGAGTGTGATATGAAAAACCTTAAAATTAATTTATAATAGTGTTATTTATTGGTAAATATAGTATATATTTAAAAATAAATAAAAAAACTTAAGATATAAACTGGGCAGAGTCGGGACAGGATGACTATCCCCCGAACCCCTTTGAACCCGACGAAGTTTTAAAAGTCATATCCTGACTCCGTCTCGATCTTGTTTATGAGCACCTCATACCCGTTCTATTAGGGAGGATGGGGTTGGTTCCCGACAGAGCTAGACAAATTGCCAACCCTAAGTAGGTAAATTAAAATTTTATTGTCAAAATAACTAATATAATAAAAAATAATATTAGTGTAATATAAAAAATTTTAAAACTAATTTTTTTAAGTTATTGATAAACATAATATACACAAAAAATAATAATAATAAAATTAATATATAAATGAAGTAAGCTGACCGTCTCTTAAAATGGACGAGATTTTAAAACTTGTGCTCCAATCATGTCCCGACCCAATTATAAATATTCTATACTCACCGTCTTATAGACCGGACAAAACAAATTATCGCCTCTACGAATACCCCCTTTCCCCTCCCGCCAAACACCCCTAAGGCGGGAACAAGGTGAGTGGAGTGGAATAAAATTCACGTGAAATCCTTTTGGATCGGAGTTAGAGTCGGTGGCGTGGCCAACATCTTGTCCGCATTTTGTGTCGAAATTCAGTGCTGAGGTTCTAGAAGCTGATATGTTTGGGCTTTGTGTTATGATCAAAGAAGCAATAGATGGGCGGCTTTGAATATCGGGACTTACATATTGACGTTAAAGGCACATTGTCATCATGCAATTGTCAAAAAGGTGGCTGTCTCATTAACGCACTCTATAAATCCTCTTTCATATTCCATACGGGAAAACAAAATTAACTAGGGGGTACCAAGTCTCTTTGATCACTCAATTGATACTTTCCGATTCTTGTCATTTCATTGTCCCATATGCATTAAACAATTGTGAGATAAATTCATTAGAAAATGACACAATAGATCCTATTTTCTTGAAGTTCACCAAATTAAATACAATTCATGATTTTATTTTTTTTTATTTTTTATTTTGCTACATGAGAGTAGACTTATAAATGTATCAGATTATTATCCGAATTCAGTTTGAATCCGATTTATTTACAGTGGATACGAATTATATTTTCTTAGATCTTCGATCAAATCCGATAATAATATTTGTTAAACAAGCTAGTTATGAATTTATATTATCCAATATGTTAAAAAATTCGATCTCATACATATATATATATATAATGTATAATTTATATATAATACATTGGACATGCATATATTAATATTAATATATGTATACATTGAATTTCATGTAATATACATATATTAATATATATATATATATATATATATAGTTTTTTAAGATTAGATAATTTTATAATATTTGAGATTTATTTTGTTGAATTTCATTATTAGGTCGAGTTGAATAATCAGATAAAATATTCAATAATTAATAAATTCAGATGACCACTAATTCGATTTGTTTACCGCATACATGAAAGAAAACCATCCATTATTATAATTTATAACTAATTAAACTAGTTCAATAGTCAGCCGAAGATTGCACGGAACGCCCATGCATTTACATGTGATTACAGCGAGATCATATTATTGATTGGTTGAATGAAAGCCTGAAAGGGCAAGTTTGTGTCACCACAAACGGACCCAAGGAAAGTTGGAAGGCCCCTTTCACCGGCCATCCATTCCACTTGCTACTCCTATTTTCTCGACTATGTATTCTTCTTAACTCGCTTTGTTATCTAGATCCGTAACACGTCGAAACTTATTAGTAATTTTAATAATAATGATAGGTTTATTTAAAAATTTTATTAAAAATATTTATTTTTATGAGTTGTCAGTATTGTATTGGTTGAATATCACATCATATTATATGATATTATGATATTCAGTCAATACAATACTGTCAACTCATGAAAATAAACATTTTTAATAAAATATAAAGGTAAGACTAGCATTACTCTAATCTCAATTACAATTATATTTAGAAATAATCACACGTACCTCTTTTTTGTTGTGATATTTGACGATTAAAAGATATTCTTATAATATTTTATATTACATTGATACTCATTGTCAAAATTATAGGAAATTAATCGTTAATAAAAAGTATAAATTTATTATTTTATTTTTATGAATAATTTTAATGTCCTCTTCGTGAAATATGATAATTAAATGAATATTTCTTATAATTTTTGAAAATATATAAGAAATAAGTATAATATGTATAAAAAACTTTAGTCATATAAAAAAAAATTGATTAAAACTCTAATATTATCAATAATAAATTTTATACATACAATTAATTTGTATTTTATTAAAATGACAAAAGGGATATTAATATAATTTTAAAAAATATAAAAACGTATTTACATGTCATAATAAGTGGAAGAATGTCAATATAATTTATACAATTGTCATATAATTAATCAAAAATTTGTATAATTATCGCTAACATATAATATTTGAATGTGTCAAATGCAGGCCGCGAGTAATTTTTTTATATACCAGGCCTGCGGAGGAAGTGAAACTCGCCGAGCCAAAGGCCAAAACAGAAACCGTGTCAAAACATCCTACACGGAAAATAATAATTCTCCTTCTCGCAGCTGGTCTACTTCAAAATCCCATCCCCTTCTCTTCTCTGTCTATCTGTCTTCTCTCTCTTTCTCTTTTCTCTCTCCTCTTATAGGGAGGAGGGAAAACAGAGGGAGATATATGCACTCAATGTATATATAGACATCATATAGAGACAGAAGGACAAGTAGAGGAGGGCTGGTGGGGTTGGGGCGTTAGGCCTAAGGAAGGTAGAAAAATGGCTGGTCAAGTGGACAAGCATTTCCAATCCTCTTTCTAGGTCACCCATTCCCTTTTATGTACAGCCCTTGTCCACAAAAGGATACTATAGGGACATTCCTGAATCAGAGGTCACTGTCGCGAAATCTCAAGGTGAAGAGAACAATGTAGAGAGGGCTCTCACAACGTCTCCCCACCTCATAGCACAATAAAAGGCAGACAGTATGGAGCCAGGCAATTTCTTAGGTTTTTTCTCATTGTTTTCTCTCATATAAATATGTAATCTATAGACAAAGATGAACAAAGAGTCCCATATATGGGATACAAGAGGTCAAGAATTTGATTATGTATCTATATGTGTGATGATGATGTTGCATGTACACCCTTTTTTTTTATAGAATGAATTGGTCATACAAAGGCTTATCATATATGTGGATGGCTTTTATTTGATCTTGCTCATGCTGTTGATTTCTCTGTTTGTGTTGTTCCATGATTTGTTTATCATGTTTTTGTGATGTGGATCTTCAAATATGTTTATATATAATATGGTATAGATGAATTTGTTTATGTATATATGTGCAAATATAGAGAGAGATCGAGTGAGGGCAAAGAGATGAACCAAAGAATTAATTATCATGATATGATGCCTGGCTATTTTTGTTTGATGAAATTCTATGATTATATTATATATTTACTGTATTGCACCCGCGAGTTTAGGGGTTTGTGCTGATGAGCTTGTGATAAATTATTCAGCTCTATGATTTTGTTTGTTTGCCTGTATATAACTTCTGCCGAGTGCTCACCCTGCCAGAATCTTTGAAATACAGTAGCACCATTTGTTTCCTGTACGAGTCTACATTATCTGACCATTGAAATTTTGGGTTAGATGAATTGCAGGTTTAAACGTTCTTGAATTCAGTTTAGTCTGCAAAAAAACATACATTTTGAAAAAAAAAAAATTATTTCCTTTTGGTGATCCAGAATTCTCCATGTACTGCGTAACATGCGGAATGAATGAGTTAAACTGTTCCTTGCATTGTACATATGATACCTTCGGTACCGCACAACATAACACGTTGGTAGCTCAAGCTGATGATCACCCGGTTGATTAATGACTATGCAGATGTTAGTTTGATATGTATTATTGATCTTATTTTCTAGCAGTTTAATTTTTTGGTGCAACTCTGTGATTTAAAATAGTATTGGATCTCTCTTGGTAGGTTTGCGAGTGTTTGCACTCTGGCAACTTAGTTGTAGAAAAATCTTCTCTTGAAATGATCTTCTTATCACTTGTTTAGTTTTAGCCCTGTTGGTTTTAAAGATTTGTCCATGCACTCTTGAGGTCTTTGGAATTTGGCCATCCATGAAGACACTGCAGCTGTGCGGAGGTGGTTTCTCTTGAGCCCCTGTGGTTACTCCTGACCACCTTCAATTATGGATCTTAATGTGTCTATCCAATGAATCATTTATGTAATTGTACTGCATGATTTTTGCTATTCCTTTGAAGGAATCATGTACTGTTAGGACTATTTTGCATAATCCACACTTTGATAACTCAAATGTTTCTGCTTCCATATGATGGAACTACAGAGAGTTATCTCATACTTGTGTCTTTATACATATAGTTGATGCTCATTTCTTAAAATTGTTTCATTACAATTCCCGTTATTTTATCTTGGACATCCATTACTTTAGTTGAAAATAAGGTATATATATTGATGTAAAACAAGTAATGGATCCTTGATGATCCGATACGATCTGAAAAAAAGAAAAAAAACATTATCCAATTTTTGGATACTTTAGTTTCCTCATTTTATTCAGATTAACATTAGTAGTTTCAAATTAATAGTTTACTATTCAGATTAGTAGTTTTTTAACTCTATAAAAATGATATAATAAGTTTTTCATATTCAGTTTTTCAATAATATATACAATTTCGAATATTAAGAGTTTTTCTTTATTGGGTGAGTAATTCCTAAATTCGACGTATTTGACTTTTTTCACGTTTTTGTGTTATATATATATATACATATATATATGTGTGTATATATATATATTTATGTATATGTATTATAAAAGGGTTTGATCTCTGATCCCAAAAAGATCAAGGGCGTAAACCAAATTGGTCACCAATCGCCATTGAATGTTATGGTAACAAATTTTATAGAGTATATATATATATATGAGAGGTCTGCCCCCCTTCTTGTTCTTCGGATAGGAAATGAGTGCTCGTCTTAAAAAAACAACCTCATTTCCTTTGCTTCTATAAGAGAGAAGGAGCAAGTGAGAGTAATCCTTGAAAGTGAAGCAATGCAATGAAAGAATCATTCCATCTTTATTTAATTTTCTTTCAGAAAGGTCTTATATATACGCTCAATTCTGGTTAAATGTGGTTTTGATAGGCTTGATATAGACTGGAAGAAAAATCATATTCTGTGCGGACCAGTGACCGCAGATGCAAGGACTAGGCCATTGTATTGGTTGACAATATGCCTTATTTTAGCCACAAAACCCTTTTTTAGAAAAATCAAGTCTATACAAAATTCTTCTAATTATACAACGTACAGCCAAACACTCCATGTCATAGTGTCACTATTCTCTCTGCATTAGTTCAAGAGAAGATGCTAAGAGTAAAACAAGCGTTGCTAATAGATTCCAGCAAGGAACAAATGTCAAAAACAAGAGTCGCTAAAACTATTAGCCACAAAAGGAAAAAATTGTGGAAAATAGTTGAACTATTAGCGACCTTGTTTATTGGTGCTAATTGTAAAAAATAACCATTTCTCATATTAATTCCCCAATGTAAAAATTTACTAAACGCCGGCTTACTTTTACATTTTATCAAAAATTATTTAATTACTGATTTGACAGTGTTAAAGTATTAATCTGACAGTGATATACTTTAACACTATCAAATCAACATATAAATTACTTATAATAAACAAATATAATAAGTAAAAATTTACAAAACAAACAAAACAATAGATTTGACTGCCTGAATAGTGAAGATTTTGAAACTAGTTCTACCTGGCTTTTATTGGTGTTTCTACCAAAAAGCAAATCAAAGAAGCACATAAAATGTGGAATGGTATTGTTTGTGGTTTAATTAAGTTTTTCCATTGATGTGACCAAAGCTCACATGTGATTTCTTTGACTTTGTGGAAAAGAAAAAGATTGGGAGCCTAATGCATGAGATCATTTTTAGTTCGAACTAAGTCGACCTTTGTATCCAAGACTTGAAAACTAATGGTCTGAGATTAATGCATTCTAAGAGACGAAACTATGATCATTTTTTTAAATCCCAGCCCCCACCACCAATTAAAGCTAACCGTCCCATCACAAGAAGCGCCTCTTTTCTTTTCTTGACAATGATTTTCGCACCTTCTTATGTTTCAAAAAATTTGGCACATACCCAACTCAAGTGACTCAATTATGACTAATATTTTACGTCGGCATAGAGAAAATAAAGTTAGATGATATAGGACGGATATATATTAGTATTGTTTAGTGTTTAATTTTTATTTATTTTTAATTATTTTAGTTTTTTAATTTTATAAGAATTAATATAAAAACTATACGAATTAGTAATTTTCTTTTCAAATTAGTAGTGATTATTGTATTAGATTAAGATAAAAATAAGAGTTATGATTCTCTAGTCAAAATAGTAATATTTCTAACTTTATAAATATGATGTAATAAGTTTTTATCATGATTTTTTTTATAAATTATATTTAATTACAGATTTTAGAAATTTTTTGATTTTCTTTTTTTTGGATCAATAAAATGAACAAAAATTTTATTAATGTAAAAGATAGAATAATGGATACTACACCATACATTAATACACAGACAGTGCAAAAGACATTAACGCTGAATAATTCTCATCTCAACTAAGTTTGACACCAAACAAGCAACAATCATTTGCCAACACATACCAACAGAAGCAAAAGTTAAAAAAAGAAATGGCCAACAACTTACATAGTAAAGCCCCTCAGAACCATCCAACACAACACAAAAAACCCCCCAACAACCAAGTACCATAGGGACACAACAAAACTAACTGTCATACATGAGTTGACGTGATGGAAAATCACTCAACCAAAATCAACAACACAACCCTAGAATGCTTTTATAATATTCACAGAATGCAGCATAGGCCTAGGGGAAAAGGAGCCGCACAACCAAAAGAAAGGGAGGAAGAAAATTTTGAGATGATCAAGAACTCAGGCAGGAGGAACAACAGTTAATTACTTGTTGGCGGTGAAAGATAAAATCATTGATTGAATAATCAGACCAGGAGGAGCGGCAGTCAATCACTTGTTGGAGGTCAATGTTGGAGGTGAAAGATAAAATCATTGATTAAATAATCAGACCAGGAGGAGCAGCAGTCAATCACTTGTTGGAGGTGAATGATAAAATCATTGATTGAATAATCAAATCGCACCAACCTACTTTTTACCCAATTTTTTTTTATTTTTTTTGACTTTAATTAGATCACTGATGGTGTTCCATTGTGGCTAGATATAATTAAAGATACAGTCGTTCCCAGCTTCCAAATAGACCAAATAAGGGCAAAAGGGGTGACTTCCCAAATTGCTCTCAACAAGTTATTGAAATTGAAGCCCATCCACCCTTCAAAAGCAACTTTGATGGAACTGGGGAGTTGCCCACTGAATATTCCACCAACTAATACATTCAGTCGAGACTTTTCAAACTTCGGGGCATAATAAGAGAACATGATTGGACATTTCCAAACTTCTCAAAAAAAAAAGATTTTTCTTATTAGGTGAACAGTTTTTATGTTACTTGATTTCTAAAAAATTGGACGTATTTAATTCTCTTTCATATTTTGGTTCTGCATTATTTGGTATTAGAGTAAGCATTTGCTTGGCTAAATGGTAATTAATATAAATGAAATTTTTTTATCCTATCGGCGACATTCGTAAGAGACAAGCCATTACTCATTTTGAGTCTCAAATACAAGAGAATCAAGAAAATAATAGGTTTCGTGCTGACAATGGAGCTCGCAGTCATCTTGTTCGTAGACACATTTCTATTTGAAAAATTATGCAATTACGAAATACTTCTTAATTTTGATGATAATTTTTATTTTAAAACTTTTATGATTAGATATATGATTTAGATGAATGTCTTGATGATTTAAGACTTTTAAAAGAAAAAGAATATTTTTGGATAAAAGCTAAATTTATTGGATTAGCAAAAAGATAGTGGTTAGATTTATAGAAGCACAGATAACTATAACGTAAATAGTACATTCGTTCAAGGCCAAGAATGATGAGAGTACTTAGAGATAATTTTTTGTTAATAAAGTATTTATAGATTTTAGAAGATAAGTACATATCAATATGGAAAAATACCAAGGAAAAATTATTAGTAAAATCTGAAATTGTTGAAATAACTTTTATTGATAAGGTTACAGATATTAAACCGTTGAAAGAAGTCGATGTTCTTGTAGAAGAACTTCTTATCATAGGAGATGCATATCAAGTTATTTCATCTATTAAAGTTAAAGATGATCACAATGAGTCAATAGAAAAAAAAAATTAAACTTATTTTTATTAATATTGTTGAAATAGTTGGTACAGAGGGTAAAGATGATGAATTAATTAAAACTCCTATTGTGGAGAGAGAAAAAAAGAATTTAGACTTAATTTATCAAAGTGTGGATCTGGTGGCAATGACAGATTCCACAAGCTCTTTTATGAAAGAGAATGTGCAAAAAATTCCCAAAGAAAATGTCAATGCTACAAATGAAAATAAACTTAAGCTTGTGAAAGATGATTATAATACTTCTAAGAAGACTAGACTTGTTATGGATTAAGAAGATAATTTTTATTTTTTTACAAGAATATAATTATCATTAGAAAAATGAATTAAAGTTACAAACTTCATTAAAGATGTGGTCGAAGAAATCGATGAATATTTAATTGTTCTTCATAAGATTCAACTGTTATTTTCAAGTTATGAACGAGTTCGTGGTTGCTTACAACTAGAGGACGTATTATTTTCAAATGGGAGAAAGTAATGTAGGACATATATGGTATCCTAAAAATAAAAATATTTATTTCAAAGTTAGATTAGTATTGTTTAGTTTTCAATTTTGATTTATTTATAATTCCTCGAGTTTCTTAATTTTATTAGAATTAGTATATGAAATATAAGAATTAATAGTTTCATTTTCGAATTAACAGTCTTTATTGTATTATAATTAAAATAAAAAATGAGTTATAATTTCCTAGTCAAAATAGTAGTATTCTAACTCTATAAATATGATATAATAGGTTTTTACATTAAGTTTTTTAGCAATAATATTTAATTATGAATTTTAAAGAATTTTTTTCTTATTGGCTGAAGAATTTTCATGTTACTTGATTTTTAAGAAATTTGATGTATTCACATTTTCATTTTGCATTACTTGAAATTCTCAATTTATGTCCCCGATGGAAGATTCTCCAATACAATGTGTCATTATAGGATATTTTTTTGGTCCCACATAATATGATTTCTAAAAGAGTGTCACTATCATAGGATTACAATTGAACCTATTTTATGTGAGAGGGTGATATCCAATTATAATACACAAGGTGGTGCCTGTAGCATTATTGTTATTTAGAATATAACCTCCACTCTTAAAAGTACTAAGTTGTACATCCAACTGGTAAGGAAAAAAGTTTTAATGGAAAGAATGCATGGAATTTTTCTATGCTTATGCAAATTACTTTTTGACATGTGACTCATCTTTTAAAATAAAAAATTAGCATGACATTCTTTATACCACATTGTTGAGATTTTTTATTGTAATTGATTCCTTGTAGGATTCTTCTTCTAGTTTTAGATTGAGTGTGGGAATCAAATCCCAATTTTTGTAGAGTCAATCCAGTGACAATCCCGTGGTTTGTAGGGATCCCTGCTTATATAATCGTATACATACTTTGTATAATGATATGAATGAAAATAGGTTTTTTTTCCTCTATATTTTTAAGTTGGTATTAGAGCCTCCACTCTCTGTTCTACCGCAATGACTGATTGATCAGTCCCCATTGATACTCTATCCATTCCAGTGACAATAAGCTGGGTTTCTCGACTTGTAAGGCGACTTGGTGGATTGGTGAAGATCCTGTGTTCGTCTCTGTGACGATCGACAACCTGCGCTATGAGTTGTCGAGGCTGCGGCTGTTGCTTTATTTGTGATGATCCTTTTCAAGTTCCTGCCACTGAATTCTGTTATTACCCATTGATCCCTTCTCACAGTAGACACCAATTCTTTACTGTACCGTCTCTTGTCACCATTGTTTCTGCATCAGTGTAAAAGCCTATTCTCTCATTATAAGAAGACAATTGATAATTGAGTGGTCAAGTAATAGTTGCCGACTATTGCTGTTATTCTCGGATTCTCAGTTGGCTTTTTATCTCTAAATCCCTTGAAAGTTCTTGTGAACTAGTCGATTGTCGACCATCAACCTCTGATTAGCAATTGTGCTGCGCCGTTGCTACACCACCTTCTCTGGCTTCTGAAACTGCAAAATCGAACCAGAACAATCATGAGCGAAAAAATTTCTAAATCATCTAGGACAAAATCAGTTCCTATTATTGTAAAATCTGAAAGTATTTTTAATGCAGGAATTATTCTCATTGAATCAAACTATGACATTTGGTCCCAGTTGATGGAGATGCATATTGCTGAACGGGAAAAACTCTCATTCATTCGTGGCAAGGCAGATCCACCTAAAGAATCCGAAGATGGATACGAACAATGGTATGCTGAAAATCAGAAAGTCAAGAGGTGGCTATTGATGTCCATGTCTCCAGAAATTATAAAGCGTTATTTACGCCTACCCACTGTTCACGAAATTTGGAATGCCCTGTCAAAAGCCTTTAATGATGGAAGTGATGAATTACAGGTGTTTTCATTGAACCAGAAGGCCTTCACCACTAGAAAAAGTGGAAAAACACTCTCTGTATATTATGGGGAGTTGACCGAAATTTTTCAGGAGCTAGATCACGGTGATAAAGTGATCATGAAAGATCCGGATGACGTTAAAGCATGCCGAAAATCCATTGAACGACTAAGGGTACACATATTTCTTGCAAGATTGAAAGACGATTTTGATCAGATTCGTGGAGAGATTTTGCGCAAAGAACCGGTCAATGCTATTCTCTGATTCATCGTAAGGGAGTACGACATACCACTTTGAAAAGTGAATCCGGCAACTCTGAAGCTTCTGCCATGGTAGCTAAAAATCGTTCGCACCAGCAAGAACGAGCGAGGCCTAAAACCGCTAATGGTGTTGACAAGCCTACATACAAATGCACTCATTGCAACCAAATTGGTCATACCACAAGTAAATGTTTTGAACTTATAGGCTGTCCAGAATGGTGGGATCATAGTCATGATCCATGAAAGAGGAATTCCAAGACATCCTCTACTGCTGCGGTTGTTGAAACACAACTGGACGATGATGAGGCTAAACAAGCATCCGCATTGGTAGCAACTGTAGACAAAGGTGGTAAGGTTTTACATATCTCTACATCTGTTTCTAATAGTGCATGGATAATTGATTCGGGTGCTACAGATCATATGACATTTGATTCTAGACAGGTCTCTCCTCTTAATCCATCTTTACAAAAATTTGTATCTACTACCAATGGTACTACAACCCCGATTATTAAGGAAGGTTCTTTGTCTCTCACTGATACTTTAAATTTAGATTCTGTTTTGGTTGTTCCATCCTTAAATTATAATCTTTTGTCAGTTTCTTAGATAACCACAACCTTATCTTGTGTTGTAATTTTTTTGCCTGAATTTTGTGTGTTTAAGGACAGCTAAACACGGAAAACGATTGGTTGTGGTGTTAGGTAAGGGAAGTTGTATTATTTGGACTTGGCGTCAAAGACTTCCGACAGGTTACAATAAGCTTTGACTGTGGATAGGTCTGAAGGGGAGAAGAAGAAATCTAACATCTACATTTGGCATCGATGTCTGGGGCATGTCTCCTTTGGTTATTTGAAGAAATTATTTCCTTGTCTATTTGGAAAATGTGACATTTCTACTTTCCGTTGTGATGTTTGTGAACTGGCAAAAAGCCATCGTACCTCATTTCCTTTGAGTTTTAATAAAAGTTTAGTTCCTTTTATGGTTATACATTCTGATGTTTGGGGTCCGTCCAAAGTCTCTACTTTACGTGAATCACGTTGATTTGTTACTTTTATTGACGACTGTACCAAGATGACCTGGTTATGTTTAATGAAGCCCAAAGGTGAAGTGAATGTGTTGTTTTAAAAGTTTCATAAAATTATTGGCACTCAATACAATGCACAAGTTCAAATTCTCCGCAGTGACAATGGTGGCGAATACTAGAGTTCTGACCTTCAGAAGTATATGGAAGCATACAAAACTATTCATCAAACTACTTGTCCTGATACACCTCAACAGAACGGAGTCGCTGAGTGAAAAAATCGACACTTGTTAGAGGTTGTTCTTGCTTCATTAATAGAAGTTCATATGCCATTATCCTATTGGGGAGAAACCCTTACTTCTGTAGCATATTTAATCAACCGAGTACCCTCTAGCTCTATCGACTTCCAAACACCAGTCCAGGCACTTACTGAAAAAGTTGTTGCCCCAACCGTCCCAAACTTACCTCCTTATGTCTTTGGTTGCGTAGCATTTGTGCATCTCCATAAGCATCAGCGCAACAAGTTAACTCCTCGAGCGTTGCGGTGTGTCTTTCTCAGATATGTTTTGTATCAAAAAGGGTACCGATGTTATCATCCTCCGACTTAACGGATGTTTATCACCATGGATGTTATTTTTCATGAAGAATCAATGTATTTTTCCTCTAAGCCTGAACTTTAGGGGGAGTATTAGAAAGAAATTCAGACTCTAGACTATGTTTTTCATAACTCTAAGGTAAGAGAATTCCTTGAATCAAGTAACCAGGGTGTGGGCAATTTAGATTCAAGTGGTAATGAACAACAAGAAACTGAAAGTATGGAAGAAACGGAAAGTGTGGCTCCACCTCCACCACTGATTGAGTTCGAGTCCTTCGTGCCACAATCAGCTGATACACCCAACCAATTTCCTACTACGGATATTCCTGATTTAGTGTCTGAACCATCCAGAAAACAGTTACCACCATGTCTCACTAGAGGTATTCCTAAGCCCATATATGAACCCGAACTGTCTAGTAAAGTTAAATATCCCATGAATCATTATGTGTCAAACTATCATTTGTCAGAATTAAATTAGTCATTTGTAAATCAATTATCTACTGTATCTATTTCTAATAGTGTGCAAGAAGCCTTAGATGACCCAAGGTGGAAAACTACTATGAATGAGGAAATGGAATCCTTACAAAAGAATTAAACTTGGGATCTTGTTGATCATCCACAGGGAAAGAAATAAGTTGGATGTCGATGGATTTACACCATAACGTATAAAGCAGATGGTACAATCGAACGATTTAAGGCAAGACTGGTGGCAAAATGATACTTCTAAACCTATGGGATCGATTATACAGAAACATTTGCTCCTGTAGCTAAAATCAACACAATGCCGGTCTTGTTGTCATTAGCGGCAAACTTGGATTGGCCATTGCAATAGTTCGATGTGAAGAACGCTTTTCTACATAGTGAGTTGTCTGAGGAAGTCTACATGGATCTTCCACCAGGATACATGACATCAGAAAGGCACAGTCAGAAGGTATGCAGACTAAAGAAATCACTATATAGGTTGAAACAATCTCCGAGAGCATGGTTTGGAAGGTTTACAAAGTCTATGGCAGCTTTTGGTTACCGACAGAGCAACTCAGACCACACTTTATTCCTAAAGAAACAATAAGGAAAGATCACTGCACTCATTGTATATGTGGATGACATGGTGGTTACAGGAAATGATCCAGAAGAAAAGAAGGCTCTACAAAAGTACTTATCCAGAGAATTCGAAATGAAAGACTTAGGTCCTTTGAAATATTTCCTTGGGATCAAAGTGTCTAGATCTAATAAAGGAATCTTCCTCTCTCAAAGAAGTATGCCTTAGATTTATTGCAAGAGACTGGTATGATAGCATGTCAACTAGCTTATACACCAGTCGAAGAAGGTTTGAAGTTATGTATTGAGTCTGATCAGGTACCAGTTGACAAAGGGAGATACCAAAGACTTGTTGGGAGATTGATGTACTTAGCACATACAAGACTGGATCTTGTTTATGCATTGAGTATTGTCAGCCAGTTTATGCATAATCTTGGAGAGCAACATATGAATGCAGTCATGCGCATTTTGAGGTTTCTGAAGTCTGCTCCTAGAGAGGGAATTTTATTCACTAAAAACACAAACGATCAAAATATAAATGTATATACTGATGCTGACTGGGCTAGAGCAGTAGATGACAGGCGATCTACTTCGGGTTACTTTACCTTTGTGGGTGGTAATCTCGTTACCTGGAGGAGCAAGAAGAAAAATGTTATTGCACGATCAAGTGCAGAAGCTGAATATAGAGGGATGGCACTTGGAATTTGTGAGGCGTTCTAGCTAAGGCTCCTCTTGCAGGACTTGGGCTACTTATCTGGGCTACTGATTCGACTACATTGGGACAACAAAGCAACATGTGACATAGCTCATAATCCGGTTCAACATGATCGTACAAAGCATGTCGAGGTAGACAAATTCTTCATAAAGGAGAAGTTGGATGAAAGAAGCGTGGAGTTGCCAAAGATTCTTTCAGAAGATCAATTGGCCGACATCCTCACCAAACTAGTCTCAAGCCAAGTGTTCTCAAAGTTTTTAGGCAAGTTAAGCATATATGACATCTATGCACCAACTTGAAGTGGAGTGTTGAGATTTTTTGTTGTAACTGATTCCTTGTAAGATTCTTCTTCTAGTTTTAGATTGAGTGTGAGAATCAAATCCTAATTTTTATAAGAGTCAATCTGGTGGTGACAATCCCATGGTTTGTAGGGATCCCTGCTTATATAATCGTATACATACTTTGTATAATGATATGAATGAAAATAGGTTTTTTGTCCTCTATATTTTTAAGTCACATATCACAAGTTGATTTGCATGATGATGAAAAATTTCATGCATCATTACCACTAGACTTTTTTCCAAGTGGTAATGTAAAATTGGTTCGGTGTCTCATAGGTGGTGGCCACTTGTAAGATTCACATTTGTGAGAGAAATGGACTTTCTTTTTTTAAAGAAGAGATTTTCATTTCATGTTATGTTGTTGATTTTTTTCTCCTTTTGAATACATTTAGTAGGAACCATGTAATTTTATATGGTTTTTAAATAAGATTTTTTAATTTTAATTAAAATAATAAAGTATCTGAATTTATAAAAGCATTTCAATTTAATTAAATCAAATTACAAAGGTCCATCCCAAATTATTACAGAAACTACTTTGATTTATTTATGTACATTTAAATTAGTTTAATGTGATTTTACGACTTTTAATACTCATGAAATTTTTACCATAATGGTATATTTTTTAGAGTTAATTATTATTAAATTCTTGAAAATAAGTGTCTACAAGATTGACTTCAAGGTAAAACATTGTAATCCAAAAAATCTTAACCTTTTTAATTGTTTGAGAATAAGTTCAAACTAGATGAAGTTTCATTAATTTAATAATTAATCCCATTTAATAATTAGTGAAATTTATTTAGTTGAAGGCAAAAATATTATAATTCTAAAAATCGTTGACCTTTTTATTGCATATTACAAAACAATTTTGTAAATAGACTGAATCTCACATATAATTCTTTATATGATACAAAAATATAATTAATAATTAGTGTTAAAGTAAAAAAGAAAAGAAAAAAGGGATGATCAAGAGCCTAGTGCTTTACCATTACGGCAAATCTTTTGAAAATTAGTTTCCAGCAATTGTGGTATAAAATTATTCTTTAGTCGGTAGTTTGATACAATACATTTAATTTCATTATTGTCATTTTAATATAAATGTGTAACTAAATTATGTTAGTTGCCATTAATTAATGTTACTATGATATAATATAAATTAGTTTGAAATTTGAGTAATAATATTTGAAAAATCATAACGTACTCAACTATCAACCTAGTTTTTCGAAAGAATAATGTTTTGTAACACAAAAACTCAACATAGCTAGCACAACTATTCACATATGTGTAGGGTACATGTGAGTGTGATGGGTGTGGGTTCCTTACTCATATAAGTAGTTGTGCTAGTTATGTTGAATTTTAGTTGTGCCATACAATATTCCTCTTTTTGAAAGAGTAATGTTTTGTAGCACAACTAAAATTCAACACAACTAGCACAACTATTCACGTATGTGTAGGGTACATGTGAGTGCAATGGGTGTAGACTCCACACTCATGTACATGTGAGTGGGATAGGTGTGGACTCCATACTCATATTAGTAGTTGTGCTAGTTATGTTAGATTTTAGTTATGTCATAAAATATTACTCTTTTCGAAAGAGTAATGTTTTGTAAGACAACTATTCACATATGTGTAGGATACATGTGACTGTGATGGGTGTGGGCTCCATACTCATATAAGTAGCTGTGCTAGTTATGTTGGATTTTAGTTGTGCCATAAAATATTACTCTTTTCGAAAGAGTAATGTTTTGTAGTACAACTAAAACTCACCACAACTAGCACAACTATTTACATGAGTGTGAAATCCATGTGAGTGTGATGAGTGTGAGCCTTACACTCATGTGAATAGTTGTACTAATTTTGTTAAATTTTAATTATACCACAAAATATTACTCTTTTCGAAAGAGTAATATTTTATAACACAACTAAAACTCAACAGAACTAAACCTTGACTGTTTGGATTCTTTTTTTTTTTTTTAGGTTGGTTAGTGACCAATTTTTTAAGAACCATTTAAAGTTGGTTTAGTTTTGAATTTGTCCTGAACCAAACTCAAATTCTGTACAACTATATTATTTGTAGGTATTTAAGATTTATTTTGTATAACTAGTTCCTCGTTATAGAAAAATAAAATTATACAAATAACCCTCATTTTCACTTGACTCTATATAGATACATTTCTATTAATGTAAAAAAAAAAAATTTATATCTGTTAACTAAATTTAATTTTTGAGACATAAAGAAGTGTCTCTATTAACTTTTAAATTAAAAAAAATAAAGTAAAAATGAATAAAACTGTGAGGAATATTTGAGTAATTTAAAACAATAAATAAACAAAACATAATAATTAAGTTATAGCAAGACATTTAAAGGGCAGAATGAGATAAGGAGTTTATTTCTTACAAATGATCTGAAAAGCTCTAAAATTGGTATGTGAACTCTGAGCCCATCCATATATACTTAAATTGGTTGTAAGTTTGGCATAAGAGTAAATACCTTTTAATATCGAATGTTAAATAATAGAATCCATTAAATTTTGATATTACTACACTTTTTAAATTTGTATTTTAAATTTTTATCTCAAATAATATGATATTAATGTGGCACTTATTTATACATATTAACTACATAATTTTAAGTAATGTCAATAATACAATAATATATCAATGTAATGTTATTTAGGATATAAATTGAAAAGTGTAATATTGCTCATTAAGTGAGTTTTTGGTGGGATGTTTGTCTAGCCAAAAACTAAGTTTTGAAACTAAAGTGTAGTACCAGTAAATTTAAAAAAAAAAGTTATAATGAATTATGTTGTAAATCAATTTAGTATACTTTTTATTACTCATAATTAAAATATTATCTCTCATATTAACTCTAATTTGTGCCTGTACTGTACAATTAATAATAATAATACAATCAATCCTTTTATAATTAATAGACATGTGAGATTGAGATTTTATTAATTATTAAAATTATTAATTACTTTTATTAACGAATAAATATTTTTTACATATAAATACTTTTTGATAGTAAAATAGACCTGATGTACAACTTTTCATCTATATTTTGATTTTTCATAAAAAAAAAAAATACATATATTACTCAACTCAAGACATAAAGAAACCTCCTAATGTCTTTCAAGTAAAAAAATATTACCCCATGTCATACATTTTTAACTTATAATATTTTTGACTTTAGTTATGTTAAAATTATAAATATAATACCATGACATGTCATTATTAAGATATACATAAGTTTATTTTCAAGATGATACGATAATGATATTTTTGTAATTAATGATTGTGTTTTGTCTTTTCATTTAATTTTAAAAAAAAAATTATTATAAATTTTTTTATATATTCATTATTACTCATAATTAAAACACTATGTCTTATATTAATTATAACTTACTCCCGTATTTAAAAATAATAATAATAATACTCTGTTTTTAATTTCGAACATCATCTTATTTAATTTCATGGGTAATAACAGAAGAAACACTTCCGGTTGAAGCTGTCTGAATTC
The DNA here is from genome assembly GCA_008638375.1 of Nyssa sinensis. NCBI lineage: Eukaryota > Viridiplantae > Streptophyta > Magnoliopsida > Cornales > Nyssaceae > Nyssa > Nyssa sinensis. Next base: position 10,909,052 of record CM018032.1, on the reverse strand, counting down.
TCATCTTCGTTGAACACCATCATCATAATGCCAACCCACTCCCATCATTCTTTTGATAATTTGCTTTTCGTCTTCAGTCCAGACTATCCCAGTTATTGTTAAGTATTAGTTTGACACTTTTCCTCATTTTCGTCCCCTGAGAATCCGAAAGCTCTTTCTTGTGAACAAACACTCAGACACTGGAAACTGTATTTCCATGAAAACCTGTTTGCCTCGTATACTTGTCACCTTTGCATGAAACCCCCCCCCCCCCCCCTCGTCTCTCTCTCTCTCTAGAATCTGAGTCCTGAGAAAATGTTTGTTCTCATTTCTCTAGCGAAAATGGTGTATTGGAGGTCCAGTCTTCTTTACCTGATTGTTGTTCTCTCTTTCATTGGTTGTCTTCCTTACGCGAGTTCTTTGAAAAGAGACGGCGCCGTTTTGCTTCGGGTTAAGAATGATCAACTCGAGGACCCGAATGGTCGACTAGGCGACTGGGTCGAGACGGGTCACGATGCTCATTGCAACTGGACAGGGATTACCTGCAATCTCCAGAACGACGCCGTTGTTTCTATTGACCTCGCTAGCTTTGGCATCTCCGGACGGTTTCCGGCGGGCTTTTGCCGGATTCCGACTCTCCAAAATCTCATCCTCTCTGATAACAACCTCGACGGTACTCTCTCTTCCGAGTCCATCTCTTTGTGCTCTCACCTTCATTTCTTGAATCTGTCTTTCAACTATTTCGTCGGTGAATTGCCGGAGTTCAAGTCGGAATTCGTCAACTTGACCGTACTCGATCTCAGCGCGAACAGCTTTTTCGGCGATATTCCGGCGAGTTTCGGCAGGTTTGCTGCTCTCCAGGTGTTCAGTCTTTTCGGAAACTCACTCAGTGGATCAATCCCGGAGTTCTTGACCAATCTCACTGAGTTAACTCGCTTCGAACTCGGTTTCAATCCTTTCAAACCAGGTCCTTTGCCTTCCACAATTGGAAAGCTAACAAAGCTTGAGAAACTATGGCTTCCGAATTCAAACCTCACTGGTGAAATTCCGGACTCTATTGGCAATCTCATGGCCCTCCAAAATCTCGATCTCTCCGATAACAAACTCTCAGGTAAAATTCCAGATACTATTAGTGGACTGAAAAATTTGGTTCAAATGGAGCTATTCTTGAATCAACTAACAGGTGAATTACCTGATACGTTCATCAATTTGACTTCACTGTTCCGATTCGACGCCTCTCAGAACAATCTCACTGGAAAATTGCCTAAAAGTCTTGCCAGTTTGCCTCTCGAATCACTCAATGTCAATGACAACAGTCTCGAAGGAGAAGTTCCAGAAATTTTATCTTCAAACCCTAAACTCACACAGTTGAAGCTCTTCAACAACAGATTTTGTGGTATTTTACCAGTAAATTTAGGTAGGAATTCAGATTTGGAAGATATTGATGTGTCCGTTAATGAATTTGAAGGCCCGCTGCCTCCGAATCTCTGTTATAGAAGGAAGCTTCAGCGTTTAATCACTTTTAACAACAGATTCTCAGGTCCAATTCCAGCCTCATATGGCGACTGCAATTCTCTAACTTATGTGCGTATCTTCAACAACAAACTATCTGGACAAGTACCAACTCGTATCTGGAGCTTTTCTGGACTTGAATTCATCCAACTCGATAACAATAGATTCGAAGGTACTATTCCTCCTTCAATCTCTGCCGCTCAATACCTAACAGAAATAAAGATATCCGGCAACAACTTTTCCGGTCAATTTCCATCAGAAATTTGTGGTTTGCAAGAACTGATAGTCGTCGACATAAGCAGAAATGGATTTACCGGCGAATTGCCGTCATGTATAACCAAATTGAAGAAGTTGCAGAAAATCGACCTTGAAGAGAACATGTTCGTTGGTGAAATTCCAAGCAGTGTAAGCTCTTGGACTGAGCTTACAAAGTTGAATTTATCTAATAATAACTTTTCTGGGAAAATTCCCGGTGAGCTTGGTAATTTACCTGTTCTGACGTACTTAGATCTATCTGGAAACTTACTTTCCGGTGATATTCCGGCGGAGTTGACCAAGCTAAAGCTCAGCATGTTCAATATCTCCAACAACAAACTTGAAGGCAAAGTCCCTGTTGGTTTCAATGGTGAGTTCTTTCTCTCGAGCCTGATGGGTAACCCGAATCTCTGTAGTCCGGATCTCAAACCACTCCCTCTGTGTCACAAACCCAAACCCGTCAGCTTCTACGTGATTGGATTTCTAGCGGCCTTTGCTGTAATACTGCTTGGGTCACTTATCTGGCATTGGTTCGTAAAAGCCAGAAAATTAAAACCATTGGGCAATAAAAATAAACGTTCATGGAAGATCACCACATTCCAGCGGGTCAGTTTCAATGAAGAAGAAGTCTTAGATTTGTTGACGGAGGATAACCTTATTGGCAATGGCGGATCAGGTCGGGTCTACAGGGTAAAGCTCAATAACGGGCAGATGGTGGCGGTGAAAAGGCTGTGGGAAGGTAACTGTCAAACGGACACGGAGGTAGTGCTGAGGTCGGAGGTAGAGATATTGGAAAGAATCCGGCACGGCAATATCGTAAAATTGTTGTTTAGCTGTCTGGGAGAAGACTATAGATTATTGGGTTATGAGTACATGGAGAATGGGAGTTTGGGTGATTTGTTGCATGGAGAGAATGGTGGTGTGTTGGATTGGCCCAGGAGATTGGCGATAGTTGTAGGCGCGGCTCAGGGGCTGGCCTATTTGCATCACGACTGTGTGCCAGCTATTGTGCACCGGGATGTCAAGTCTAATAACATACTGTTGGATGAGGAGTTTAGGCCTTGTGTGGCTGACTTTGGGCTAGCCAAGACGCTGAGACAGGATGTGGAGAAGGGTGATATAGTCATGTCGCGTGTTGCTGGATCATATGGCTACATTGCCCCAGGTGAGTTATGAATGCTATGGTATTGATTCTCGCATATCTAACCGTTCATGTATTGCTGGCGCTCTTATTTCATGTGCCTTCATGCAATACACAGAAGATTAGATGGGTAAAGGTATCATGTGGGTTAGTTACTAATTTACATTCTGATATACTTATTGCAGAGTATGCTTACACGATGAAAGTGACTGAGAAGAGTGATGTCTATAGCTTTGGTGTGGTATTGTTTGAACTGGTAACTGGTAAAAGGCCAAATGACGATTCCTTTGGTGAGAACAAGGACATTGTGAAGTGGATCACAGATGCTGCATTATCAACTTCAGAACAAGGAACTGGGATTGCTGGAAGTTGTTGCACAGATTTGAGTCAGCTTATAGACCCCAGAATGAACCCATCCCCAAGCGATTACCAAGAAATTGAAAAGGTCTTGAAAGTGTCTCTTCTTTGCACATCAGCATTTCCCATTAACCGACCCTCCATGAGAAGGGTAGTCCAATTGCTTAAGAAACCCTACATGTAGAAATCATTATATATTAAAATTTATTGAGTGGAGGCAAATATATATATATATAGTAGATTATGTGCTTCTTTAGTTCTCTCATTTTCTAAATGAGGTCAAGACCAATTCAAGTTATGGAGGAAGTCAGAGAAAATGCATCCTAATTTCATAAAGAAGCTTGACCGAGTTTAAAAGAAATTATTTTTGTGAGACTTTCATTCGACATCGCTATTCAATGAGGTGTGACAATCTCTCACAAAGTTTTTAAATTTCTTGAGATTTATTGGAAATAACTCTCTCATAAATTTAAGAAATTTAGAGAAATTGTCGCACCATATTTGAAAATGATGTAGAGTAATGATCTCACTAAATAATTACACTTGTTTTAAGTTTAGTAAATTGATTCTTTCCAAGTTGCCAAAGCAGAGCCCTATCAAAGTCCTAAACTGAAATTCCCGAATCTGAAGAGAATATATTCCTTCATGGGCAGCCAGATGATGCGGATAATCGATTATAAATTTGATTGAAAGAGAGGCCTTACATGAAGAGAAGAGTCTGTATCGTTTGCTGGCCAAGAAAGACTTGCCTGCTCCTCCCAATGGATCCGAAGCTAAATTGTCTAGAGTAATTTCTTTGTTTTGTTTGCCGTGCAGGCAATCTTATTGGCCAGCTTAGCAGGCTATTCTGTCTCATGCAAAGGCCTTCTCTCCTTTGCATGATGCAGATGAAAATCATGCAATCACATTGACATCCCACAAGAGGATGCATGTATATATATATTGTGTGGAGCCCTTGTTGGTCAGCAGGTTGAGTCATCCTTGACAAAATTTTTATTGCTAATGCATGATATATTTATATTTTAAACATATTGTAACACTTCTAATATTGGACAAATTACTAAGAAATGGTGAGAGAATGTGAATGGAAAGGACATAAGCCCCACTATAAATGCTTGGCGTAAAAGCAAAGGCTAAATGAAGCCCTGTCGAAGGGGTCATTTCTCATGCTTGCTTCAATCATAGAAGGCCCCCTCCATGCAAATTAGCACTTCCAGACTTAGTACCAGAAGAATGGACATGGCATCTTCTACAAGACAAACTCATCTCAGCTAAAAGGTGGCTAAAAACATCAATCTTGTACTTACAAAGGGAATTGAGGCTCGGCGTGGGAAAGCGTCAACAACAACAGAACGTAATGAATTTATGTAACTGCTGTATCTTTGGAAAAAAGCGATATAAGTTTGGTGATTAGTCAGTAGGCAAAATGATTAAAGCTTCTTGTTTTATTTATTTATTTTTCTTTTCTAAGTCAAAAAAGGAAAAAATGGTATTTATACATTTTTGGGCGCAAATTATGTAATTAAAATTCTATTATTTATTCAAAAGAATTAACAAGTGAGACAGATAATAGAAGTGGAAAGTTCATAATGATGGAAATGGAATACGGAAGCTAGAATTTTTTTTATTGTTTATATTTTAGAAGAAAAGATGAGGAAGAAAGAAACATGTCAACTTTATACCTAAGAAAATGGATAGATTACCAATAAATTTAGTTGACCCGAACTTAGGTTGAGCGGGTTCAATTTTTTGTAGTAAATTACACTGAATTTTTCTGAGAATTATAACAATTACATTGACTTTTTTCGAAATTTTTGAAATTATACTTATCTTTCCTATTTTATAAAATAATATACACATCTGCATCCTATCATTTTTTTTAAAATAACAAAACTGTCCTTTTTATTTATTTATTTTTACATTTTTCTAATGTTGATCAATTTATGCTAACTTCTTTAAAAAAAAATTCAAATTTTTTCATTTAAAAACAAATTTAAGGTAAATAACTTATATTTACTTTATATAAAAAATAAATTTAAGGTTTTTATCAATATTTATTTGAAAAAAAAAGGGTCAAATTTTAAAAAATTGAAAAAAAATATATGAAAGGAGTAGTTTTGTTATTTTAAAAAAAAAGATTGACCAGAAGAAAATATCTGTATATTATTTTTTAACGCATGAAAAATCAGTGTAATTTCAAAAATCTTACTGATGGGGTCATTGTAATTATCATAAACTTCAAAAAATATCAGTGTAATTGAACTTTTTTCCCTCTCTTTTGGTCTAAAAAGGACAAAAACCTTTTTATTGATACACTTTCGAGTACAAATTTTGTGATTTAAATTTTATTATCTATTAAAAATGAAAAAAAAAAAGAAAAAGAAATACCAGTTGATGGAAGTGCCAGTAGCGATAACATAATGACTCAGCTAAGGATGACAATTTAACTCAATTTTTTTGAGAATCTACCATATCCTATTTTTAATGGGACAAATTTAAGAAAGTTAAGTCAATTTTATTAAGATTTCAGCTGAATTTGGGTGAAGTCATCTTTCCGGGCCTCAATTATTTAAAATAAAAAGTAATAGAATTTTGTACTAAACGATCAATATTTATAATAATATATTTTATTCTCATATTAAAAGTTTAGAACAACTTAGAATTATATATTCGAAAAAGAAAATAAAATCATTCTAATTTTTATTGACATGTATGTTTCTTATTTTAACACATGTAATGTCTTGTTTGAAATATATTAATTACAATTAATTTAATATAATAAATAAATAAAAATTTAAAAATAAATAGAGACTCTGATAGAAACCTGCCCGACCATCTCGAAATTTTAACAAGTTTAGAGAAAACTTTTTTCAAAGGACAAAATTAAAAAAGGAATTCCCTGTTCAAAACTAGCCTTGTTGTGGTCTCTAGACTCACCCTCCCTAAGTAGCATATATATTGAATTTACTATGACTCTTGTAATAATTTGTATAATGTCAAGACTAAGGTTTTATCTTAGATAATAAAATTCTTTTTCTTGATGTGGCCTAATTTCAAAACTCAACTCATGATGTGTACACACTTTAATAGAATTTCTTCGAGTTAATTAGTATAAAGTTTCTTCAAAAATTATTAAATTATTGTGAGATCCACCATATTTCATTTTTAAGTTAAAAGGATAATTGGTTGTTCTATATTTTTAATTCTAGTCTATTTTATTGAGTGTCACTTTTAATTTGTTTTTCAAATGGCAAGAATACCTCTATTTATTCCTTTAGTAAACCCACAACCACTTTTTCAAAACCACTCATGGAATACAAAACTCTGGTTCCCTCTCTAAACCAATTTTACACTTTTGTTCACGAAATTTTATATTTTTGGAATAATTTTTTTCTCTAAATTTTTATATTCAATATGAATCTTGTTAGATAAATCTCGATGTTTAAAATCTAAATAAATAATTTTTATTAAAAATAAATTTATAAATTTTAATTTATTAAATTTTAAAGTTTAAAAAAAAAAGTTTGTACCTACTCCTCCTTGTTTCACGAAAATTCAGTAAAAAAAATATTTTTAGAATGAAATAACTAAAAAAACTTTTCAGATTAATATGTTTGGAGTTGAATTAAATAATAATTTTAATACTTTTCATAAATTTTTAACCTCATGACTCAATTTTTTTTCTCTCATTATTATACTAAAAAAAATTGTATAATGTCTAAATACCTAAGCAATAAAAATCACAATATTGTCATTCTAAAATTCAAAATAATAAATATGAAAGTAAGGTTAGGATTGAGGTATTATTTAAGTACCGTAAATGTTATAATTGTCATGAGTTTAATTTTTGTCATATATATATATACATATACATATAAAAGGAAGGGATTAGAGGTTTTTCAAAACAAACTAGACGTTATTATACTGAACCTGCAGACGGCGGCAGTAAAATTTTTTAAACTCCGGAACACTCCGAAAAGAGGGGACAAACCATGGTTAAATCTGGTTATTTAAAGATGGGCTAATCATGTTTCTTCATTGGCTGCCATCTGTAACCACGGTCAATTAACCGCGGTTAAGATATCCTATCAGATCTTTCTAACCCATCTTCCCTCCTATATAAACCCATTCGAGAGTTCTGAGACACATCGCACCACAGGGTTTACAATTGACGCGTCTTAATAAACGCCTCAATTTTGTCTCGCGTTCTTCTTCTTCTTCTTCTCTCTACTTTTCCCTTTATCTTTCTTAGGCTTAGCTTTCTGCGAAGATGAGAGAGTGCATTTCGATTCACATTGGTCAGGCTGGTATTCAGGTTGGCAATGCCTGCTGGGAACTTTACTGTCTTGAGCATGGAATTCAGGTATATCTACAGTTCATCTCATTTTATTCTCTTTACTTTTATATACATGTATATACATACACATCATATATATATATATATATATATACATACCCTATGTAGCTGTGTGACACTGTGTTTTTATTGAATATTTGATGCACATATTATATTTAGGACATCTTATTATTTTAATAACTCAGATCTAGAATACTTCAATTTGAAATGTTGAAATTTATTTATATATTTGTCTGAGTTCTTTCTTGAATTTTGGGACATTTGTTCGGATCATATGTTTTCATGTGATAATACCAAGGACCTGTAAATTATTGGTACATCAGTTACATGAATGCTGTTGATTTTCCGTCAATTTATCCTCATTGTCGAACAAGAGCTTGTATATAGATTTTCCTCCAAGTTTGAAACATTACATTGTTGTGCTTATATTAGATTACAGAAATTCTGATAGTTTTTCTTATTCTATCATATCTGAAGTTTTAGAGCATGTGCTAAAACTATATTTATCAGTGTGGCAAAAAGCTGTTTTTTTGACAGTTCTGCTCTAATATTGAAAGCTATTATTTGACATTTTGCTTCAAGAAAATAGCTTTGGTCAAATTTGAGCTATTGGATTGAATGAATCTGAGCTATTCAAATTATGGTAGCCTGCTAAAAGTCCTCTCAAATTTGAGAGAGTTTGGCAAACTCAAATTTTGAGAGAACATTTGGGAAGCCATTGGAGCTAGCTTTTTTGGGTGACCGGTCAAAATTTGAAAATAGCAGCTCCGATGACTTTTGGTTGGAGCAGCTCTTACCATGACAGCTACTCCAGCCCACATTCTTCATTTTCATCTTCATCTTCATTTTGGCAATTTCTTCAAAATTTAAAGACGATGGGCGCTCCGACCCAGGTGTTAAGGAGAGATAGAGAGGGCCCTTATATATTGTGCAGGTGGGTTGTGCATGGGCGATGTGGGATCGTAGCTGAGAACAATCCAACACACCCCCTTGACCTCAGCGGCCTACAAGACTGGTTGCGACAACGTCCAACAGAACTGGCTGTTGGGATAGGCTGAGGTAGAAGCCCAACCTGGCTCTGATATCATATTGAAATTTAGAGGCCCAACTCCCAATTAGCTCATCCTTAAAATCCAGGTATTAAGGAGAGGTAGAGAGGGTCCTTATATATAGACCAGAGGAGTTAGAGACGGGCGACGTGGGACAATCCAACACGTCCCCTGCACTACATTGCCCGCCAGGTGAGGGTGAGCGTGCCCCGTGCGTCTAGCCCAAAGTTGGAGCTCTGGCCTTGCTCTGATACCATATTGAAAATTTGGAGGCCCAACTCCCAATTAGCTCATCCTTAAAACCCAGGTGTTAAGGAGAGATAGAGAGGGCCCTTATATAATGTGCAGGTGGGCTGTGCATGGGCGATGTGGGATCGTAGCTGAGGACAATCCAACACACCCCCTTCATCGCGTGTCTCAGCGAAGCCCAAATGGGCGCGCCCCGACTCCTCTAGCCCAAAGTTAGGCTCTGGCCTGGCTCTGATATCATATTGAAAATTTGAAGGCCCAACTCCCAATTAGCTCATCCTTAAAACCCAGGTGTTAAGGAGAGGTAGAGAAGGCCCTTATATATTGTGCAGGTGGGCTGTGCATGGGCGATGTGGGATCGTAGCTGAGGACAATCCAACACGATTGATCTTACATTTTTACTCCAACCATCCCAATCTTAAAATTACTATTCATTCTTCAAATCCCATTTTTAATAATGTCATTTGTGTCTAAAATGCAATTATTTACCATATATTTATACAAAACTCAATTATTTATCACTTGTTTTTGTTTAAAAATCAATGATGTACCCAAGAAAGTGCAAATAAAAATATATTAACAAATAAATAAAAATACATTAAAAATAAAAATGCATTAAGAAATGAATAAAAATACAGAATAGCTGAGACTTGTGAAATCACAATTGCAAGACGAGATAGGTTGATATATATTTTTTATTTTCCAGCATCTATAAAAAATTTAAAATAAATAAATAATAATTAAAATAAAATTTTTTATTGATGAATTAATTTAAAAATGGAAATGTTTATTAAAATAATATAAAATTTATTTATTTATAAAAATAATTAATAAATAGTGATTTGAAGATCATCTTCAAAAAAAAAAAAATTTCAATCGTCAAATTTAAAGATCACAAATCTTAAAATTTGAAGATGGGTCGGAGTTGATTTTTTCCATCTCATATTCAATCTGAAAAGATGAGTTGGAGTTGCTATGAGATTTCTGTCAATCCTTGACCAAGTGCTATGCATATCTTTGAATGCCATTACCTCTGCCGCATTTTGCCCACAATTCCAGTTCTCTGTATTTGGTGTGTTCCTTGTTTTGGGCATGACTGCATGGGTCAAAACTAAATTAATATAATCGTTTTGAAGGTGTGATATTCCATTTGTTCGTATTCCTTAAGCCAATGAATTGCATTTTTATCCTCTCCAAAAAACCCTTCCAAAAACAAAGGAGTTGCATTTTTTTTTTTCCTCTGTTTGTTTATGGAATTTGTTGGCCTATGTTTGTCTATAAATTTTTTTCCCCTTTTCTGATAGTGGTCTTAAGATATGAAAGCTAGTTCTTCTAACTTCTTATCTGCTCAATTCATATAGGTTTTGCTTAATTGAGTTAAAACTTGAGTTTAATATACATATAAAAAAATTTGTTATTTCATTTGCATTTTGAAAATTCTCATTCTCAAATACATTGGTAAAATATGGTTAGAAGATTTTTTAAATGGATTGTTTAGAACTTTGCACTCACTAGGCTAAATGTAGACAAAATTGTCAGAAAAATTTAGTAAATGTGATCAACTAATAAAAGGCTTAGTTATCTCATTATCAGAGAATTTGTACACGTGGTTAACTAGTAAAAAGATTGTTGGTTCTCCATACTCCGTTGTAAATAGGGAAATCCCTAGAAGGTTTGATTCCATCACAAGTTTAAGTTTCAGGGAATTGGAAGATAGTAAAATTTGTGCTGCTGTTATCTTGTTTAAGTTTGAGCATTGCATCGACTATACCTTTTTTATCTTGATTCCATTGGCCAGTATTATATATCCACGTTTCATAATTGTTAGCTGGATTTTTTATACTGTCTTTCTTTATTTAATGTCTCTATATTGAACTAGGTTACTTCAAGCCTTAAAATGTATTGCTTGTAGTTTATAGTGTACACAATCTTTGAAAATTTGCCTACCTGCTTCTAGTGTTAATTATTACTAGCACAGTTTTTCAAGTAAATTGCAAGGTAATTCTTTTGAGTTTTTGAATTAAAGAGTTGTTAATTACATTTACTCATATAATGTCTATTGTTTGTGATTGAAAATCAGGAATTTCTTCTCTTGTTTTCCTGAATTCCTTGTACCCCTGTTTCATATGTAAATTTCTGTCTGTGACAGCCTGATGGCCAGATGCCTGGTGATAAAACCATTGGGGGAGGTGATGATGCTTTCAACACCTTTTTCAGTGAAACTGGTGCTGGGAAGCATGTTCCCCGGGCAATTTTTGTAGATCTTGAGCCCACTGTCATTGATGAGGTAAGGACTGGAACATACCGCCAACTCTTCCACCCAGAGCAACTTATCAGTGGCAAGGAAGACGCAGCTAACAACTTTGCCCGTGGACACTACACCAGTAATTTTTGTTCACCCTTCCATGCTTTTTCTGCTTTTCTTATCCTCATTAGGTAGTAAAAATTGCTAACTTTTTTTTATTATTATTATGTATCAGTTGGGAAAGAGATAGTCGATCTTTGCTTGGATCGTATAAGAAAGCTCGCAGACAACTGCACTGGCCTCCAGGGTTTCCTTGTCTTTAATGCTGTGGGTGGAGGCACCGGTTCTGGTCTTGGTTCACTTCTGTTGGAACGTTTGTCAGTTGACTATGGCAAGAAATCCAAGCTTGGATTCACTGTCTATCCCTCACCACAGGTTTCCACTTCTGTTGTGGAGCCCTATAATAGTGTCCTCTCTACCCACTCCCTTCTGGAACACACTGATGTTGCTGTGCTTCTTGATAATGAAGCCATCTATGACATTTGCAGGCGTTCCCTAGACATCGAGCGCCCCACCTACACCAACCTTAACCGTTTGGTTTCTCAGGTATTCTTTGTTTCTTTCTTCTGGTTTAAGTATGCTTTATCTTTCCAAGGAATTAGTTCCCTAACTATCTTCTAATGTATGGTTTAGGTGATTTCATCGCTGACTGCATCTTTGAGGTTCGATGGTGCTCTGAATGTTGATGTGACCGAGTTCCAGACAAACTTGGTTCCATACCCCAGGATCCACTTCATGCTTTCTTCTTATGCGCCCTGTCATCTCGGCTGAAAAGGCTTACCATGAGCAGCTCTCAGTGGCAGAGATCACCAACAGTGCATTTGAACCTTCATCCATGATGGCCAAGTGTGATCCCCGCCATGGAAAATACATGGCTTGCTGCCTGATGTACAGAGGTGATGTGGTTCCCAAGGATGTTAATGCAGCTGTGGCCACCATCAAAACTAAACGCACTATCCAATTTGTTGACTGGTGCCCAACTGGATTCAAATGTGGCATCAACTACCAGCCTCCAACTGTTGTTCCTGGTGGTGATCTTGCTAAGGTGGAGAGGGCTGTGTGCATGATATCAAACTCCACTAGTGTTGCGGAGGTGTTCTCTCGCATTGACCACAAATTTGACCTCATGTATGCTAAGAGGGCATTTGTGCACTGGTATGTTGGTGAGGGCATGGAAGAAGGCGAGTTCTCTGAAGCCCGTGAGGATCTTGCTGCTCTTGAGAAGGATTATGAGGAGGTGGGTGCTGAGTCTGCTGAGGGTGAAGATGGTGATGAGGGAGATGAGTACTGAGGTGAATGTGTTCTTGGCCAGCCAATTTACTTTATTTTCCTTTCTTCCTGACAGTGGTGTTACATTGTTGTGTCATTTAGTGTGATTGTGTTCTTCTGGTTGCTGTTGGCCTCGTTACATTTTCTTGGTTGAAGCAGCTTGGTTGTTGTTTGCTATTATGTTCTAGTACTAGACTCCTTTTATGATATGAATATGTAATGTTAAAATTTGTGTAAGAAAATGTGTTCTATATCCTATTTTATGGGTATATTACTCCAAAATTAACAGTTTGTGATGTTTGTGAAATTATGTCAGCGTCATCTCTATCCACAGTTGACAATGTTAAAATTGAGGCCAGACAAAATGGGTCGGTTAAATTTAGGTGAGGTCAAATACGAATTAAACTTTTACTTAAACGTGTTGAATATGGGCGGGTTAAATATGATTTGGGTCGGTTCAAACTGAACTCATTATTAACATTTGACTCACTTTTATTTTTTTTAAAAAAAAATACAAAAACAAATGTGCTCCACGGTCCAACCCATAGCCCATTTTAATTGATTGTTGTTCCTGATAAAAATCAAACTTGAAAATCGAAACTAATGAGGAGAAAAAGATATCACTCCAAACATGGATTAAAAGATATCACCATCCCTGATAATCCCTTCAACTTCTCTTGAAGTGAACATTTTATCTCTAGATCGTCTCAAGTGCAGATACAGATTACATTTTAATCATATATCCCTTGTCAACATTTTTTCTCGAATATATTTTATTCATGCATCCCTTCAACTTCAGTCTAACATTTTTTTCCGATCCTCTAGACTCTGGAATATATTTTAGGAAAAAAATAATAAAATGTCCCTAAAATAAAGTTTTCAGTCTAAAAAATTTAGGATACATTTTTTTCTATCTAAAAAGTCTAAAAAATGAATTTTTAGTACAAAAGGTCTAATTATTAACTTCCACCTTAAGACCGTTAAAAAATATTATTAATTATACTAAAATAATCTTCAAAATATATTTTTAAAATATATATATATATATAAAATAAGATTTTAATCCCAAAAATATTTAAAGTAAAAATTTATTTTTTAGGTATTCTAGATAAATAAAAAAATGTTATTTTTTTTTTAGATTAAAAAATTTGTTGTATCTATTATTTAATATTTTTTAAAATGTATCTTAAAGGTTATTCTGGTATAATTTATACTATTTTTTAATGATATTAAGATGAAAGTTAATAATTGAATTTTTTGTATTAAAAATCTCTTTTTTAAATCTTTTAGATAGAAAAAATATATCATAAAATTTTTGAATTAGAAAAAATTATTTTAAAAACTTTTTAATATTTTTTTTTCTATATTTTAGTCATATTAGTGCACAAGAATGAAGGGAGGGGGTGAAAGTTCATTGAGGCTGTCAGATAGAGGGCACAAGAATGAAGGTCAAGGGTGCGCGTAGGATAAGCAAAGAAGGGTGCGTAGAATTAGAGTGGAGGAACGAGTGGAGTTTTAGGACTTGGGGTGTTTTAGTTAAAGCAACTCCAACGGAGAGTTGCATCAGGGGTGGCAAATGTCCTAACTGTCGATAATCGCTGAAATGTTCACCTCAAATTCAAAAATTTTCATTCCAACAGGAGTGGCATGAAGGGTTAGAAAATGGCAGCCATGGTCTTGGGGTGCCATGTTTCCAACCTCTGGAGAGAGAAAGGAAAGGGGTTGTATAGAGCCGTTCTGCCATTTTTAGATTTACTGTTCTGGCAACGGCTCTATCCAACCAACAACGGTTATATTCAACCAACAAAATTCTATAAATACAGAGAAATTTTCAGAGATTTTGAAAGAGAAAACTTATCAAAGGTCAGAAATTTGAACACCGTGAAATCGCTCGCCGTAAAAAACGTAAGTTTCTTGCTCCTTGATCCTGATTTTCGTCAAATCTTGTGTTGGTGATGGGCAGATATGAAGAAGAAAGCACAGAGGGAGGGAAAGGGGAAGGAGGCGCAGAGAAGAAGGGAAAGGAGGAGGAGGCGCAGAGGGTGGAAGAATGGAAGTGGCGCAAGGGGGAAAGGCATTGCCGTCCCTGTTGGCCTCTCTCTCTCTCTCTCTCTCTCTCTATATATATATATATATATATATATCCTGTTGTTGTTGTTTGCTTCTCTCTTTCTATATATATAATTGATTTATATTTATATGTTTTATATTTAGTTAATTATTTTAGATTTTAAATTGAATTTTTAAATTAATTTAATTTGTATAATTTAAATTAAAAGTTTTAATTTTAGCTTATTTATTTATGTATATATTTTTGTTAATTTAAGGTGAATTTATTTATTTAGCTAATTTTTATAATTAAAGAATTTTTTTCTATTTTAGTTAATTGTTATTTAGAATTTAAATTGAATGTTTTAATTTTAGTTTATTTTTTTAATTTTTGTTAATTTAGGGTGAATTTATATATTTAGCTAATTTTTTTAATTTATAATTTTTTAAATTAAGGGTGATTTAATTTATTTTGTAATTGATTATTTTTTGCTCATTCTTTAAATTAATTTTTGTAATTTAAATTGAATGTTTTAATTTTAGTTTATTTATTTATTTTTGTTAATTTAAGGTGAATTTATTTATTTAGCTAATTTTTATAATTGAAGAAGGTTGAAATATTTTAGTTAATTGTTATTTAGAATTTAATTTGGTTCATTCTTTAAATTAAATTGAATGTTTAATTTTTGTAATTTAAATTGAATGTTTTAATTTTAATTAATTTATTTATTTATTTGCGATCGTTATGTTTAATTATGTTTTTTAATAAAAAATATTAAAATATTGAAATGGTACCCCATTTTAGCACCTGTCATTGGAGCAGATTTATAATTCAGGGGTGTCAAAACACTGTTCAAAGTTGTAAATGGATGATTTGGCACCCTAAAATGCAACTCCCCATTGGAGTTGCTCTTAGACAGTGGTAAAATTGTCATAAATAAAGTTAGTAACAACTCATTAATTGTTATACACGCGTATATTAGCATGGTGTGGGTGGATAATTATCAATTGTTGGATCTAAAAAACTATACCAATTATTAAATGTTAATAAGAGAAAAAATAATACAATAATTATTTGAAAAAACGAACCAAAGCTTCACATAATTTATCGAAAAACTAGACCAAAACGTGTATTATTTACAAACTGTGAATAAAACAAAGCTGATCAAAACTTTTGATCACCTAGGAAAGAGCGTCTTTATTTGTTAATCAATATTTCAAACAAAATACTTCACAGAAGCAAACCTTTTTGATTTCACAATGCTGCGGCAGAACAGGATTAGGAGTCTTTATCATAGGAGTAGGAGTAGTATTATTAATTTGAATAAGATTAAAATCTTAATTGTATTAGGGATTAGATTATATATATATATAAATATATATAGACACGCATATATTAGTATGTTATGCATGCCAAAGCCGTGAATAAAGTGAGGCTACCAAAAAGAGTGAGATTAAGTTTTCAGAATACTTTCATTATTTTCGAAGCTCAACATTAATTTGGATCTAACAATTGGTTATTCTTTTGCATTATTATTTCAATTAAATAATTGATATAATATTTTGGATCCAACAATTGGTATTATAGCCTAGTTTCTTAGTTTATGAAGATGACTTCACTTATTTGTACAGTTTACAAATTTAATGAAAAATCTCATTTTCATATTTGGGAGAGTGCGATAATGACATTTTTTTATTCAAGTGGTTTGACGACAAAGTTCATTAAAGAAGAGCTTGCAGAACATGCAGATGAGCAAACAAAATGAGTATATTTCAAAACTTTAAATTGCATTAATCAAGTATTAGATATTTTTGTTCTTAGTAAAATTTCCCATGTTCAGTTCAGTCTGCAAAACAAGCATAGGATATTCTTAAAAAAATATATGTTGGTGTTGATAAGGTGAAAAAGACTAGATTATAAAAACTGCATAAAGATTTTGAGTTGTTGCAGATGAAAAAGTCGGAAACTATTTTTGATTATTTTTCACCGACCGCGGCATTTGTTAATGAGATGAAGACTAATAGTGAACAAATAGTAGACCGTCAAATAGTTGAAAAAATTCTTCGAAACTTGACATTACGATTTGAATATAAAGTGACTACTATTGAAGAATTTGCTAGCTTAGAGTCCATGACAGTGGATGAATTATAGGGTTCGTTGACCGTTCATGAACAACGCTTGAATGAGAAATCTAAAAAATTCAATTGAAGAAATTTTGCAAGCTCAATTAAATTTTAAGAATGACAAAGGCACTCAGTTAGGATAAATCAGGATTTAATCAACGTTTTCAAGGCTACCAGAATAGAGGGCAGAATCACAACAATAGAAGAGGCATAAGTAATAATGGGCAAAACAGATTTGGTGGAGGAAGAGGCAGAGGCAATCAGTGATAGAATAACCATCAGTGGCAGAACAATAACAATTGACAGCACAGACCAGTCCAAGAAAGAGGGGACGGTAACAATTCTAATCCACAATCTCATAAATCCAATATTCAATGTTTTAATTGTGACAAGTTTGGGCATAAAAAGTCTGATTGCAGATCTAGAAGTGTAATACCCTGACCTGGGTTAGCACGTATACCAAGGTAGACTAGGTCGGGTAGTGTACTATTAGTCGTAACTTGAGCTGTTTAAGCTCTATATTATGATATCACACGTACTGTACGATTTAAGAATGTGAACGATGTCAGTTATACAATCAGTACTGGGCAATGTTCGAGCAACCCAGAACAATACCTCGTAATGCGTGCACGCACGCATTTTCATGCTTGCATACATACACCTATAAGCATAGTCCATAAAATATCAGTGTATGCATACGTGCCCAGAATTTAGTATATACGTATATATATATATGTATATATATATGTATGTATATATACGTATGAGTTATGTATAAATTATGTAATTATACATGTGTATATATAATATGGTATATTATATATATATATATGTGTGTGTGTGTGTATTTAAATACCTAGTATAAGAAAAGAAAAAGAAAGAAAACATGTAAGCAAACATGCAGTGTGGGTGTGCAAGGGGAGTGTGTGTGTGTGGCGGTTGAGTGTGTTGTAGGGGTGTGTGTTACATGTATATTATATATATATATATATATATATATATACAAGATATTTTATAAGAAAAGAAAAGAAATAAAAGAAAG
The DNA here is from genome assembly GCA_008638375.1 of Nyssa sinensis. Lineage (NCBI taxonomy): Eukaryota > Viridiplantae > Streptophyta > Magnoliopsida > Cornales > Nyssaceae > Nyssa > Nyssa sinensis. The sequence continues at coordinate 10,891,364 of CM018032.1, read as the reverse complement.
AAGCATGCAGCAAGCATGTAGTGTGTGAGTGTGCTTGTATGTGTGTGTGTTGGTGTGTAATATAATATATATATATATATATATATACACACACACACACACACAAATATCACCCAAGCATATAAAGCTAAGCAAAAAAACAGAAAAAAGAAATCAGAAAGAGCAGGGAAGGAAGTCAATGAAAGAGGTTTAGAAGGGGGAGGAACCGAGAGAGAAAGAGAGAGAGAAAATGAGAAATGACTAGGGCGGTTGATTGAATGTGTATTTATATATATATACCTGTGTGTGTTAGAGAGAAAGCAAAAAAGAAAGGAGCAAGTTTGGAGAAGCTGCGAAGGTTAGAGAGATTCAGGAGTTGAAACCAAGGAAAGAAAATCATGAGGAAGGAATACCTCAAGCAGAAACTGGGAAAATAAGGTGAGTGATTGAGTTTCTGTTTTTGAGTTTTAAAGCACGAAAGCTTGGTTTGATAATAGGGCCTTGTAGAGTATGAAATTAGAAAATGAATGCAAAAGAAATCAAGTAAAATAGTTGAAAAATTAGTGAGAAAAAGTGAGTTGCAGGTCTTGTTGTGATAATCGATTTTTAGGATCTTATGCATGAAGCTTGATTTTTATAATGGGGGATTAATCCCCTTGAGTGCTGGAAGAAATTTGAAAAAGAAAGAAAGCAAAACAGTTAGAGAATCATAGCAAAAAGTAGTCACCGAAAAGTCTCAACTCGGCGTAACTCCCTATTTCGACACCCAACAATAAATGAAACCCAATTTTGATAGGATATATGAAATCACCATACGATTATGTATCAAACCATGTCAAATTTGTGCAAAAATCTGATCAGAAATAGTCGCCGTCGCCGGAAGAGGTGCCGGAATCCTACCGGACGCCCACCGGAGAAGGAGCTGTTCAGGGCCTTGGGTTTAGACCAGTTCGGGTCGGGTTAGACCCGACCCACCCGCGTGTGTTGGATACCCTGAAGCTGTGACGTTTTGGAGTTATGTTTAAGTAAATGGGGTAGTTTGGTTGTAAGCTTAAGAAATTAAATCAGAAATTGACTTAAGGATTGGGATATCTTATTCTTGATTTAGTCCCTGTACGCTGTTTGGCTTCAATAATTTGAGGAAAAAAAATGAGGGGATTGCCGTCCCCATGATTCGAACTGGAGACTGAAAGGGAGGAGAGATTTAACGCGCATGCATGAGCCATTGAGCCACTAAGCCACTAAGGCTCATGTGGCCATAAGCTGATATTAATATATATTTATTATATAGTAAATTAAATCAGAAAATAAAAACAAAAAGGGCGCAACCCCTGGGGTTCGAACATAGGACCATATAGAAGGAAGTCCAAAGCCCAAACCTTTTTTGATAGGGGCGCCCATGTGTCTCTATGCACCAAAATATATATATATATATATATATACATATATATTAATTATAACATTAAATTAATTAATTTAAATATAGCAAAATAGCTTGAAGTCCAAATTAAAAAATTTATTAGTATATTTTGATTATCTTGGACCTTCTAAGACCAATGGTGAGATCCGTATTGTGAGACGGGGTCCCAAAAAAAATAAAAGGCCCGTAAAAGTACAAAATGACTATTTTACCCTTTTTAATACATATGTCCGAATTGAGTTTCACGAAAGCCTAAACCGACTTTCTTCGACGTCCCGGACTTAATGGTAGAGTCTATTTTAGTAAAAGAGAAACCAATAATAAAGAAACATAAAATTTGATGAATAGCATAAATTATGAAAAGGTAAACTGAAATATACTATCTATTGATGAATAGAGATTTCAAAGAGGAAGGAACAGTGACTTGATTTTATTGTGAAAGAATGAAAATGGGTTAAGAGGTAAATAAATGTCTGATATCTGCATGTGTTACATTCCCAACCATGTTAACAGTTTTTCTTATATTATCTATTGTACTCTATACATGCCAGAACATTTATTGAGTCCATATTGATATTGCTCTATCTTGTGGAAAATGTTTATTGACTGTTATATATCTTGATCATGATTCCTGTACGCTCTGTACATAGGCCTTGAGGGGCAAGACTTATGATCTCAACAGCCCAGTTTACATTGGCCTATTAAGGCAACAGTTTCTTTTCACTGCTGAGATAGTGTTATTGCATTTACTATTTATGGGATTTAGCATGATCTCGATATATTATATTGTAGCCGGATTTGTGCTCAGTCACAAACTCCATCTGATGCTTACTAGACCTACGGGTCGAGCAAATAAAATCAAAAGTGGCAATTAAAATGGCATTTAAAGTGGGATCTGCGAGGTGAGTACTGAACCGACGGGTTAGTGCTTGGATAAGAGATCGAGGAAAAAGGGAACAAAAAGAGATTAAGGGACATGTCGGCCCCCAAGTTAAAGTGCATCCACCTTTGTTATTATCAGTTTCTATTATTGACTGTCATAGCTTGATCATATTATTTCATTATGAATGATCATGAGATTTCACAGCTTTTTATTGAGTGTATGTAATTTATACTTGAGACAGCTCATGACTGTAGCAGTATGATATTGTTAGCAGAACAAATTTCATTGCTTTATCATTTGAGCTCCTATCATCTGATATTGAGTTCTATATTCTTTGACTATTTAGCATGTTGCATTATCCTAGTTCTTTATAGATTATGCTTTTCTATATTGACCTGTACACATAGCAGAGTAAAGGAGTATTACTTACTGAGTTTTCATAGCTCATAACAAATACTACTTTTTGACTATTTCAGGCACAGAGATCGAGAACAAACAGTAGAGCTTGATAGCTTGAGGTGGGCATTTCTTTTGAAGTTGTAGTGTAATACTTAGTACAGACAGTCTTGTAACTCTCCCATGTTATCCACGTCTTGGGGATAAATAGTTGTATAAGAAATATTTTATTCTGCATTTTGAGAACCTATATATATCACATGTAGCTTTTATTTATTTATTGTTTAAATCTTTCGCTATTTAGTTGTTGCATGTTAGTAGCACTGATTGTGTAACAAGTTGAGAACCTTGGTTCGACAACAGAGTCGGATCGGGTACGCGACACGAGATCCGCATAGGGTGGGTCTTGGGTCGTGACAAGAAGGCCAAATAATAGAGATCATCAAGCTAATGTTGCTGAAAATAATCCTGGTGGTAATAATGAAGTAGAGACCGTATTGTTGGCTTGTAATGTTGTGGATAATAATGATGGTGCTAAGTGGTTTTTAGATACTAGTTGTAGTAATCACATATGTGGTAAGAAAAACATGGTTTCTGATTTGGATGAATCCGTTCGATCAGAGGTAAAGTTTGGAAATAATTCAAAGATACCTGTGATGGGTAAAAGCTGAATAGCAATCAGATTGAAGAGTGGGTCTCACAAGTATATCTCAGATGTGTTTTATGTACCAGGTCTGCAACAAAATTTGTTGAGTGTGGGGTAACTTTCAGAAAGAGGTTACGATATGTGGATCCACTATGGAGTTTGCACAATCAATGATGATCGTTTGGGGCTAATAGCAAAGGTAAACGTGACCCCAAATCGTTTATTTCCATTAAGTATTAAATGTGAGAATTTACCTTACTTTAGTTCTATGATTGATGATGATAGTTGGTTATGGCATATGCATTTTGGGCATGTGAATTTGGCAGTCTTAATTTCCTTGCTAAAAAACATTAGGTTTTTGGTTTGCCTACTATTGATATCTCAAATAGAGTTTATGAAACTTGTGTTATGGGAAAGAAACATGGAGATGTTTTTCCTACAGGAAATTCATGGAGAGCCAAGAGGCCTTTGGAGTTGATACACTCAGATTTGTACTCAGTGAAGTTACCTTCTAATAGTAGCAGTAGGTACTTTATTATATTCATTGATGATTTTAACATAAAAGCATGGGTTTATTTTTTGCAACATAAATCCGATGCTTGTGATATTTTTAAAAAATTCAAGGCTTATGTTGGAAAGCGAAGTGAATTTCAAATTAAAACTTTGAGAACTGATAGCGGTACATAGTATTTTGTTTGTGATGATTTTTTAGAGAAACATGGTATTAAGTATCAGTTGACTGCTAGATATACTCCATAGCAAAATAGAGTGGCGGAAAGAAAGAATAGAACTGTTATAGATATGGTTAGATGCATGTTGAAATTGAAAAATTTGCCTAAAGGATTTTGGGCTAAAGCAGTTGCTTGTGCTATTTATGTTTTGAATATGTGTCCTACTAGAAGTGTTTCTAACAAAACCCCGCAAGAAACTTGGAGTGGACAGAAGCCTGTCATTAAACACCTAAGGGTGTTTAGATGCATTGCATATGCTCATGTGCCAGATTATTTTAGAAAGAAACTTGATGACAAAGCTGAAAAGTGTATTTTCATTGGCTATAGTCAATTGTTAAAGGCCTATAAATTGTATAATCCAATAACATAGAAGGTGATTATCAGTCGTGATGTGACTTTTGATGAGCAAGGAGTTTGAGATTGGTCTTAGAATGATCAAATCTAGCCAGTTTTAACTTTTAATAATATAGATCCGTAACTTAAAATACAGAGTGAGCCTCAGATTAGTGATTGTCCATCTTTAGATGTGTCATCACCTCATGCAGAGTCCTCTAAGCATCCTCAATGCCAGCGCCATTTGCCTGCTCACTTACAGGATTATGTTGTTGGTAGTGATAATGAGTCACCCAATGAAGATTTGGTGAATTTTGCTTTATTTGCATATTGTGATCCAATGACTTTTAAAGAAGCCTCTCATGATGATCATTAGATTAAAGCCATGGATAATGAGATCCATGCAATTGAGAAGAATAACACATGAAACTTACTACTTTTCCTAGTGGTAAGAAACCAATTGGTGTGAAGTGGGTGTACAAGACAAAGTACAGGCCCAATGGCGAGGTAAATCGCTTTAAAGCAAGATTGGTGGCTAAGGGTTACAAACAAAATCCAGGTATTGATTATTTTAAGGTGTTTGCTTCTGTTGCTAGACTGGATATAGTTTGTATGTTTGTTTCTCTTACTGATCTAAACAATTGGAGAATTTTTCAAATAGATGTTAAATCTACGTTCTTGAATGGTGTACTTAAAGAATAAGTTTATGTTGAGCAACCTGCTGGCTATGTGATAAAAGGACATGAAAACAAAGTCTTTAGATTGAATAAGGCCTTATATGAATTGAAACAAGCGCCTAGAGCGTGGTATACACGCATTGACTCTTGTTTTGTTGAACATGGTTTTGAGAGATGTCCTTATGAGCATACTTTATATGTCAAGTCCAATTCACATGGTGATATTCTTATTTTGTGCTTATATGTTGACAATTTGATATTTATTGGCAAAAATCTAAAGTTGATTTCAGAATTCAAGGGGGCTATGATAGCTCACTTTGAGATTACAGATATGAGACTAATGTCTTATTTTCTTGCCATTGAAATTGTTCAAATAGATGGTGAAATTTTTATTTCACAGAAAAAGTATGTCAGTGATATTTTAAGAAGGTTTAGGATGGACAAGTCCAATCCAATTTTGACTTCAGTTGAGAAGAGGTTGAAGTTGGTGAGAGATGGTATAGGTGATCTTATGAATCCAACCTACTTTAAAAGGTTGGTAGGAAGCTTGAGATATTTGACTTCTACTAGGCCAGATATTGTGTTTGGTGTTGAGTTGATTAACAGATTTATGGAGACTCCACATCAATCTCACTTGCAAGTTGCTAAACGAATTTTGCGATACATTCGAGGTACGCAAAGTGATAGTATTTTTACTCATCTTCTAATAGTTTGGAACTTGTTGGATAAACAGATAGTGATTGGGCAGGTGATACTGAGATGCGAAAAAGTATTTCAAGATATGTCTTTCATCTTGGTTCTCGTGTATTTTCTTGGTCTTTTAAAAAGCAGCAAGTTGTTATTCTTTCAACAGCAAAGACAGAGTACATTGCAGCAGGGAATACTGCTACTCAAGCAATTTTGTTACGGCAGATGCTTGGTGTTCTAGAACACAAGCAGGATGAACCTACAACAATATTTTGTGATAACAAGTCCGTCATTGCATTGACGAAGAATCCAGTTTTTCAAGGGAGAAGTAAGCACATTGATATCAAGTTTTACTTCATTCGTGACTTGGTGAATGACAAGGAGATCCAGCTTGACTTTTGTCCTTCTGAAGAACAAGTTACAGATATTTTTACAAAGTCGCTTAAAACAAATTCTTTTTTTAAGTTGAAGAGGTTACTTGGCATGATGAGGCTTGAAGAACTTGGTTTAAGGGAGGCAATGTGAGCCAATTAAACCAAGTTAATATAGTTTTAGTAGGACTCTTAATGTTAAGTCCCAGTAGTAGTAGGATTTGATATGTTTTATCCTAATAGAATTAGGAGTCTTTATCCTAGTGGGAGTGATATTATTAATTTAAATAGGATTAGAAGTCCTAATTGTATTAGGATTAGACTTTATATAATTTATATATATATATATATATAAGCACGCATGGGTGTGCTGTGAGCCCAAGCCTTGGGATTGCTACAAGCCAAAAAAATAAAAAGTGGTGATTTCCATGTTCTTCCAAGAAGTGGCGTGAGGTCATAATCTTTCTTCAATAAAATATATTATTGTGGTATCAAAGCAAGACAAATTGCTCTTTATTTGATTTGTATTTTTCTTTTGGTTTGGTTTTCGTTTGTTTATGTTTTTATCCTTTTGCATTATTATTTCAATTAAATAATTGATATAGTATTTTGGATCCAACAGTGTCCTTGGTCTCACAAAAAATTATAAACCAATGAATTTTTGTTTTTAAATTGTTTTGCCTTCTACCTCACTTTTGCAAACATTTATATTACGTGACTTTTTACCATAGTATATTATACCATCTACGTAAAATGATCGGTTCATTTTTTCCAACCCTTTCTTTTTTACCACATTCTAGAGCATGTATACGCTGATCTTATTTATATTTTGGTATAATTAATACATTGTTAGATCAAAATAAAATAAAATAAAATTAAAAAGAAGAGAAAGTTATAACAAACCTAGTAATTCAAGATTGAAGCATTCATTAGATTAACCAACTTATCAAACAATACCAAATCATTATTTTCATTTAATCTTACTTTTTCCATACAACCAATCTTACATAAATAACAAGCCCAAACATTTTGACAAAACACTAAAAATCAATTGAAACAATAATAGTGATCGTAAAAGGTTAATTATTTTCACTTAATCTTACTTTCTTCGTAAAACTAATCTTATGAATATAACAAAGCCGTTACATTTTTGGAATAATTGAATTGCTATGAACAATCTGATCACCAACATTGAAGGCCAACTTAAGCAATAATAATGATAGGAAAAGGTTAATTATTTTCACTAAATCTTACTTTCTTCGTACCACTAATCTTGGGTACATGATGTTATTTAGAATGATTGAATTGAAATGAACAATTTGACTATAAGGCCAAGTGAAGCAATACTACTATGATATACAAGTCTTGAAATTTTTATCAATTAATTGTAACTAAAAAAATATTCGACGATATATTTAGAGCACTTTCAAACATGAAATTCAAATAATAGAGTGCTTTCAAGCTTAAAATTCGTATAATTCCATCTTGTTGGCACATATTGACTTTCTTACTTACATTTCAAATAGAGTTAGAATAATTCAGTCAAGCCTCTACTACTTGTGTTGTAGTGGACCTCACCCCATTCACTATATTGGAGCTTCACTCACTCTCAATCACACTTACTAAAAAATTATAGACAAATGAATATATATATATATATATATATATTAGTAGTTAAGAGCACTTTATAATGATATAAATACTCTCACTCTTGAAAAGATTAATTATACTCTTTAAGGAGTTAGTTACGAATGAACTGGCTTACATTTTTATACTTGTCCATCTCCTCAATTGTTGAAATCTGATCAATCTAATCCCATGATTACAAGATAGTCTTTAAGATAAGAAAATGTTCTAGAGTTGTCGAATTTGAAAATGGAAAATAATCAAAAGTAGAGATGTCATATTTAATGAGAAAGTAATGTATAAGGATAATTCTGTTATCGAATTTGATATTTGTAATCAACATATTGAGTTAGAATAAATCACTAAAAGTGATTTGAATAATAAGGTTCGGGATAATCTTGAAATATTATTCCACAAGTGGAACCACGTACTCTTACTCCGACAAGAAGAACCACTAAAAAGTCTAGGCCTACACAACGTTATTCTCCTTCATTATATTTGTTATTATCTGATGGTGGTGAGCTAAAGAGTTATGATGAGGCTTTGTTGATTGATGATTCAACCAAGTGAGAGTCAATTATGCAAAATGAGATGGATTCTCTCATGACAAATTAGATATGAAAGCTGACTGAACTACCAAAAGACAAGAAATCTTTGCATAAAAAATGGGTTTACGGGATCAAAGAGGAACATAATGGGAGTAAGTGGTTCAAGGCTAGATTGGTTGTGAAACGGTTTCAACAAAAGGAATGTGTTGACTACATTGAAATTTTCTCTCCAGTTATGAAGTTGATAACAATCAGACTTGTGTTAGGAATTATGGCTGGTGAGGATTTACATCTCGAGAAATTGGATGTGAAGACAGATTTCTTCCATAGTGATTTAGAGGACGATATTTACATGAAGCAACCACAAGGTTTCATAACGCAAAGCAAAGAGGATTTGGTGTGCAAACTTAAGAAGAGCTTGTATGGTTTGAAATAGGACCCCAAGACAGTGGTACAAGAAGTTTGATGGTTTTATGTATAGCAGCAGTTTCACAAAACGCTAGGCAGATCATTGCTATTATTTCAAGAGATTTGACAACTATTATATTATTTTACTTTTATATGTTGATGATATGTTGATTGTAGATTCTAGCATTCAAGAGATAAATAATTTAAAGAACTTGTCCAGTCAATTTGCAATGAAAGATCTTGGAGCTGCTAATCAAATTCTTGGTATGAGGATTTACATGGATGGGGTGAATGGTATTTTGAAGTTGTCACGAGCTGAATATGTTAAGAAGGTTATAAACAGATATAGCTTGGATAGAGCAAAACCGGTGAGCACCCCACTTGCCAGTCACTTCAAACTTACCAAAGAACAATCACCAAAGACCAAATATGAACGAACATATATGAAGTGTGTTACATATGCTTCAACCATCGGTGGCTTTATGTATGTGATGGTTTGGACTAGGCCAGACATAACACATGTAGTGGGAGTCGTGAGTAGGTACATGAGTAATCCAGGCAAGCAGCATTGCGAGACAGAAAGTGGATCCTTAGATATTTGAGTGGTACTACAAAGGTGACACTTTGTTTCAGGCGGACAAATATGTCATTACATGGTTATGTTGATGCAAATTTTATCGGTGATGTGGATAACAGAAGAAGAACTTATGTTTACACATTGGGTGGTACAACGGTTAGTTGGGTTTCTCAGTTGCAGAAGATTGTAACTCTCTCTACAACAGAAGTTGAGTATGTTGCTATTACTGAAGCTAGTAAAGAGGCGACTTGGCTAAAGAGTTTTCTAAAAGATTTGGGTAGGAAGAGGGAGGATAATGTTTTGTACAGTGATAATCAAAGTGTTATTCATCCTAGGACGAAGCACATTCAATTGCAATATCATTTCTTTTGTTCTCTTATGGATGATGGAATATTATCTCTTGAGAAGATTCACAGTAGTGAGAATCTAGTAGATATGTTAAAGTCACCATTAAGAAACTGAAGTTATGTGCAACTTCAGTTGGTCTTCAAGTTTAAGGAAGAAAGACAGTTGTTGCGGTACTCTTCTATATGATGATGAGATATTAAACTTGTGTATATCAGGTTTCAAGTGGGAGATTGTTGGGTAGTGTGAATTTTGATAAGTATTGAACACTAGCCCCTACTCCACGGATCTAACTTTGTGATAAGTTGGCCAGAGGGTTACAGAGGGGCAGGAGGCCCCTTGCCCGAAGGTGGGGGTTCGAGAGCATGCCCCCGAGGAGAATATCTCTAAGGGTATTTTTGGTATTTTGCATTATTTTCCTGTTGCCCTAATTCTATATATTTATAGTTGAAGAGCTGCATTTTATTGTAACTTATAACTCTTTCAAATCATAGTGAAATCGCAACAACTGTGGATGTAATCCTATTCTGGGGTGAACCACATAAATCTTTGTATTCTTGTGTGTGCGTGTGATTTTAGATTTATTTTCTTGTTTGTTTTCGTGTCTCACCAATCTTGATTAGGTGATTATATTCCTAACACATTTGGCATATATTCCTAGTAATAATGAAGTAGTGCTTGCATTTGATCATTGATTAGAAAACTATACATATATATATATATATATAATGAAGTTAGTGGTAAGAAAAAGAAATAAAAATAGTACACTTAATACTTAAAAAGTAAATTATGACATTGTATTGTACATATGCCTTCCTTACACTTGAAACACTTGTATAGGAACTATTGCTTGCCCTATATAACATCATCAGTTATTTTAGCATCTATGACAAATAGTGATAATAAAAAAAGAAAAAAAAGCACTAAAAGGTCACATGGACTCTTCCACTTTTTTCCTTGAAAAGTTTAGACTTTGAGTGGATAAGGGAGCCTTGCATAATCTCTTGTTATGGCATGCTTTCTTGCATTTTCTATAAAGGACACACAAGTTCTTTCTTGACACTTTAGAAAAATTACTTGGCTCTCAATATCTTTTGTCCTTAATCTTTCTAGTCTCCTAGGTGCTACCCTCACCAAATGTGGGGGTAATTGAGTTCAACCCACGAATTTAGACACGCAGTGTAAACATATAAGCGAACCACAAGCATATAGGCTATGATATTAATAAAGGAAAAAATTACATAATAACCAAGTTATCTTAGTTGTTCGGACTTGCTGAAGCGGTAACAAAAACGAAAAGAACTTACAACCTGCGTTATGAGTTTTTCGGTCACAAACGAAACGTCACAGTGTGATCTTTTTGTTAGTAGAACGGCTATGTACTCGAGTCGTCTATGTATTTTCACAACTCAACCCATGTCTGAGGTCTTTAAGCGAACCAGACTATCCTTTGTATGAGGCTTACATGGTGGTTGGAACAAAGACACATTTGGTTGTAAATTCCAATGTGGTAGATAGATAAAGGAATATATCTACACAGACCAATCAATACAGAACCACGAACCCAGAGCCAAAGAGTTTACGAATGATTTTTTTTCTACTACACACATCCTGTAACCATATAAGGGATATATTATAATAATTAGTCTTGGTTGAATTCAAAACTCAACCTAATAGATATCTTGATAAAAAAGTTTTGTTCTTATCACAACTCTCCACTCTTATCTTGTGAATGCCCTAATAAACATGGATTTGGGTCTAACCTGACCCAATATTCAACAAGAATAATTGGTAGTTGATCATTGGGTGTTGGAGCTCATAGTTAGTGTTACCACAGAAAATGATGTGATCCCAACAATATAGGCTAACATTTTTTTCAAAGCCTAGCCAATTTCTAAGAGCAATGGTGTTAATGTCTCGAGTAATGATAAAAATTCTTAATTTATATCTTTGATTGTATCATAAATGTGATGTGTTACTTTATGATGATTTTAAAAATCACATCATATGGATCCCAATAGTATCATATAATGATGCATCAAATTGGGGATATTACATCACATTGGGGATAAATTCGAGATCATAAAAGATGGATGCTCCACCTTTCATAACTTATCTTTGTTCCACCTCTCTCACAAAATTAAGGTCCAATTGTGGGTCTTATGGTAGGTCCCATGAGTAGTGCGCCCCACTTTTATAACAAAGGTGAGACAAAGTGGCCCAAGATATCTATCATTGCTCATTGGAGATACATAACATTTTTCTAATGAGATCAATTAACCTCGAGACCTCTATCCACCTTACTCCCTCTAGATCACCACTATCTTATTACCATATGTATATTTAAGGAGATTCAAGGACCCACAAAGACAAAACAGATGTTTTCTCTAATCTTGAAGGAGTTTTAAATGCCCAAGTAAAATAAAAGTTTGTAGACTGTTGGATCTCCTTAAATATACATGCGATAATAAGATAGTGATGATCTGAAGGTGTATGGCAAACAGATGTCAGGAGGTTAACTGGACATTTTTCTAATATCTCTATTAACCTTCTTTCCCTTTGCTTTTAAGGGGATTTAAATTACGTTATTTCTTTGGGGAATGAACATGTAATATGATTAGGTCATTAGTTGCTTGGTTGCAATATATGATATTAGTTGGACATTAGGGATAACAATTTAACTCGTCTTGTTAAGAATTCATCATACACCATCTTTAATAGAACTAATTTGGAAGAAGTTATGTCCATCTTGTTAAGGTTTGGGAATGAGTTTGGGGTGAATACACTTTACCTCGATTATATAAAATAAAATAATAAATAAGTTTTGTGTTTATAATCAATATTTATAATGATATTTCTTAGTAACACTTTGAAGCTTTACATAAATTTAATAAGATTTTATGTTTAGAAAAAAGATATAATATCATTTTAATTCTTTATTAATATACATATTTTTTATTTTCACAAACGATATTTGAAGAAAGGTTCCCCCGTCGCCATTGGTAGTTAGCATCAATTTGAAAGCACAAAATTATAAATGCTGAGAGTTCAATATCCGTTGGTTGCCGTTTTTTAACTGAATAAGAAGCCTAGGATGACGTGGGAAACTACAACAAATTGGAGCAAACAAAGAACAGTAAAAAAAGAAAAAGAAAGATGACATTAGTTAATATTCTAATTTTCTGGGCGCCGTCCAATTGTGTGAGAAGTGTCACTTTGAGAAAATAAAAATGAAGAAAACAACAGAAGACAGCAGTGGCGGCAATGGCGCGCATCGCCTGCATGGAATAATGAAACAAACAATGCATGCGAGGACATGTTCCATGTATTGGTCGATTATGTCAATGGAGCTGACGTTTTTTTGTTAGTGTGGTCTGGAAAACAATCAACCAATATATGGCTGGCCGGTTCTTTTGCAGTCCCCACGCATGATAGCTGATGCAACTAGCAGCCTATGGATCTTTAAATTACTATTTCATATTTCAAATAATATTAATTCGAAGAATAAAATTTGAGCATTGATTCAATACTAAAATATTTAGACAAATGGTACCTAATACTCATATGTGATCAGATTCATTATTATGATACTATTTTGATATTCAAATATTACTCAAAGTTTTAAGATTAATATTTTTTATTCTAAATTTTACATATCAAATGATTTGATATTAAATTGTTAATGGTGATTTAAATACATTATAAGAGAAACAATTCAATGCCCAAATAGTAACCAACACATGGGGTGGGACCCATTATCATGAATTTGACTAACGAGTCTCATTTCATGTGAATGTTAGATACTATTTCAGCACTGACTCGTGTGAGTGTTGGGTATTAAATATTTAAACATTCAAATATTATACTATAAATAAATATTTTGTTAATAATTTATTAATGCATTATTTAGGATATAAATATTAATACAAAAGTTTAGAACATCTAACAATCTTTGTGCTCATTTAATGTCAATCCATGTTGTGTTTACCCTTATTAAATTATCTATCTATCTATCTATATATATATATATATAATATAGTTTTTCTTTTTTGGATCGCTTGTAAGACGAATCCAAAACACACGGATGTTTTTGTATAAATTTACGTGAGTAATGATTTCCACATTAAAAGTTTATATCAAAAATAATTTTTTAAAAATAATGTGACAGTGTGGTATTATATGCATATTATATTATGAAATTATTTATATTCAATTATAATGTCACAGTTATTTGGTGAACAATTTTTAATAAAAAAATTTGGCCATAAAAATGTTACTCAATTTATTTTATGAACATATATAATTTTATCTTAATTTATTATTTTGTTAGATTAATCCTGAGTGTTTTCTGGGAGTTCAACTGCTTGTCTACATTGGTGAATTATGATAGTAAATCTCGAATTTTCTAATTATTCTATGAAATAATTATTTTATATTATTATTTAATGTGATAGAATTGTCCCTACAAAACTTAATAATTATTCTAAATTTTTTGAAAAAATTATTTATCATATATAGGAATGATAACAAAGCGAGTTCAGAACGGCGTGTCCTTTTCCTAACCTCTGACTCTATTTATATTTCTACCTCTAATCCCGCTTCGTCTTGTTTAGAGATTTACCTCGATCCCAACTACGTTTATAATTTTCAACTTCATCTTGAATTCCGATATATTTTTTCTTAAATAAATTAAAAAAAATTAATAAATAAATTAAAACTTTATTACCAAAATAATTAATAAAAAAATAATGTATAATATGAAAAACTTTAAATTTAATTTTATATAATATGTTTTATTAATAAATATAATATATATAAATAATAAAAAATTAATACATAAACGAGATAATCATCTTTCAATCCCGTCCCAGATAAAATTTTAAAAATATATTTTCGTCTCCACACCATATATAAATTTTTTATACCCAATTCATTAAAAACAAGATGGAGCGGATAAGTGGCGACTGACAGGCCGAGTTGCCATCCTTTGTGAAATTAAGAAAATTATATAAGAACCCGTTTCATTAATCAAATATAGTGACATAAAGTGACAAAGTCACCAGATAATTCCCCGCGAAATAATCAAGCGGTCCAACCATTGGACGTTAACGACTTCATTTAGCTTCATTAGTCAAACTCTCTCTCTCTCTCTCTCTCTCAAATCTCAATCAAACACATTTTAATCCGACTTCTTCTTCGGTCCAAGCAGTTCGGGTGGAAAATAGACCATTTTCCCCTTGAAACGGGCGTTGTATAAATAACCCCTACCATCAGATAGCCTTGTATGTCGTATCGTATCCGATATCTCCTTTTTCCCCTCTCTCTCTCTCTCTCTCTCTCTCTCTCTCTCTATATATATATATATATACACATATATATATGTATACATTTCTATACAGGTGTTCTTGATCAACAATTTCTAATGGCAACAGCAACAATTACAGAACCATTGAACGCTATCACCATCACCACTAACCCAAAAACCAGACGAGTCTGCTTCTCCTTCGCAGCCTACTCCAAGAGCGTCATCGGCCACCTCAAGTCCTGCAACGTCCCCGTCGACGAAGGCCTCTCCGACCTCGAATTCTCTTACATCGAGTCCACCTTCAACTTCACATTCCCACCGGACCTCCGCGCGATCCTCCAAGAAGGTCTTCCTGTGGGCTCAGGCTTCCCCAACTGGCGATCTTCTTCGTCCCAACAGCTTGAGATCCTCACCAATCTCCCAATCTTGGGTATATGCAAAGAAGTTTCTAGAAACAACTTCTGGTTCGATTCTTGGGGTAACAAACCGGAAGACCTCGACGAAGCCGTCAAGTTGGCGAAAGGGTTTCTGAAGAAAGCTCCGCTTCTTGTTCCGATATATCGGTACTGTTACATTCCTTCGACGCCGAATTTGGCGGGAAACCCGGTGTTTTACGTTCACGGAACCGATGTGAAATTGTCGAGCTTCGACGTCGCCGGATTCTTCCAACAAGTTGATTTCCGGTTAAAAGACGGAGTGGTGAAGGGGGCCAGTTTGTCGAATTTATTGAATGCGCCGGCGTGGGCGGCGACGGAAGCGAGGAGGATTGAGTTTTGGACGGAACTGGTGGAGAGAGACGAGAGGGAGGCGGCGCGTGGTGACGCGCTCGGGTGGTGCATTGGGGATTTTGGGCGCTGTTTGGAAGAGGTGTGCTGGAGGTTGAGAGATGGAGGATGGAAAGAAGAGGAGGTTAGAGAGATGATGATGATGGACGGTGGCGATGAGCTTGGTGACGGGCATAAGACGTTGAGAGACAAGGAGAGTGTGGTGTGGCACGTGAGCGTCTTGTCTCTGATGTTGCTGCGTGCGGGTTGGAGCACTGAAGACGTGGTGGACTCGCTTGGTTTTCACGTTGATAATGGTCTTCCTGATGCAGAGTCTTGGTTGGACTTTCAACATAGCACAAAGAACTCTTTGAATGCTTCTGTTGAGATGGGATGATCATGATCAAAAACATTTTCTTGATTGAATAGTCATTATATGGACTATACACACAAAAAACATTTCATTCGTTTGTAAATAATTTTGTAAGGCCGTGTTTGGCACGACATATATGAACTCTAGCTAGGATAGGAGCATTATATATTAAATATATCTTGGAGAATAATATCTCGAGTATTAAGCCATATATTGAGTTTGAGAAGTATAAATAACATTTAACATTCATTTCATAATTAGAACCAAAAAAAATCGGCAAATTAATGAAATTTAAGAGTGGGCCACCAGCATTTCACTGTCGCTCATTTTCTTGGGAAAGACTTTTGACAGATGTTGTAGGGTCACTGAATCCCCTAAAGTCTCAAGACCTATGCTTCTCTGCTATTTCTTGGAGGTGGTTGTGTCGGTCGTCTTGTGGTTTTGTCATCAACTAACGGAGAATGGAGAATGAGACTCAAAAACAAAAGAGGACACAACAAAATTGTTTTCCACTGCAATCATATAATGGGCGACTGCAGCAATATAGGGTCAGATCAATCAATACAGCCGACCAAAGAAAAATGAGCACTGCTATCCTTACACAGATTTTTTACCAAAATCATATACATGCTGATGTGGCTTGACCACACCAGCAGACTTAACAAAAAAAAAAAAAAATTTATAAAACATTGTTAAGCCTGCTGATGTGGCCACATCAGCAGGTATATGTTTTTGGTAAAAACATCAGGTAAGGATAGCATTTTTGAAGAAAAATACTTTGTTTTCTATCTATGTGAGAATTCAAACACACGGTTTCTAATGAGAATGGTTGACTGATGCTCTTATTAAAGACATGTTATACGGAATCGATTAAATAAATAATAAATTAATTTTAAATAAATAAAATATATAAAAAAGATATAAGTTTTAGGTAATTTAATGTTATGGATAACGATAATTAATTTATTATGTATTAAAGATATTATAAGAATAAAAATTTTCAAAATCTGAAATTTTTTTTTTTTTCAATAACGACCATCTTCTCTTCAATTAAAACTTTAAAAGATAATACCCTTATATAAGTGTGTTAGAACATAACAAACAAAATGGATTCAACAATAAAATCTAGTCAACAAAATTTTTAAATCGCCTCGAGTCGTAAACGGGTCATTAAGAATTTGAGTAAATTCATGAAAATTACCCAACAAAGCGTTTGTGCAAGGTGGATGCATGAGCAGGTAGGGGAGTGAGCTATAGGCTCCCATTTTAAGAAAAAAAAATTTACATATAAAATTTAGGCCATTTTTAAAGCAGCCAATTTATATTTGAGTCTAGCACACCTCAATATTTGACCCAATTCTATTTTATTTTATTTTTTTGGATGGATCGGTTAGGAATATTTTGGGCTAACTTACACGCACTAGACTAAATCTTCATTTTCATGACAGTCAGGTCCACCCTTTAAATTCTACCCAATTCTATTTTTAACTCAACCCTTTATCAGTTAAATTCCTATTTGAACTTAGCCCATCCTAAGTTGTGGTCTAGTTTTAATTCTAACTCAACCCTTTATCACTTAAATACTCAATTAAACTTAGTTCATCCCAAGTTTTGGTCTAATTTTAATATTAACTAAACTCAATCCATTAACTACAATCTATTAAAACTCGGTCATCTTCTTTTTTGAGAAAAAAAGAAAATTTTCACTGTCATTTTCGTCTTTGAGAAAAAAAAATTTCATCATCTTTTCCTTTGAAAAAACAAAATTTACATATATTAAAAATTTTATTTTGAAAAAAAAAAAAGATTCTCAAAAATTTCTATCCCCTATTTTTTTTTTCCTGCCTTCACACATGCGTCCATGCTTGTCAATATTTGAGAGATGCAGCTGATCATGTGAGAAATAATTTTCTCAAAATGTGAAGAAGGTTTGGCGTGTTCAACATGTTGGTCTTGGTAAAATCATGTCTCATCTGCTTGAATAAAAGAATTGAGACACATCACTCAAACATTGGACCTAATTATTTTAAGTTCCATTTATGGCCAGAAACTTCTCCACAGCTGCATTTGGAAGCAACAATTCTATTTTATTGAGGGACAAAAAGAGACTTAATACAAGGGTTAAAGACCAATTTAGGATTAATAATTTTTTAGTTCAACTAATTTTAAGAGAAAACTCTAAGGTTAAATGTCATTTTATCCACGTCGAATTTATATTTGACATTGTTATTAGACAAAAATTTCAAATTTTGACAACTCTATTTCAGTACTAAAATGTTATTTTTTAGCACAATAATTATATTTTCTTCTAACTATCTTTTCCACCTCTTATGCTCCTATGAAAAAGTATGCCTATCCCCAATTCCTCTTGTTCAAATGTTTGCACTAGTCATCAAAAAATTTTGACATTTACTTGAAAAATACCTCTTCTGTTCCTCTGAAAAGGTATATCTATCCTTAATTCCTCTTGTTCAAATGTTTGCACCAGTCACTGGAAAACTAGCAATAGTGGCATTGTGTGTCTTTGGAAAAGTTGGGTAATGAAGAGAGTCTCATTTCCGTCTGACACATGCTAGCTGAATTTTATGATATGACATGAATTAATACTAACGATGTCAAATATGGCATTGAAAACAACATTAAAAATTATTAAAACTCAGTTTGATACTTCTGCTTGCTAAATAGTGGTTATATCACTACTCTTTTTAAGTATAATTTGAAGTGGAAAACAGTGAAATGATTGAAATGTTGGCTGTCCCTAAGATAAGGTAGATAGTAGTGCTTTGGAGTATAGGATTACACTAGAATG
The DNA here is from genome assembly GCA_008638375.1 of Nyssa sinensis. Classification (NCBI taxonomy): domain Eukaryota; kingdom Viridiplantae; phylum Streptophyta; class Magnoliopsida; order Cornales; family Nyssaceae; genus Nyssa; species Nyssa sinensis. Next base: position 10,872,486 of record CM018032.1, on the reverse strand, counting down.
ACTTGCAAAATTTGAACCATCAAAATCACCATGTTTTTATTAATTTTAAATGTTAAAAATAAATTGGGTTAATTCTTTTTTTTTTTTGGTACTTACCCACTCTTACTCATATAATAAAAATTGGATTGCATGACTACAAATAAAGAATGCATTCAACTTTGCCCTAAAATTTTTCTTCTTAAACAAACCTTTTAATATGCTAGTTGTAATATAATATTTTTCAGATATTATATTTAAAAATTCAGAAGACAATTATTTAAACAATAATGATAGATTTCCTTGCACATTTTTCCTGTGCATTTTTCTTACACTCACACTCACAGAGTATAAGATTAGGATGATCATTAGGTAAGGTCTAAAGTGAGTGAACCCACACTTTATTAATATAGAAAAAATGTATTGAAAAGTCCATCATTGCCCTTATTTAAAATAAGTGTTTCGCTTTCTTATGCATTCCGATCCATAACTGTGGGTTGAAGTGCAAAGAGAAATAAAAAGGTGACTTTAAATAAGGTTTCATTTAGTCAATGCAATAATATTTTAGATTAATGACATTTATTTACTAAATTTTCTTACACTCAGGTAATAAATTTGGGATTCATTAGGTGAAGCCCAAAATAATTAGACCCCACATATATTATATGGGTGTAGAGAAATTTTATAAATAAATATAACATTACTCAATGTTTCATAACTCACGACTTATATCCCACTTTTATCTTGTTCTCTTATATGGTGTAGGAGTCATTGGTGTACCCCTTTTGAAATAATGAGATAAAAGCGGTGGGTTCTAAAATATTACTCATACAAATAATGATAAACATTTTACTTTGTAACCCGTCCCTTACGAGAGAGTGGGATAAAAATTGTGGGTTCTAAAACATTACTCAAACAATAATGACAGACAATCAATAACAATTGTCTTGTAACTCATCCTCTCACATGGGTGAGACCCATCATTCATGGGCCTCCCACCTATTATGAGCGGGTGTGTTTATAGAGAAATTATTGAACAGTCCTCTCATAATGATTCCAACAGTTAAATGATAGATCATATGTGCATCTATAGTACCCTGTTGATGATGTGGCTATCTATCTAACCGTTGGGACCATGATCACCAAATAATTACTCGTGTTTATAAGGTAAGACAATTGATGTGAGATATCTATCTTTATTTTTACCTAAAATAAAGGCTAATTTTTACAAAATGTTTGTTGGGAAAACCTTGTTTTAGAGAGCAAGAATCTCATAAATATAAAAATTGAATGAAATTATTCATCGTGATAGCTTAATTCACTTAGATGCATGTGATTATAACTGATGCAAGACAAATATGGTACTACCTAAAAATATGGATACATATTTCAGAATTATTGTAGGATTCTTTAACATATTAAGATTATGATAAAGATATGAGTTATGATTTTTTAGTCAAAATAGTAGTATTCTAATTCTACAAATATGATATAATATGTCTTTATTAATTATTCTATTTTTTTAATCAACAAAACTACTTTTTTGAGTTTTAGAGAATTTATTCTGTTTTGAGTTGATTGTTCCATATTGTGAATATTGATGTTGGTCATATCCATTATTTCACGTTTCCATTCTATGATAGTTGGTATTAGAACAAGAATTTATCTGGTTGAATGACAATTGGTTGAGACAAAATTAAAAATCCTTACACATTCTTAGGAAACAATACATTACTCGTTTAGAGTCTTAATGCAAGAAAATCTTGAATACAATAGCTATTGCATTGACGTTGAAACTCGTAGTCAACTTGTTTGTGGACATGGTTTTATTCGAAAAGTTATGTGCAATTACAAAAGTCCTCCTAACTTTGATGATAATTATTATTTTAAAGACTTTCATGATTGAATATATAATTCGGATGATTTTTTTCGAATACATTAGACTTTCAAAAGAAAATAAATATTTTTTGACAGAATATAAACTTATTAGATTAACAAAAAAGTGGTAGTTTGATTTATAGAGACACATGCAACTAAAAGATAAAACATGCATTCTTTTATGGCCAACAACAATGAGGCTGATGATAGAGGGATTTTTGTCAAGAATTTCGCTAAGAACAGTCATGGAGGTGGGATTTTTGTGACCACATTGGTCCATGTAATACACGCAACCGCACGTGTATTGCATGGACTAATGGTATAGCGGAGATCCCACTTTTGCTATGTTCCATAGCGATCTTCTTTTGCTAATAAATTATTTGTAGATTTTTGAAAATAAATATTGACCAACTTTGAATTATGTTAAACTATCATATGTATCTTTGAGACCAAACAAAACACGTCAAAACATTTTCCTAGCCCCAAAAGTGAAGCAAATCAAAAATAAAAAATGATTAAAGTTACTTTGAGTGATAAAGTTGTAGATATTACACCGTTAAAAAATATGCACATCTTTATAGAAGACTCTATTATCATAGATTAGATAGATCAAAATATCCCATTCGAAGATAATAACAAGAAATCAAAAGAAAATAAAATGAAATATATTTTTGAAGATGCTAGTCAAGAAACTAAAGAATTTACACACTCAAAAAATAAGGGTATTGCAATTGTTGATAATTCTAAAGTCATGAACACTAATGAGTACCTAAAGTCTCATGTAAGTGCTAATTTTAATGGTAATGAACCGGTCTCTTTACTCATTGTTAGTTTAAATAAATACACACCACCTATCGAAGATTTGAATAACATAGGCCCAATTCTCATAAGATATACTAACTCATTTATGGAAAAGTCATGCTTATTCACACACGCAAGGAGATAGGAAGTAATAAGGCATACTATTCGGAGGGGAAAAATTATTATGAGAAATTACGACGAAGCAACTTGGTGACCTATGCAAAGTAAGAAACATCTGCAAAAAATTTAATGTGTCCATTCTTTCAGGTTATGGACGAGTTCAAGGTCAAGTACATTTAGTTAATTTGAAGATGAGTTTTTTTCAAGTGAGAGAATATAATGTAAGACAAATATAGTACCTGCTTAAAACTTAGATATATATTTTAAAGTTATTGTGTGATTCTTTAAATTCGAAATTTAAGCATATCCCAAATTTGAGTTTATCTCACATAATTGAGGATTCGTTATTCTATTAGGATTAAGATAATGATATGAGTTATGGTTTTCTAATAAAAATAAAGTATTTAGTTCTATAAATATGATGTAATGGGTTTTTATTATTCAATTTTTTATCAATAATAATATAATTTTAAAATTTATAGAATTTATTCTCTTTTAGGTTGATTATTTCTTGTTGTAAATATTGATATTAATCATATCCACCATTTCACGTTTCCATTATGTGTTAATAACTTATATGTTGGTGTACGTAAAGTCACAAATGAGTTGAATTGGGTCAAGTGTGGATTATTTAAACTTGTGTTGATTAGCTTTAATTTGTGTTTAATTTGACTTGTCTATATCTTGAGTCAATTTTATATAAGTTTCTAATTAAAGAAATCACAAGTAAAGTTCAAGTAACTTGATTTCATTTAAAAAATTCGAATATAAGTTATCTTATCGAGCTGAATTTAATCGGTACCCAATAAATTAATATGTTTTAAAATATATGCAATTTAAACTTATCTATTAAATGAACTTAACTTGAACAAGCCCTTTTTATTGAGTTGAGTTTGAATGGTTTTATGAACAATTAATTCATTTGCACTTGTATGTTATTATATAAGATATGAACAATATTACTTTCTTATATTTATTTTTTACTCTCACACTTGTGGGTCTACCATTCATGGGCCACCAGCAAGTCTATGAAAGGATGAGAAATGAAGATAAGAACTTTAATATTTTTGGTAAGACATTTGTAGTCAAAGATGAAATTATGGTGACCATTACAATTACGAAACTGATATTTCATTCTAAATAAAAGTCTTTTTAATTTTTTTTAATATAAAATTAGGAAAGAGAAAATTATACTCACACTAATCAAGTGGAAATTGAACACTTAGCATTTTTTAAATACGATCACAGTCCTAAAATCTTTTTAATTCATACACATAATATATTTAAAACATGTAATTATAAAAAAGTATAACATGAAACTATCTATGTGACATATCTTTCCAAAATTTTATTGTTCATTTATTTATTTTTTAATTCGTGATTGGTTTTGTTTTTTGGGTTTTACAAACATAGTGCTAATCATACCCTTGATGACGCTATACCAACTAATAAGATATTATCATATATCACTTTGAAATTTAAAAATTGACCAAAAAAAAAAAAGAAGAGAATTTGAGAAACATACATTTAAGACATTTTCGGTGGTTACTCAAATCGAAATTCAAATTTGAGTTTGGGTTTGAGTAAAACTTTCTTTAACTTTAAATTCAAACTCATATCAAATATATTTTTATTCAAATTTAAACTCAAATCTATTGTAAACTCAAAGTTATAACTTAAACTTAGTTTGAGTTAAACCATTAAAGAACATGATGTTGTGCGGAAGTGATCAAATAAATAATAAATCGATATTAAACAAATAAAAATAAACAAAACGCATAAAGAACACACAATATTTATGTTGTTTGACAAAATGTCTATATCTACTGACAACGATGATCAATCTACTATATATCAAAAATATTACAAGATTAAAAAAAACTTTTCAAAATACGAAACTCTTTTTTTTTCAATGAAGTCAAAATCTTAAAAAATAATATTCTTATATAAGTGAATTATAATACAAGAAATAAAACAAGTAGTAAAAAATAAAAATTTCAAAAGATAATATTTTTTTATAAATAAATTACAACATAAAATATAAAATAAATAGTCAAAAATAAAAAGTGTCAAATTTTTTTTTTCTCATTTTTGCATCATATCAAGCCGCAGACGAATTATCAAAATTTTGTCCGAGCTCGTGACAATCACCAATACATCATGAAATTCAAATTAACTTTTACAGTAGATGGCCTTTGTCTTCTCACAAATGCCAAATTTACCAGTGTCCTTTGATAATTATAGGCTCCCGGTCATTATTATGATATGGCAGATATATCCTATAAAAAAAATGATATGGCAAACTTCTGATATTTCAACAGTAAAAAACCCTAGTTTTCATCCCCAAACAGGTTATCCATGTCAAGGTGAGCAATAAATTGTTCATCAAAAGTGGGTTTACGTCGACTTGTGCCTCGCAGAGTTGAGGAGACCGCATTAGCTTTCCACATAGTTCGCCATATCAGAATTCAAGTAAGCTTAACTCTCTAAACTGTTTAGGTTTTCGTTATACTTTGCTCGTAGTGCTGTATTTCTTTCATTGTCTATTTGTTCACCTATACATATACGAGAATTTATATGGCTTCTATTGTACTCTTGGAACAATTGTCTTAAAATTATTGAACACAAGTGTTCGAATACCAATTTTCGAATTTTTTGAAAATTATTGCAGAGTTCAATGAGGTAATGTCTGCAATTAAATCTACTTTAAATGAATGCCGGTAAGATAAAATTAAAAATGGGGGTTAAGGAAGAAACTAATAGTTCGTTTGGATAAGTAAGAGGGAAGGGAAAGGAAAGGAAAGAAGAGGAGAGGAGAGGAAAGGAGAATATTAATTATGAGAGAAAGGAAATGAGAGGAGAGGAGAGGAGAGGGTAATCCCTCTTTTATGTTTGTTTGGATAACTAATGAAAAGAAATGAGAGAAAAGATTAATATAATCCTTTCATCTTGTTTGGGAATGATAAAGGAGAGAAAGAAAGGAAAGAAAAAGATTTGGATGTGTATTTGAATAACCTAGGATAGTGGTGTCATTTTTATTTTGACTTTTACAATTTTTATTATTAAAAATTTATTAAATTATTCTTTCCTTTTCCTTCATTTCCTCTCACTTTTAGAGGAATAACAAAATTGCTTAAATGAGGGTTAAGCTCTCTCTCCCTCTCCTTCCCTTTCCCTCCCTTTCCTTCTTAATTTTTAAAACAAACATGAATATAAGCTCCCTTTCCTTCTTCTTTCTTTCCATTTTTTTCCAATTCCTTCCATCCAAACATAGTTTAAGTCGTTTTCCAAAGTTGTCACTCTGATATAGAAGTTGGGTGATTCTATCATTTCCTTTGAATTTTTATTACTGGTTGGCAATCAGTCTAACCTTTTGAGTTAGCTCACTCTTTCAAGTAATGGTAAAAGCAGTGAAGTGAAAGTCTGCTAAGAGGTGTTGACCTTTGTGAGGTTTGCTTGTTGAATGTTTCTTATTAAATGAAGAAAGAGTAAAAAAAGTTTAATTCAAAAAGCACAAAAGGGGATGCTCCCATAAGAAAGAGTAAACTATGCGTAGATTGAAATTTAATTAAGTCTTATTAATTGTGTTACTGTTATGTTCCGAATTTTCATCACATGGATCAAGTTTCATACATTCTCAATTTGAATGAATTCTTAGTATAGAGCCAAAGAAAAAAAAATCACTAGTTACATGTTATTTGCACAATGACATGGCACGTTTTCTTTCTTTTGAGAACTACGATTCACTTGATTCTATTTAGAATATGTAGGCAATCTAGTGTTGTATTAGGTGCAATCACGAGTCTAATTAAATTTAATGTCATATACTCGTGTAAAAATATCAAGTTTCATCCATTTTTTTAATCACAAATTCATTTTTAACCAATATTCCAAATTTTATTGAGTTATATACTCAACTAAAATTCAATACGTTTCAAACTTATAAGAGGTTAACGGATCATCTACCCTTGATCATCCAGAAACAAAATATTTCTTTCATGTCATTACGATTTGGCTTGATCCCAATAACGGATCATCCAAGTTACTTTAATAAAATTCATATAATATTTTATTTTATTGTACGAGTGACATTATGTCTAACAGTTAGAAAAGTATTACATTTGGGGTATGCAAAGCAAAATAACTATTAAATTATGGTTTCTTTTCTTTATTATCTTCAAAATTTATAGAGCTTTTATAAATGTTCATTAAATGTTTCTCTCACATCTAAATTAAATATTATATATACTAGTGTTCCACGGAGCCTCGTTCGCTTTGTTGCTTAGCATGAAAGAAAAAGAGGGGGAAAAAAAAAAGAAAGAAATTCATGTCTGTTCGTGTGAAAGTTCCAACTATTTCACAACAAGTGTTAGTGATGATTAGGCATGGTTTTGTGGGTTTTAAAATAATAGTAATAATTTTAGTGATAATTTAAGGAAAATACATATGTTTTTGTTTCTTTCCTTTGTTGTTTATATATATATACAATTTTTTTTTTTTTTGTGGGACTAGGTTTGATGGCATGGACATCACTTCAATCCCGTGCCCACCCGGCCCTTTTGTAGGCGGCAAGTTTCGAAATGGAAAGAAAGTTATTCATTAGGTTTTGGAAAATTAGTCTCATGCAATTCCAGGATAACATGAATAAGGTCTCCCCACTACTTAGATTAAAGTTGAACCTGCCTCGTCACTCTTATCATATCACAATCTGATGGCTTGTCAGAACACCTAAACTAAAAAGCATCAGATGTCACTGTAATGGGCTATTATTTTCTTTCCAATTCTACAGCTCTGACTATGATTTTTTTTTTTAAATTAGAGAGTCTTCTAGTCTGAATACTCAGACTAGAAACAAGGACTAGTTGTGCCATCTGGAGTGGCTTTATACCTGAAGAGGATTGATGTTCGGCTGATTTATGATCTGATGGTTGAGAATGATCAGACCACCCCTAGATTACTGTGGGAGTCTTGGTAAAAGTGGACCTTGAATTCCAATTTTGTACATCTCTAACGGTCAGCCAGAGCTTAAATATGCCAACCAAGAACATTCAATTTTCATAATGTTCAGGGTGGTACACTAGGGTAATAAGAATCTAGTAAGCAACTATATGGTATTATACACCTACCAAAAAAAAGCCTATTGTGACATATGGAAAGAAATGGAGCTGCCCCAGCCTTTAAATCGGTGGTAAATCTTCCCAAAATCTTTTAAGCTAATCCAAGGAAGACAAGACTAGCTTTCCATTTCTTTTCAATTATTTTGCAATGGCGAGGAAGATGAAGCTGGGTCGCAGAAAGATTCAGATTAAGATGATTCTGGATAAAGATGCTCGCCAAGTCGCCTTCTCAAAGCGCCGATCTGGCCTCTTCAAGAAGGCCAATGAGTTATGTACCTTGACTGGTTGTGAGATTGGTATCATTGTCTTTTCACCAGGTGGGAAGCCCTTCTCGTTTGGCCATCCTTGTGTTGACACAATAAAAAAAAGGTTCCTTGGCCAAAGCCCCATGCTGGTTGCTGATAACCAGGATTCCCATTCGGCTATTGCTTCTGCACTCAACCAAAAATACACTGACTTGCGTGATCAAATAGAAGCGGAGAAGAAACAAGGTGAGATGCTGAAGGAGATACTAATGGAGAGCCGGAAGCGCCGCTGGTTGGAAGCACCGATTGATGAGCTTAACTTGAATGAGTTGATGATATCCAAGATGCTTATGGAAGACCTTAGGAAAAAAATATCCAAGCAACTTGTGGAGCTTTCATTCAAGGGTTCTACTTCAAAACCGTTTTTGGCTGTGAACTCTGTTGGAGCTATCGATCTGAATGTTGCTAACCCAGCTGAGATGAACGCTTCTGTTCATCCTCATGGCAATTGACATGGCTCTTTCTTAATCAGTCAGTTGGAGGAGGGTTCAATCGTTGCTGTTGGTTTCTATAGATGTGCATCTTTATTGTGTCTGCTTCTGTCTGTTTGTCATCTCTCTGGTTTGGACAAAAAGAATGGAAATATTCCTAGGTTCCAATTTTATATTCTCAATTCAGAATTAAATAAAATAAAATCTCCTCTGCAACTGCTATTTGATTAGACAATGGAATATTCAGTGATATGATTTCATCTCTTATTGTATGTTTTGAATGATTGAACCACCACAGAATGTTTTCATGATTTAGGAGGATTGTCTTCTAGAGATACTACTCTGTTTTAGAGATCAAGGAACCTTTCCACTGGTTAAAGCTTAAAAAAATCTATTAGATGTTAGAGTGAATTGGTGAATTTGATCTGAGTGAGTTCATATATTTAATTTGGGGAAAAGCTTGCAGAAAACTGTTGAAACTTGGCTTCATGTGATGCTATAGATAAAGTGGATCAACTCGTGATAAATTCTAGAAAATGAAGTAGTACTTGTCAGTTTATTATTATTTTTGTTTTGGAAAGCAGCTTTTTGGGAAATAATTATGTTGAACATGCTTCTTTCATCTTGTTATGCAAATGCATTCACAGCTTATTATGTTACTCGATTCATACAATTAATAGCATGGTATACCAATAAATCAATCATAAATATTTTTTATGTGGCATCCTGTAGAATTGATATGCACCTTCTCTCATTTTGTTTTCCATCAAAACTTGATGAGCCTTGTTGAAAAGGTTTTCCCATTTTCTTGCCGAGTCAGGAAATCAAATCTGAGTTGCTCCGTCCTTAATCTAGAGTGATATCAGACTGAATTTTTTAACTCTGAGTTTGCTTAATTTTGTTCCTTTCTACTGTTACCAAACAAGTGACATTGCCAGTGTTACAAACTTGTTAGCTTGGATATGGTTAATGAAATATAGTCTTGATCTTCCATACTTTATCCACAAGATGGAATCTCAATATTGGATTTTGATAAGAAGCCATAAGATATGCTAATTTTTATTTTTTGGATAGGTAAATCATGCGTATACACACACTTTAACCATTTAAGTTAAAGAATGGGTCAATAATGTATATCAATGCGATCCCGAACTCGCACGTAAAGAGATAAAGAAATCGCAGACAAGCAAATAAGAAGATAGTATTAACGCAAATGGAGAATAAACGCAGATAGAGAGATTTTAACCCAAAAAATCTTATACAATGTTAAGCAACTAATTATTCTAAAAACTTAAGTTGTTAGAGAATAAGTTAACATATCAAGCTCTCAACACTCTCAACCTACCACATGGGAAGGAGAGGGTGGTAGAACTTGTTGGTAATATGCTAAAGGTGTGTTTACTCCAAAATTAAACATTTTGTGATATTTGTGAAATTACTTTAGCGCCATCTCTATCCTTAACATTGACACTCGACATGAGTCTTGAAATTGAGGCCCGACAAATTGGATGGGTTGAATTTAAGTCGGGTCAAATACAAATTAGACTCTTACTTAAACGTGTTAGATATGAGCGGGTTAAATACGGGTTGAGTCAATCCAAACTCAACCTATTATTAAAATTTGACCCACTTTTATTTTTTAAAATACAAAAATAAATGTGCTCCAACGGTCCAACCCATTACCCCTTTTAATTGATTGTTCCTGATAAAAACCAAACTTGAAAATTTAAAATTAAACAAAGCTGACGAGGAGAAAAAGATATCACTCCAAACATAAACTTTTTGGGTACTTTTAGATATAAAATCCAGTTAGACAAATGGGATTACTCATGATTGTTTTCTGATTAGAAGTTTGGAATATGGAAAAATGATCAAAATTGATTGAATGGTATGGGACTGAGCCTGAGAGGCGTAAGTTGATGGAGGTTAGGGAATCTAACATGGATCAAGGGGTTTCTGGATTCTTCTATAAATTTGAACGAAAGAAACCAAAAAAAAAAAAAAATCGTAATAATTTGGAATCTGGTGTTGTTTGGTTAAGAACTTTAAAAGTCCAGGTTGTTGAGGGTGGAACAGAACAATCAGCCTTTGATTGATAAGATCGAGAATCTTCAGTCTGCAATTAGTGGATGTGTGTTTCTTCTCTCTCTCTCTCTCTCTCTCTCAGAGCGTTTATAAATATGAAGGAAAAAAATGAGGAAGATTAAAAGCCAGAATTTTTATTTCAATGCATGATTTTCCGACCAGTAGTTGAGCTAGTCATGAAGACAGCCTTTATCAAGTTTTCAGATCTCAATTGTTCATCTGGTCAGGTTTTATAAAACCTCGTAATTTTGAGTTTTTTGGTTATTTGTCCCAGCAGAACTTAAGAGCAATTTACGAAAAAAACTACTGCAAGTAGCCTATGGTTGTCATAGGATTCGCAATTTTGTTTTCCTGCCATCTTTTGTTGTTTTGTTAGCATAGATTTTCTGTTCATTCAGATGTTGTCCCAAGCTAGATGATGTAATATGTATGCATTGCTACGGTGTTGCAGGTTCTAGATTTCATGCAATAGTGACAAAATAATTGGGGGATGGACGTGGTGGTTGTATACAAAATACAAAGCTCATAGTTTGTGGGTATCATTTAGTACCAGAGTCAATGTTTGTGCTCTCTTTGCTTATTTCATTGTATGGTTGGAAGGGTTTGGTGCTATGTTTATTTCTATTATATGGGCTCTAGGCATTAGCCTTTTTTTTTTTAACAGGTGCCCTGAACTATGTTAGCAGGGGGTATGCCCCCTTTGTACGTTATTTTTCTATTAGTAAATTTACTCACACTAAAAAAATTAATAAATCACTAAAGTCATTAACTTGATTCAACATTTTTCTTTTGTGATTTATGTTAGTAATATATATATATATATATATATATATATATATATATAGTATATCAGTAAAACAGTTTTATATACACTTACATTAAAATAGAAACAGAATTTGAAATTATGTGTAAACAATAACTAATTTGAAATACAGAACAGAATTTAGTATTTTTTTTATTCAGGAAAGCAATACTGTTGCAGAATTAAAATACAAAAATAATAAAACTTAAGCAAAATTCATAAATGAAATTAGAACCTGTAAAGAGTTGCAGAACAGGAACTTGAATTGCAAAAAACAGAAAACTAGATCAAGTCTTGTATTGGACACAATGTCCTTAAAAGATAATTTATTGTCCTCTCAATGATGCTCAAGAGTTCTTGGCAATATGTCTCCCAGGATAAAATGATCTACCAACACACAGACCAGCACTACCAATGTGTTCTGTCGAACTAGAACTATGCAGAACTCTCTCACAATGAATATAAAGACGAGAATGTTATGAATGAATGGAATACAGAATGCTGTGATCGTGTGTCCTATTTATAGACTTGTTCATGCCTGTTTGGTACATATATGAAGCTTGGGTCGTGTCTGTTCATGGCGAACAGACATAGTCGCGTCTGTGGAGAAGACGTCCATTCAGTCTGGACTCCCAACTGTAACCATATGCACTCCACAAAACGACAGCGTTTCGGAATCCCAACGGTAACTTAAACGCATGTTCAAAATGACTGCGTTTCTGATTTGAAAAATTTTAAATAAATTTTCTCTAAAAAGATATATACACAGCAAGCCCAAACCCAAGCCCAGAACCCGAGCCCGGCCAGGTGCGGGGCGGGGCGGCGCGCGCGCGTGTGGTGAACCAAGCATATGCTAGGTCCTCCCCCTTCTACAAAACTGGGGTGCCCCTTGGGGCCCAAGTCCTCCTCCAAGGTATGTATATATATACTAATTAAAAACCTTGTACCCATCCTATGTGGGACACAAGCTTTTTGCACAAGCTTCAAGCTTTTGTTAACATTTTCAAGTGATGATATTTGGAGGCAATTTCTTATTCACTCCTTAATGGTTTTGAGCAACCCAATATATAATCTTCATCTCCTCGTGGAGGAGAACACATTCCCATGTAGACCCACTAAAATTAATTTGTGGGGCCCACTTTAATTTTAGCTAAAAGATAACTAATTTATAATGCTCAAACCCATTTTTTTCAACAATCCCTCGCATGACTGAAATTGACTGAGAGTAATGCAAATGACATGCAGACACTAAGAGAGAGTTCAGTTAGAAATTTTCTGTATAGAGGAAGGTAGCTCGTGGCCTTGAACCTTCCCTTGTGAAATGCTATCGGGGTTACTGATTGATCAGTGAATATGATGTCTTGAACTATTTAATTGTTTGTGTAAACCAAGACAACAACATTCACACAGAATCTTTCCTAACACAAAATCTTAATAAGTCACACACAATTCGGTTGTCCCTTTGAGCCTAGATCTTGGGATCTCCAGTCAACTAGGTTGGGTTGCCATTATGGCGACTCTTTAGTGTATAGGTTTTAAACCAATTCCCCTTGATGATACTTACTTGCTCTCTAGTCAAACCTTTAGTTAACGGATCCGCAATGTTATCTTTTGACCTTATGTATTCAATGGTCATAATACCATTAGAAAGAAGTTATTTTACGGTATTATGTCTTCAACGAATATGTCGAGACTTACCGTTATACATATAACTCTGTACCCTACCAATCGCTGATTGACTATCGCAATGAATACAGATGGCGGGCACAGGTTTTGGCCACATTGGAATATCTTCTAAGAAGTGACGAAACCACTCTACTTCTTCACCAGCTTTATCAAGTGCAATAAACTCAGATTCCATCGTGGATCTGGCAATGCACGTTTGCTTAGAAGATTTTCAAGACACTACTCCACCACCAAGCGTAAGTAGATAGCCACTTGTGGACTTCGAGTCTTTGGTGTCGGATATCCAATTTGTGTCACGGTATCCTTCAACTACTGCTAGATATTTTGAGTTGTGCAATCTATAGTTTTGAGTGTATTTCAGATACCTCAAAACCCTAACTATTGCCTTCCAATGGTCAGGACCTGGATTACTTGTGTATCTACTCAATTTGCTAACAGCGTAAGCTATGTCTGGACGGGTACAATTCATGACATACATTAGGCTACCAGTTATTTGTGCATATTCTAGTTGCGATATGTTTTTGCCATTATTCTTAAATAAATGTAGATTTACATCTACAGGTGTTCTCGTTGGACTGATATCATCTTATTTAAATTTCTTAAGAATTTTCTCAATGTAATGCGGTTGAGATAATATTAGTTCATTCGATGTTCTAGAGATTTTTATCCCAAGTATTACATTGGCAACACCTAAGTTCTTCATGTCGAATTTGTTATTCAACATTTTCTTGGTAGACTTAATGACTTCATTATTACTACCCATAATGAGCATATCATCAACATAAAGACAAATAATGATATAGCCATTTTCTGTATTCTTGACATATACATATTTGTCACACTCGTTGATTTTGAACTCATTTGACATCATTACATTGTCAAATTTCTCATACCACTGCTTTGGTGCTTGCTTTAATCCATAAAGAGATTTAACAAGCCAACAAACTTTCTTTTCTTGACCTGGAACAATAAACCCTTCGGGTTGTTCCATGTATATTTCTTCATCCAAATCACCATTTAAGAAAATTGTCTTTACATCCATTTGATGTATCTCAAGATTGTGTATAGCTGCAATATCTATTAACATTCGAATGGATGATATTCTCCTAACTGGTGAATATGTATCAAAATTGTAATACTCCGACCCGAGAATGCCGGGTAATTGTGACACGTATTACGAGGATACGAAGATTAGTACAAGATGATACATTTAAGAAAATAATTAATTTTTAAAGTAATTAATTATTTTAATATAAGAAGTAAATTGTAACATACATATATATATAATTAAATGCAAAAATACATATGCTATATAAATAATTATAACTTTAAATATATATATATATAAGTATACATGAATATATATATATATATATATATATGAGAGTGTGTATGCATGCATGCATGTATGTTAAAATATATATATATATGAAATGTATGTATATTATATATGGAATAAGAGAGCATGCTATTGTCCAAAGTGTACAAAAGTGAGTGTGTGTCAAAGAGAGGTGTGTGAATTATCCAAGGTGTATTAGGGTTGAACCATGTATATATATATATATATATATATGTAAGTAAAATACAAGTCAAACACCACACACACACACAACCGGCCACTCAATGGCCTGCTAAACAGTGGCAATTCAGACCCACTCATGAAGAAACCTGAATTTGGCTAACCCAAGTAGAAGGGCAATCAGATTTGCCATGATCACATCTCTATATACATATATGCATAGTGTTTGTACACACACACACCACCATCCGAGAGTGAGGGAGAGATTGAAGGAGGTTCGGGAGATTCAGAAGTGAGGAACAAAGGAGAAGAAGGAAGAAGGAGCAACAATCTCAACCAAAAAGGTGAGAATACACAAAAACCATCATTTTCTCTCTCTAGGAATTTTTTTATGCATGAACTGTATAATCCTTGTTTTATGTATGTATAATGTTTAAGATGTGTCTAGACTTAACCTAGCATGCAATTAGACCTCAAAAACCCCAAGAAAATAGAAACACACATGAAGCAGCCATTGGAGGACCTTGCTCAAGCAGGTCTGAACCAATGGCAACCAAATCAGGTTTTGATCATCAAGACCTCAACTTGACTCCACAAACATGCCAAAAACCTATGGCCACGACCAAAACCCAAAAGAACCGAAGCCCAAACATCGAGTTATAAGTTCGGGTTCCAAAAACAAATCTCAAAACATGAGATTAAATCTACTTTGATGAATGAAAAATGAAGCCCCATGAAGAGGGGATCACAACAGAACAAGTCTCATCGAATTTGGCTCAAAAATGAGCATGAACGGCCGAATGGTTGGTCTGGATTATCAAACTCAAAACCGAACGTATGAACAAGTTTTGAACTTCCAAATGAATGCAAACATAATCCTTCATGTCCCAGAAGTGATTTGGAGAAGAAACAGTAAGAAAACAGTTGGCCAAAATCCACGAAATAGGAAAAAACGAAAACCTACAACTAGGGCAACACTAGGGAAGAAATGGGGAAGAAGATGAACAGTGACGGTTCGGGTTAAACGGGTCAAATCGGGTTCGAGTCGGAACCCGACCCGTCGTATAAAACGGTTAAGTGGGACGGCATCGTTTGGCTTATGTTTAAATTTTAAACTACTAGGGCTGACGTCATCATGACGTCAGCATCACGCAATAAACCCAACCAGACCGGATTGGTTCAGTTGAAACTGGACCGGTTCATTTGAGATAGAACCGAACCCACTGGTTCAGTCCGAAAGTTTTAAAAATTCTATTTTGACCCCCAACTGTTCCACGGATTTACACTGTGGCCCAATTTTTAGAAAAATTATGCAAATATGCCCCTGGAAAAATAATAAAATAATTTATTAAATTATTTTATTAAAAAAGTAAAATTACTAAATTACCCTTAGGTCATAAATAGAGCAAATGAAGTCCAAATTAAACAAATGAATAGTGTATTCTTACTATTTTGGATATTCTGAGACTAATGGTAGGGTCCGTTTTACGAGACGGGGCCCGAAAAATAAAGACACGTAAAGGGGTAAATGACCAAAATATCCCTTGTCCAAAATTAACAAGTTATTAGTGTAATCTTACTATCTCGGACCTTCTGAGTCCAATAGTGAGGTCCACGACACGAGATGAGGTCCCGAACATAAAGACACGTAAGGGAGTAAAATGACCAAATTACCCCTAGTACACCAAAAGCCAAATTAAAACCAAGGAAGGTCTAAATTGACTTTCTTTGACATCCCGGACTCAATAATGGAGTCCAAATTACGAAACGAAGTACAGAAAAAATACGACACGTAAAACGATGAATGAATTTTTTTCCCTTTTTCATACCAGAGTTCGAATTAAATTCTAGGGAAGCCTAAACCGACTTTCTTCGACGCTCCGGACTCAATGGTAGAGTCTATTCGACCAAAAGAAATGTCTAAAATAAAAAGACATAAAATTTGATGAATAGCATCTGTTAGATGACTATAAATTAAAGTAATGCCAAAGTACTAATCTACGGCGTATACGAGGACATGAATTACGAAAAGACACGACAACACATCAACCTTAGAATAAAATTTCTAACTCATAAATTGATCTTAGGTGATAATTATGGAAGAAATTGATCTTAGGTGATAATTATGGAAGAACAACGACCAAAATTCACGATCATGACCAAGGCCCAAAGGGCCAAGGATCCAAAGCAACAGGCCTTCATGCAAGAACTGTTACATCGTCAGAGAGTGATTGACAGGTTCGTTAGGATAGCCAAGGCGACGGAGGTCGTCTCGGTGAGCCCCTTCATTCACAAATCACCTACCAAGGCAATGGTGGCAGAGGCTAGGAAAAAGAAGGAGGAAGAAAGGAAAAGGAAAGAGGAAGAAAAAGAAAACACCGAAACCTTAAACGAGTGGGTCAAAAGGTAATACGTGTTTCTTATATACGATACCACTATAAGATAAGTTGTAGTTGACTTATGTAGTAAAGGAAAAAGTTAAGTTTTAGTTGACTAATTTCATTGTGAATTTACGAGTCTTTTTCTAAAATTGTTTATGATAAGAGCAGATAAAGGCAAGAAGCCTCAGTAGGGTCTGCTGTGTACGAGGTGAGTAACCTTGTATTTGAACTGGAGATTTAACTCCATATATTTGAAGAAGTTTTAAGTTCAAGTAATTACAGCCTTTGAATATCAAATTCAGCCTTTATATGATTCCGTTCTTTTAAAATATTCTGTTACGGCATGCTTTATAAATGTTTTATATCCAACTCTTTTCTTGAAAATAATTAGCATGTCTAAATCAAATGCAAATCTCTTTAAATATTCTGAATTTGATTATCACATGTATTTGAAGCTTCATTGTAGAAGTTATACCTATCATGTTTTAAATATTCATGAACGTATCTATTGAAGGAGTCATGTGATAAATGTTTTACAAGATAAACGGTACTAAGTACCACCCCCTATGATGGTTGAAATCCTTCGGGATTCAACAGTACATGGCCGGTAGCAGGATCTAATCCACCAGGCAAATGAGATATCTCCATTGTAGCATTGCAGTAAAATGGGAGTATGGTTCGAAACAGATTCCACCTAATAAAAGAGAAAAAGATGACAAGTGATTTTGAAAATAGAAGTAGGTTTTACCCCTATTCTATTTCACGTGTTATATGCTTTTAAATTGCATATGCTCTATTTGAAGAAATGTGTATTTAGCTTGAATACTTTAATTGTCTCAAAGCTATTTGTTTTAAGAATGCATATATTCTGTGTTCTAAAATGTACGAGCAATTGGTAGTGCGTATTTCATAAACCCTCATGTGCTAAACCACTACCAGTTGAAAACCCCATGACGAATGCAAGAATTACTCACAAGCTTTGATTAGCTTACCCGGGTTTTATCCGCCCCCCTTTCAGGTGACTAATGGCAGGTTGATTTTTGAAGACGATAAGGATGAGTCTAGCTTTTGGGGAGACCTGCCTAAGTAGTTTTTATTTGGGAAATCACATGAACTCTAATTAGTGTATTTTGTATTACCAGACAATTTAAGGATATGTATTAAGCCCCACGGGGCAGTTGAATTAAGATTGTAATTATGAAGTCTTTTAAGTTTTAGTTATGCTCTGAATGTGTGATCAGGTGTACCATTGTGAATGGCGGCAGTATTGGACGGATGTGCAAATTTTAAAAATGAGAAAAGAAAAAAAAAAGTTTTTCACGCTTCCGCAACCACATGAAGCACATCTATTCGATACCGCTGCAGATGCGAGCCTTGTCTCGAGGCCTTCGGGTCTTGGGGCGGCAGTCGCGACTCGAGATCCGCGCAGGGTGGGTTTCGGGTCGTGACAAAAATAGTCAAAGCCTTCCTTTTGCTTGTAACCTTTGATAACCAGCCGAGCTTTATATTTGTCAATAGATTCGTCTGTCTTCATTTTCTTCTTGAATATGTACTTATATCCGAGAGGTTTAGAACGTGGTGGAAGATCCATTAGTTCCTACATATGATTTTGCAGAATAGATTCTACTTCATCGTTAATAGCCTCTTTCCAATATGGAGCTTTAGGGCTTGACATTGCTTCTTTAAAGCTTTGAGGCTCATCTTCTAACAAATACGTTAGAAAACTTGGACCAAAAGATTTTGATGTTCTAGCTATTTTGCTGCGTCTAGGTTCATCGTCATCTTATTGGCCTTGACTATTGCTTAATACAGTATCACGAGTTCTTTTAATTGAATTCGACTCCTCTATTGATTTGTAAGGAAATATATTTTCAAAGAAAGATGCATTCCTTGACTCAATAATAATATTAACATGCATATTGAGAATTTCTGATTTATGAATCAGAAAGCGATATGCATTACTATTATGAGCATACCCAATGAAAACACAATCAACTATTTTTGGTCCTATTTTAACCTTTTTAGGTATAAGTACCACCACTTTAGCTAAACACCCCCATACTTTTAAGTATTTGTAAGAAGGTCTTTGACCTTTTCACAACTCATAAGGAGATTTATTGGTTTTCTTCTGAGGTATTCAATTGAGAATATAATTTGCGGAAAGAATTGCTTCCTCCCACAAATTCTGAGGTAGTCCAGAACTTAATAATAATGCATTGATCATTTCTTTTAAAGTTCTGTTCTTACGTTCAGCAACCTTATTTTGTTGAGGTGAATAGGGTGCAATTGTTTGGTGTGTGATACCATGTTGAGAGCAAAACTCATCAAAAGGTATTTCATATTCACCACCTTTATCACTTCTTATCACCTTGATTTTTCTATCAAGTTGGTTCTCAACCTCATTCTTGAAGTGTTTAAACATTTTCAATGCCTCATCTTTACTTCTCAATAAGTAAACATAACAATATTTTGTGCAATCATCAATGAGTATAAGAAAATATTTCTTACCACCTCTAATTTGAATAAATTTTAAATCACAAATATCTGAATGTATTAATTCTAGAGGTTCACTACTTCTTTCAATTGATTGAAAAAAAGTTCTTGTAAGTTTAGATTCCATACAAATCTCACATTTATGATTTAGATCTATTTCAAATTTAGGCAAACATTTCATATTAATTAATCTACGCAATGTATCATAATCAATATATCCTAGTTGCCTTGCCACACATTTGAAGACTTAAGCATATAAGCAGAAGATGTGTTCTTATTATTAATATTCTTAATAGGAGGTACAATGGTCATTACATTCATTTTGAAGAGCCCATTGCTCATATACCCCTTTCTTACATACGTCCTATTTTTGGTGAGGATAAACTTGTGTGAGACAAACACCAACTTGAAACCCTTCTTACTCAACAATGATCTAGACACTAGATTCTTTCGAATATCTGGCACATGCAACACATCATTGAGAGTAAGTTCCTTGTCCGATGTCATTTTCAATACCATTTTTCCTTGGCCTTCAACCTTGGAAGAAGAAGAGTTGCCCATGAAAAGTTGTTCTCTATTATCTATGCTATGATATGATGAGAACATCTTTTTGTCTGAGCAAACATGACGAGTAGCCCCTGTGTCCACCCACCATTTCTTGGTATTGCTGCCAATAAAGTTCACCTCGGAGACTACGACTGAGAGATTCATGTTTGAGACATTATCTGAAAGGCTGTCCACTTCAGTCACATTGGCTTGAGGGCGTTTCTTGGTTGGATTTCCTTGGTCCTTGCAGTTACTGCAATCCTTAGCATGATGCTCTTGTTTGTTGCACACATAGCGCTTGCCTTGAAACTTTTTAGTAGGACCTTGTTTGGGACCATTACTATTGTGCTTCCTCTTTTTGTTATTGTGAGAACTTTGCCCTTGTTCCACAACATTGGCCTTGGATTCCATGATAGCCTTGCCTGCCTTCTTTTCAGATGCACGGTTATCTTCCTCTATCCTCAATCGAACAATCAAGTCTTTAAGTTTTATCTCATTTCGCTTGTGCTTAAGATAATTTTTGAATTCCTTCCATAATGGTGGCAATTTTTTAATAATTGCAGCCACTTGGAATGATTCATTCAAAGACATTCTCTCTTCATGAATTTCATGTAGGATGACTTGCAAATCTTGAATTTGATTGATCACGGTCTTAGAATCCACCATCTTGTAATCGAGGAATCTGCCAACAACAAACTTTTTCATACTAGCATCTTCCGTTTTGTACTTCTTGTCAAGTGAATTCCACAATTCCCTTGCAGTCTTGATGGTGTAATACACATTATATAATGTGTTGTCTAAACCGTTGAGGATGTAGTTCCGACATAGGAAATCTGCATGCTTCCATGTCTCGACGGCGGCAACCACTTGCCTATCTGTCTCATTTTCCCTTAAAATAGGAGCATCTTCTCGAAGGAACCGAGCCAAATTTAGAGTGGTCAAATAGAATAACATCTTCTATTGCCATCTCTTGGAATCAGTGCCATTGAACTTCTCTGGCCTCTCTCCATGACTAACAGTCATAGGTGCCATAACAGGTGTAGGAGGAGGCACCACAGTAGGAGTAGGAAGAGGGGTAGAATCAGTAGCCATTATTGTAAAGATTTAGATTACTCAAATTTAGTCAGAAAAATTCATAACCAAATTCTGAATAAATAAAACAATTGAAAATGATTTGGTTGTAGCAAATACAAACTGGTTTAAAGATTTTGCAGTAAACAATTTATTACAACTAAACAGAAATTCAAACAATGTTTTAAAATCTGAATATTAAAGTTTTTCCAAAACTAGATTAGTTTAGTAAAATTTCTGCATAAACTAGAACAGTATACCAGTTTCTGAATTTCTGCATAAATCAGAATATTAAACTAGTTTTTCAAGGTTTGAAAATTTACAAACTATATAACTGATTAAAACTTGAATTGCAGACCCGTAAAACGACAGCGTTTCGTAATTCCAACGGTAACTTAAACGCATGTTCAAAACGACTGTGTTTCTGGTTTGAAAAATCTTAAATAAATTTTCTTTAAAAAGATATATACCCAGGCCCAGAACCCGAACCAGCCTAGTTCGGTGCGGCGGCAGTGCGCGCGTGTGGTGAACCAAACATGTGCTAGGTCCTCTCCTTTCCACAAAATTGGGGTGCCTCTTAGAGCCCGAACCCTCCTCAAAGATATGTGTATATATACTAATTTAAAGCCTTGTATCCATCCTATGTGGGACATAAGCTTTTTGCACAAGTTTCAAGCTTTTATTATCATTTTCAAGTGGTGATGTTTGGAGGCAATTTCTCATTCACTTCTTAATGGTTTTGAGTAATCCAATATATAATTTTCATCTCCTCATGGAGGAGAATACATTCTCATGTGGACGCATTAAAATTGATTTGTGGGACTCACTTTAATTTTAGCTAAAAAATAACTAATTTATAATGCTCAAACTCATTTTTTCCAACAGTTTATAATTTTTTTTTTTTAACGTTTTTAAATGAAGATTGAAGAAGGATCATTTATATATTCAAGTCAAGTTTAGCGTTTGCATCCCACCTGAATTAACAATTCATAGTTGATAATGTCACTAAAGTTAGCATAACAATTTATGGACCAACAGAACGAAATGTGAAAAGATAATTGAATACGTCGAATTTTTTATAAATAATTTTTTATAAAATAAATAATATGGGGATTTTTCACCTAACAAGAAGAAATAATTCTCAAAATTTCGTAATTGAATTAATATTGATAAAAAACTTAACTATAAAAATCTATTACATTATATTTATAGTGCTAAAACACAACTATTTTGATTAGAAAATAAAAATTCTTATTTTTAAACTAATCATACTTACAATAAAAACTATTAATTTAGATAAAAAACTACTAATTCTTATATTTCTGATACTATAATCATAAGAAAATAAGAAAATTATAAAAAATTAAGAATAAATTAAAATTAAAAATTAATTAATCATAATACAACTCTAAAACAAATATTCTTAATTTTAGAATATCAAATTTATCAAACATCAAATATCCATTCAAATAAGTGAAGAAACTGTAGAAATTATTCTATAAAATAGAGTTCCAGTTTTCACTTGAGCATGAATTTGGGGTGCAAAGGAATCAAGTCATGTCATGGGTTTGACAAAGGCTCATTCAATCTTGGTTTATTTAATAAATTTAAACTTATTTCCAAACTCATTAATTTAATAAATATTTAACAATTATAATTTCATCTTATCTTATTTAATATTTATATATATAAATTTAGAAGAATAATGTTATTTGTGTCAAAAAAAATTTATCAAATTTTATGTTTTAAATAATATGATAGTACATAATTGAGAAAAAATTATAATGAATATATATTATATATATATATAAGCACAAAATTTAAGCATGATGATTTTGGTACTATTGTTATGGGTCTGGTTTCGTAAAGAAAAAAAAAGATATATATATATATATATATATAAATAAGCACAAAATTTAAGCATGATGATTTTGGTACTATTGTTATGGGTCTGGTTTCGTAAAGAAAAAAATTTAAGCATGATGATTTTGGTACTATTGTTACGGGTCTAGTTTCGTAAAGAAAAAAAAAAAATATATATATATATATATATAAGCACAAAATTTAAGCATGATGATTTTGGTACTATTGTTACGGGTCTGGTTTCGTTATATATACAAAATTTAAGCATGATGATTTTGGTACTATTGTTACGGGTCTGGTTTCGTAAAGAAAAAAAATATATATATATATATATATATATATATATATATATATATAAGCACAAAATTTAAGCATGATGATTTTGGTACTATTGTTATGGGTCTGGTTTCGTAAAGAAAAAAAAAGATATATATAGAAAAAAAAAGATATATATATATATATATATATATATATATATATAAGCACAAAATTTAAGCATGATGATTTTGGTATTCGTAAAGAAAAAAATAGAAAAAGAAAAACCAACCCAACAACTCCACACGAGTCGAGCGTGCGAACGAGTCTTCTCCACGCCCTTTTAGAGAGAGAGAGAGAGAGAGAGTCGTAGCAGCTTGATTTTCACGCGCAGAGAAGGTGCGATATGGCGACGGCGATGGTGAGATCTGTACTTCGAACGGCCGTGCGTGGAGGCGCACGAACTCCTGCTTCCAAGAGAACCTTTTCTTCCTCTGCCCATCACGACGACGCCTGTACGTATAACCTCTCTCTATTTGTATCTACATTTCAGATGTAACTCCGCCACCATTCGGTAGCAATCGGATTCTAATTTATTACCTTTTTTTTTAGGATTTCATTTAATTTCGATTCGGAGAACTCTATGGATCTGGATTAAATTTAGGGTTTCACTCTTTGTTTGAATCTGTTTCTGTTTTCATTTTCTTATATCGCCGAACCTTTGAGGGAATGTGTATTTTCTGATTATTCCCGTCTCTACCTTTATATCTCCACCTTATTTTCGTTTGCGAGTATGCTTATGTACAGTGATTTATCTCTTTAATCTGATTGATTATGCGATTTTGAATTATTTTTTTCCCTGTTCAGATGAAACGGCAAAGTGGGAAAAGATTACTTATGCTGGCATAGCCACATGCACTATTTTGGCTATCGTTAACCTGTCAAAGGGTCATCCACATCACGAAGAGCCTCCTGTAAGCTTTCTTTTGGCCCATCTAATCTCCAATTGATCATATATTATAAAAGTCCTCTCAAGTCTAGTTGGATATCTAGTTTTTATCACCTATTTTTCCTTCGTGTCACTGGAGTTTCACCTTGTGGATATATGTGTTTTGTATTTCATTTTCATTTTCTCAGAATTAGTATCTTTGAATGCAGGCGTATCCATATCTGCACATTCGCAACAAGGAGTTTCCATGGGGTATGTTTTTATACATTTTGAGGCATTAAATGGTCTTTTGGTTTAATTAGTAATGATATATGGTTTAGTAAAATTTGTTTTTGTAATTCATTAGATCCCGTTCGTGACCTAGATGTTGTCAGCTTCTATACACTGCCTTTTGGGTTCTGAAGCATCATTTGCTTGTACTATTTATTTATATTGCTTTGTGATACTACGATTTAGAATTCAGTCATACTCGTTATTATACAAGTGATCTACCATAAAACAGTTGATAGTTGATAGTGAAATGTCATTCAACCATAGAACACTTGATTAGAGCTTCTTTATCTTGGGTTGAACCATAATGGTATTGGTACCTACTACCTTTCATATGTGCCATGTGTCTATATTGGAGTGTGAATGTCTGATAGCTTATTAACAGTGTTATGGTCCAACTTTTTGGCCAATGTTATCACGCGCGCACACACACACACACACTCATATGTAGGTTTCCTGTCCATGTTATTCATCCATGTAACTGTAAGATCAATTTTTAAGTACAGGAACTTTAGGTGTTGTAATTTTTTTTTAATTTTTAATGTTTGAACTGTAGGTTCTAATTTCATGTTTTCCATTTGAGTTTTACTGTGAAGTAACTCCTATGGCAGATAGCTCGATGTTGGATGGGGACTGATCAAACAAACAACAATTTGGAGAAATACACCCCTTCCCCCTAAAAAGAAAAAATCAATCTCAGAAACATGAAATTATTAATATCTATTGCCATAAGAATGGAAAGGTCAGTCCAGAAGCCCCAAAGTATAGAAGGCCATCCCTTTGATTTATAGAGACATTGTTTGGGATGAAGATGTCATTATCAGCTGTTCAATGGAAAAATGGACATTCTGATCTCTGAGATATAAAGCTGTCATTGTTAGACAAACAGTTCTGATGCTTGCTCCAATGTTTTTTATTTTGCTTTTGCATTTAAGGTGGAAGAATGCATAGATTAATCAAGAAGAAGAAGAAAACAAGAAAAAATGCTCCCTCATTCTCAATTGTCACTTTTTAAAATTATTCGGACCACAAATCCGGAAAAAAATTTCACATCATTCAACTTCAAAATTAAATACCCATTCAATAATTCAGATTCCAAAACTTTACTTTTCGTGAATTTTGAGTCACTTCCAGTTGATCCATAACGTTTCTTGTTTCAGGTAATCTGCATCTCCTCATTTTTACTGCACTTGTAATCGAATCTTCATATTCTGATTTACCTTCCAAAAAAAATACACACACACACACACACACACACATATATATATATATATATATCTATATGTCATTCATCTCAATTCTAGCAGTGCCCATCTCCCAAAGAGAGAAATTGAATTGAAAGAAGATGACTAATTTTTTTGAGAAATAAAGGTTTGTGTGTGTGTGTGTGTGTGAGAGAGAGAGAGAGAGAGAGAGAGAGAGAGAGAACAATTGGCCAGCTAGTGATGCTGCTAGTTCATTCATGTGGTGCAACTGAGCTTTTCCAGGACAGAGAATGGAAGAAAAGGCTTTGTCTATTTTTTCCTATAGTCGTTGGACAATCTGCAACATCATCTACATTTCATCTTTATAAATAATCAATCTCCTAGGATCATTTCCTAAACCATGTACTTAAATTCTAGAACTCCATATTACAAATCCTTTTAAGCCAGACACATAAATTTTTCTGTGGAATAATGTGAAAGCTGTTTGTAATTTTTATGATTCGGACAATGATTTTCATTGTGCTATGGTTTTATGATTTTGTTGTGCTTGAATTCAATTTCAGTGGAATGAGAGATTGTTTCCTATTAACTTTTCAAAATGCTTGCCTATGGTATCTTAACCATGCAGACATTTCCAATATTAGGTTATTGACTCTGTGATGTCACTTGGACGTTCTTCACAAGGACTTACGGGTGGAGGACGGGAAAGAAAAAATAATAGATTGAAGGCAATCATGTGTGATGGGGCATGACTGTAGGTGTTGCTGATATGGTTTTGTGATACTTTAATTTTGTCAAAATAATGAAATTGGTGCCACTAGAAATCCATTAAGTTATTAAGATGATGTGGAATATCCAATCTTAATACTGGAAAGCTTTTAGTGTACTGCACTACCACTCAAGTGGATGACAAAAGGTTTCTCTTTGAAACTTCATGGTGGTGCTTTTCAGATTTTTTGTTTTTGTTGAAATCTAGTGCTATGTTATCAAATTATGCTTATGGCTTCAAAATGACACCTCGGCATGAAGTCGAAGCTGTTGTAAAATTGTGGTTTAGTGCTGACACATGGCATTAAAAGGGAGAGGCAGGTCATGGGTTTGTCTCACTGTTGGTCAGAAAAATGACACAGAGGCATGTAATTATGGAAATTATGAATCATCCTATTAATCAAACTTCTTCCCCTCTTCTGTGAATCAATACTGAACATTTAAAATGATCAAATATTTTAGAGATTTGAAATCTAGCATAGATGACGTTAAATGATTTAAGATTCATATTTTTTTCCTCCATATTTCAGAAGTGAATGTTTGAGATGGTGAAGACACCAACATGTGTACAATTCTGCTACTTTTATGGTATTTTTTATGAGGTGATACATGAATATTTGAAGGGCATTATTGACACATTGATTTGGGCATATGGTACTGTTATGTCATGAAGGTGGTTTAACCATTGGCTTGTGACATGCATTTAGTTTTTCCCCCTTATTTGCATCTGTTATATTTAGGCAGCAGATATTTTCCCCTTGTCTCTATATTTCCTTTGGAAGATCAAATCATATATTTTTGTATTATATTTCTGTTTTGTTGATTCAATCCTTTTATAGATAATTTTTTTCCTTTGCCCAGCCCAACACTGTGTATTTGATTGATCTTTTATGATATTCAGGTCCAGATGGTCTTTTCGAGGTAAAACACCACTGATCCTTGAAGAACAACATCATGGAGACATCCAGGAATAATGATTGTTTAGTTCATTGATCTTGTGTCATCAAGCAGTTACTTTTAAGACTACCTTGGAAATCTTCTGGTAGATATTTTAGTTCTTCCTTTTTGCTTCATGGAACCATGGTACTATGGGCCGTCTGTGGCAGGTTGTTCATCCTTTTTTTTTTTGGGTCTCATGTTTCTGTCACTTTGTTCACAGACTATCAATGTTGCCAAATAAGATATATTGACTAGTTTGGGATTTGATGATTAGTTTGGGATGCCATCTTTCTAGCCCTATTGATTCACTGTGATACCTCTAATTTTTATTGTTTTCGTTGTAGTTCAATTTTCTACACTCTGATGGCCTTCACAAGTCCATCACAGGACTGAAAGCATATCTGCAGTTGATGGCATGTCTTTGATGTGGTCCACAAAACATCCTGATTACTTGGAAAAATGTGGCAGGAGCTCTAAATGAATTATTCATTTAAGATCTCTAGGTTCCCAATTGAACATTTTGTGGAAGTCGTTGCCCATTAAATAAAGATATTTTTATATGAATCTCTTGTAGCAAGCAACAAAGTTTCTACATAATACAATTTCCCAGTTTACCTCGGCAATTCAGAAATGGAAGACCAATAAATAAATAAAAAATAAACTTAAACGACTATAAATGGCAATCTGATTAGGCAACCATATGATCATGTTACTCAGCGACTGCATCTTCATTATTGTTCCCCTCAGTTTTGGTCTCCTGCAAAGTTACCCGATCTGTGCCAGCCACTTTCTCTTCTTGCGGGATTGAAGAATCGGCTGGATCATGCCGTGCTAGCATAGAGTTATCGTTCACTTGCTGCTGTTCACTTGTATTAGGATTGGGGCTGTTCTCCTTCTCTAGTAGATTGGTTTCACTACTCTTACCTTCACTGGCAATCACATTTGGAGGATTGTTCTTTTCTACTGTTTCACTTTCTCTAACACTCAAGCCGGAGTCATTCTGATTTACATTGATTACTTCGGTGTTATTGATATTATTCTCCTGGAGCTCATTCTGATCCTCTTTTTGTTCTTCCCCATTTGAGTTCACAAGACCTCCCTTCTCAGTTTCAGTTGTATTTTGAGAATCCTGGACCACCTCCGTGGAAGCAGTATCCCCATCGTGATGTTCCTCTGTTGCTTCCTCATTGCTCGTGTCATTTCCATTACGAACCTGATCTTCTAGTGAGCCTGAATCCTCAATCTTATCTCCTTTCTCTATTTTTTCACTTTTCTTCTGTCCATCTGCAAAATCCCCTCTGTGCTCACCTTCCTCTCCTTCTTTTTCTTGACCATGTTCACGTTCATCATCTCCGCCCCCGTTTCTTTCATTCTCACCCTCTTCAGGCTTGTTTTTTTCTTCCTCTTGTCCCTCCTTGTGCCTCTCATCCCCAGTGGTTTGAGGGTGAAGGTCCTTTCTCCCCAACTTTAGAATTTCATTCTCATTCTGTACATTCTCTGACATTTTTGTTCCTTCTCCAAATGCTGCCTCCCTAGTATGGGAGTGCTGGACTTCTTGGTGAAGAAGCCATATGCAAACACCAAGAGATAGACTTATCAGCAGAGCATGCCTTGCCTTGAAACCTTTAGATCTCTGGTTCCCACTGGGTGAAAGCTTGAACATGATGAATTTCTATCTATAAGTGTGAAACACCTCTTGGAAAATCTAACCTTTATCAATCCTTCTACTTCTGTTCAAAAAGAAAAAATCTAGATGAAAATAAAGAGAGAAGATTATCATACAACTTCAATTCTGAAAATTTCTCAGTGAAGAGAAACATAAATAATGAAAATATAAAAGAAACAATTTAATGGCGCACAGTCATAATTTCTGCTGCACAATCTTCATTAAAAAATTTCCCACTGAAATTCCTCAAAAGAGAACCAAAACCAACCAATAATCTAAGCTCAGAAAAGAGAGTATATATATATATCTACCCCATCACTCCCCGATTACCATTGCCGGCTAAAACAAGATCAAGAAGACGTTGGAGAATTGATAATAATAAAAAGAAAATCAACATACTTGGATCTGAATTGCCTGAATTTTACTAAAATAATCTAGTTCTCACCATTTTTTTCTTCTTATTTCTAGTAAACAATAGAGTCAAGTAAATTTGTATTCAATCAAACTGATGTAAAGAGCTTATAATTAAAAAGAGGAGAAAACTAAACTCGCTGTGTCATTTTAAGCTCCCTGATAGATCAAGCTTTAATTGCATCACACTTTGATGGAAAAAGACTAAATCTGCAATTTTAGAGCACCACTATCACAACCCACCTCAGTTCAACCACTAAAACCTTCAAAATCACATCCTTTTATCATTTTGAAGAGAACCCATCATGACAAAATGAGGGTCAGAAATAACATATATATAACAAAGACTATAGTGTATATAAACAAAGGATATATAAATACAACGACATATATATTTGCATAAAACCTTACCTGAAGTTGCCTTTTTATAACATTGAGCTGCTGAGATCTGTTGTTGGATACATAGAGAAGGTATACATATACAAATATATATATATATATATATATAGAGAGAGAGAGAGAGAGAGAGAGAGACGCCGGCGTCTACAATTTCTCTCTGAATGTCTTTGTCGCTGTCCACAGGTCCTTCATTGCGCGACAAGAACTCCAATGTCGGTTGCAGCAGATTCGTCTCTTTACAGTTTTCTGACAGTTAAACCACCTCAAGACCGTCTGAGATAACACGCCGTCGTTTTATTATGTCGAGTCCGATATTAACCCTTTTTATTTCTAGTAAACACAAAAATCAATCATTTTCGTGTTTTCAGAGGCTTTAATCTCGCCACGTGTCTTCCCGATATCCCCACACACTTCCATCAGCGAGTCGGTGGATCCTTCTATTCTGAAAAATTATTCATTACGCCATTATCTATTATTATTTGCGGTGGTATAATAATATTTCACAATTTTTTTTAATTATGATATTTTTATAATTATTGTATTAAATTTTTCATCTTATATAATTAGACATTAAATTATGAACAGGGCTAAGTTTTGACATTATATGCGTATTATAATTAATATATATTAGGTCATTATATGCATCCCGAACAAAATTTGTATAAATTTTTAGTAATAATAATATTACTAGAGATTATTTATTATAATTTTTTTTTTAAAATTTAATTGAAAAGAAATTAATTTTAAAAATATTGTTAATATAAAATTTAATAAATTAATTCAATAAATCAAATTAGTATATCTAATATTTTTATAATATTATTATTAGATTATTGATAATATTTTATATATATTATAAGTATTTTATTAAATTATTATATCATTTGAATATAAATTTTAGTGTAAAAATTTAGTATGATAAATAATTTTTTTCACAGAAAATTAAAAAAATTTGGGAGATACTCATCCCAATCCACTTGACATTCTTCTCTCGACCATTTTCTCTTTATCCTTCCTGACGGAGTCTCTTTCAATTAGCCTCTATCACGCTGCTTTAGACCACTGAAAAACAATCAAAACCACCATGGCTTCCAAGCTTCTGGCCTCCGTGCTGCTCCGGCAGACCTCTCTCAGAACATCTCATATCCGAACCCTATCCACGGCCGCCGTCGCCGCCGTAGCCCCGCCGTCCACCGCGGAACCCTACGAGGACCCATCCGGAATTTCAATGAAAGGCGTGAAGATATCAGGAAGGCCGCTCTACCTTGACATGCAGGCCACCTCTCCGTTGGATCCCAGGGTCGTCGACTCCATGCTTCCCTACTATCTCTCCCGATTTGGCAACCCCCACTCCCGTACCCACCTCTACGGCTGGGAATCGGACCAGGCCGTTGAAGCTGCCCGGGCTCAAGTTGCGGCCCTAATAAACGCCTCCCCGAAAGAGATCGTCTTCACCTCAGGCGCTACTGAGTCCAACAATATCTCCGTTAAGGGTGTCATGCATTTCTACAAGGACAAGAAGCGTCATGTCATCACCACCCAAACAGAGCACAAGTGCGTTCTCGACTCGTGCCGGCATTTACAGCAGGAGGGCTTCGACATCACCTACCTCCCCGTCGGCTCCGATGGAATAATCGAGCTCGACCAGCTCCGCTCGTCCATTCGGCCCGACACGGGGCTTGTGTCCATCATGGCGGTGAATAATGAGATCGGTGTTATTCAGCCGATGGAAGAAATTGGGAAAATTTGCAGGGAATTGAATGTTCCATTTCACACTGATGCTGCACAGGCGTTGGGAAAGATTCCGATTGATGTAGAGAATTGGAATGTGAGTTTGATGTCGCTGAGCGGACACAAAATTTATGGACCGAAAGGGGTTGGGGCTTTGTATATGCGGCGGAGGCCGAGGATTAGGGTTGAGCCACAAATGAATGGGGGCGGTCAAGAGAGGGGGATCCGGAGTGGGACGGTCCCAACTCCGTTGGTTGTCGGCATGGGGGCAGCATGTGAGCTGGCGATGAAGGAGATGGAGTACGATGAGAAGAGGATTACGAAGTTGCAAGAGCAGTTACTTAATGGAATTAGAGCTAAGCTTGATGGAGTGGTGGTGAATGGGAGTACGGAGAGGCGCTACGCAGGGAATCTGAACTTGTCTTTTGCATATGTTGAGGGGGAGAGCTTGTTGATGGGATTGAAGGAGGTGGCAGTTTCGAGTGGCAGTGCATGCACTAGTGCGAGTTTGGAGCCTTCCTATGTGTTGAGAGCGTTGGGAGTGGATGAGGACATGGCGCACACCTCTATTAGGTTTGGGATAGGGAGGTTCACAACAGAAGCAGAGATTGATCGTGCGGTTGAGCTCACAGTGCAGCAGGTTGAGAAGTTGAGAGAAATGAGCCCACTTTATGAGATGGTGAAGGAAGGGATAGACATCAAGAGCATACAGTGGTCGCAGCACTGATTTGCTTTATTGTGATTGTGATGATAAATGAAGAGAATCTTCTGAACTAGAGCTGCTCAACTGTATGGAATGCCCAAGAGGTTTCATCCAGGTTTTTCATTTAGGGTATTCTTGTATATTACATGCTTTTAAGAAATTTTAATGGTTGTTTTGTTTAAAATTTTGCAAGTAGGTGTGGATTATGGATAGTGTTGGTTGTTACACTGGTGGGTGGTGTAATATATGTGCATGCCCTTGCAGCGACCATGGAGATATAATATTTTGGCAATGAGAATAATTGGAGTGTGCTTCTGCTTTGGTCATAAATTTTTTTGCGCATAAGCATACTAATATAGTGTGTGCTTCAAATTTGATTGCTTCACTTTCTCATACACATGTACACAGTTTTTTGGTAAGTGTATATTTGTTCTTTTCACTGAGAGAACCAACTTGCATGCCTTTGCTTGATAAGTAAAGGTTTATATATAACTAGAAAAGTGCCACGGGGGCAAAACCCATTTACAAATATGTACACATAAATAAACATGTACATACATACCTTATATATATGTACGGCCTTTAGACTTTGTGCTTTGATCCATAAACCATGAACTATGTGTAGCCATAATCCTGGATACTTGTTTCTTTGTGGATGATCATGATGCTATGTTTCTTAACTTCTAGCTGGCTGTTGTATTTATACATCCGAGAAAGAGAAGCAAACACGAGGCACGCCCCTGTAGATGCCCCATCGTTACTCTAAAGAGGAGGCACATCTCTTCATTGCAATTAATACAGAAACTTTGGAAACTACATGTATCACTTGAAACCCCTTGAAAATCATTAGAATTCAGGCTCAGTATAATCCTTCAAAACCTTGTAAAATTTGTTTAAATTCATGTACTTAAAAGATATTCATATTCTCTAATTCTAGAGAAATTAGTAGTTGCGGCGTTGGTATTGGGATAGAGTATAGACTAATAGAAGTGATTTGACATATGAACAGTTGAACACCACTGTTGCAACCGTCACCATCACACTTCATCATCGTCGAGCTCTTCGTTGTTGTTGTTGTTGTTGTCGTACACCCTCAATCGAGTGTCAAGACCCTCTTTGCCTCGTCATGCGATCACCAATCTTGTTCCCTTTGTCATTGTAGCACTACTTCACAATTGAGCTCGCAACACAATTATTCATTGCCGGCAATGTTTTGTTGTCAAAGCCATCTCCATTGTGCGTCATCGATGTTGCCCTTTGTCGTCAATGTTGCTTGGTTGTCGGTGTCATTGCTTTGTCATTGTTAGTTATGTTGTGAAAGCCAAGTTTTGAAACCCTAGAGTGATCAAGATGAAGGAAGTAGATAAAATCAAGTTTTAGATTTGAACCGTTTGACCCACATCAGAGTTGACTTTGATCATATACACCTTAGTGTATATGGGTTATGCCTCATTAGGTGGAGTTTCTGGAGTTGTAAGGGGGGTTGCAAGTGGAGGAGTGCTTGAAAAGTGTGGGACATAGCTCCTCTATGTTTATTTTGGTACATTTGGAGAGAAAATAATAGGTTAATATTTGAAGGGAAAGAAATCTGCTCTTGTAAAATGTGAAGTTATATTTTGATAATCTTACATATTTTAAATCACCAACTCCTCCAAAAATTTAAGCTATTTGAAAGGGTGTAGCTTAAGTATTTAATCCTCTAACATACTTCTTTACATGGTCAAACTCTTCACTATGAGTGATTTGGCTCATGAATTAATTATATTTACCAGAGTAGCGGTGAGGTTTGAATCTATGACCTTTGTTTGCTCTGATAACAATTGTATTTTATGGATTGTTGGGTCACATACATCATTTGTAGATATTTTGTTGAGCTTTTGGGAGACATGAAATTCTAAATTTTTGTAGAGTGTTTTTAGTTTTTCTACATGGGTTCGCCATCGCTTGAGCGTGATTAAGCTGTTTTGATAATCCTCATTCTCTAACCCCGAGATATATATATATATATATCTCACCTTTTTTTTTTTCAATCTCTATAGTTCTAGAGCCAAAGTAAATAGAGATTGCGTACTTTGGAGAAGGTGATAGTGGGTGTGTGGGTGAGAGAGATATGATGCAGCTCGGGGTTAGAGAATGAGGATTAGATCCTTTAAAGTTGGGGAAATGGGACATTTATTAGAGAAAGTATTGAGCATCCCATGTAAATGAAACTCATTTCTGAAGTTGCAACCACTACATAATTCAATGCAAACTACCTGATGTTATTTGTCGCGCGTGTGTGTGTTTTCTTGTGTTTGAGGTTGGTTTGGGGTTGCCTAAAACATTAGGTCAAGCCCTTCTTAAGTTTGGGTTAGGTTGAGGTTAAAGTGCCCATGCTCGACTCAACCCTAATAAGGGGCCATGCTTGAGGATGGGCCCTTATTAGGCTTCTTGGATGCTCCTATCCCAACAAACCTGGTATTTTGGAGCAATGATTCTCCTTACATCGACTGGTATTAGAGGAGGCCATGTCATGGGTTCAAGTCATAAGAGGGCTACATTGTGAGGGCCACTAAGGGTTCTAGTGTGAGCCATGAGGCGTGGGCCCGTAGGGAAGCATGATGGGATCTATCCTAGTGTTCAAAAGATAAAAGGTGGGTCTCGCCGAACGAATGTGGTCTTCGGGACAGTGGTTCTCCCGTATGAAAGTGACTTTAGATTTGAAATTAATTCAGAATTTTTTTGATAAGTAAATTTGTACTAAAATTACCAAGGAGAGCGAACCCGTATATGAAAAAACTCAACTTAAGAGTCTCGTATTTTCCAAAAAAATAAAATTATGTACATACGTGGGATATGCCACTAGCACTATACTATTCAAAAGTATAAAACCTTAAAAAAAACTATCGTATTTTCCAAAAAATCCTATAAAATTATGTACATACAAGGGATATATGCCTCTACTATTCAAACTTTAAAAAAACTATCTTTGTATTTATATATAGACACAAAATCTCCATCAAAGCATCTTTCAGTTTCGCTCTCTCCAAATACACCAAAACAAGCAAAGAGGCGCAGCTCTCCACACTTTCCTTCTTTAACCCCCCACCCCCCAATCCACTCTTTCAAAAAGTCTATCACTGAAAAGGACAGCACCCATTCTTTAGAAGTTTGTTGGACCCCACTCTTTAGAAGGGCTTTCCATGATTGGGAAGTGGAGGAGCTGTCTAGGTTGTTGGATATCTTGCAAAAGATCAAGTTCCTCCCACATTATAGGGACAAGATTATATGGGCCACTGGGAAGGGGTGGAGTTCTCAGTCAAATCCTTCTACAAGGTTCTTTTGAGAAGAGGGAGTTCAAACTTTCTGCGGAGAAGCATTTGGAAGACAAAGGCGCCTTTGAAAGCGGCTTTTTTTGGGTGGGCAGCGATTTGGGAGTCCATTTTGACCCGTGAAAACCTCAAAAAAGGGGTTTCCATATGGCCAATAGGTGTGCAATGTGTAAGAGGGAGGAGGAAACAGTGAATCATCTTTTGCTCCATTGTGAGGCTTCAAGTGACCTGTGGCTGTGTGTTTTTGCTTTGTTTGGTTGTTTGTGGGTTATGCCAAGGACAATTTTTAAGTGTTTGGTTAGTTGGAGGAGTGGGCGCAAAATCCGGCATATTCGAAAGGCTTGGGACGTCATTCCTCTTTGTATTTTTTGGAACATCTAGAAAAAAAGGAATAAAAGAATTTTTGATGGGTGGAAATCCCCCAGTATAGGGTTAGAAGCATTTTTTTTGTACTCCTTGTATATATGGGTTAAAGGTTCTTGTAATCATTCGGTAGGAGATATGGTAGATTTCTTTAGTGATATGAAACTCTTTTAACTTGAGTTTCTCTCTTTTGTACATGGGAGAAAAAAAAAAGGCAACACTCATTCACATCCAAAAACCTAGAATAAAAGACACCACACTTACCTCACAAAGGGATAATGAAGGAAAAGATGGCTAACAATTTCATCTTCTTCCAAGCACATATAGAATCTCCCGACTAAATTAAATCCTCTTCCCTTTAAGTTGTTGCAATCAATATTGCAACCCAAGTTCGCGACTATGCAAAAAAAAAGCAACCTTCTTTGGGGCTTTAATGCACTATATAGCCCTCCATGGAAAGGATAACTCAACTCAATAATGCTTTATTTCAATTATTTGGGTCCGGTTACATGAATCTTATCTCGCCATTTTTCTCTATTTGAGAGCATTCTCTCAGTTAGATCACATGTTGTCATTTTTTTTAATTACTTCTATCAAAGTTAATTTTGGTCGCTCTCGCCTCTTAGCATAACCCTTAATATTAACTATATAGTTTTTCCTTATTGGTGTATTTATTAGTCTTCGTTACTTGACCATTTTTCTCTCATTTTATCGCCTATAGGTGTTACTCTTACCATTTTATAATGTGTTCGTTTTTAATTCTATATTTTCTTGTCTTATTGGCACTGCACATCCATCTCAACAACTTCATTTCGGCTATACTCATCTTATTAACATATTGTTTCTTAATTCAACATTCTATTCCATATAACATCGTTGGTCTAATATATGTTCAGGCAGTCCTGTTGGGCCGCATGGTTGGAGTTTGTGGGGTGCTATTAGGGGCATGTGGAGGGAGTTTGGGCAAAGAATCAGTTTTGAGGTAGGTGAGGGATCTAGAGTTAGATTTTGGGAGGATGCTTGGAGTGGGAAGGCTCTTTTGAGAGAAAAATTCCCTTCTTTATATAGCGTGGCCCTCAATAAAGGGGCATGGGTGAAGGATTGTTTTGAGGGCTTGGGGGAAAGCGGGGTTTGGAACCCCAGATTTAAAAGGGATTTTTTTGACTGGGAAGTGGAGGAGCCAAGCTTCCTTCTTAGGCACATCCAAAGCTTTCGGGCTTTGGCAAATACGGTGGACAAATTGGTGTGGAGGCCACACTGAAGAACTTCAGAGTTAGATCATTCTATAAAAGCTTCATTGACGTTAAGGATTCCAATTTTCCTAGGAAAATCATTTGGCACTCAAGAGCGCCTCCAAACCCTGCCTTTTTTTGCTTGGGAAACTTATTAGAAGGCCATTTTGACGGCGGAAAATCTCAAAAAAAGGGGATTTCAGCTTGCAAGCGTGTGCTACTTGTGTAAAAACAATGAAGCGAATGTTGACCATATTCTCATTCATTGTCCTATGGCTGGGGATTGCTGGGCTCTAATTCTTTCGATCTTTGGCATTGATTGGGTTTTGTCGTGTTCTGCTAGAGATTTGCTTTTGGCTTGGTCCGATTACAAGCTTGGTAAAGACACCATTTCTGTATAGAAATTAGCTCCTATTTGTCTTATGTGGAGGATTAGGAAAGATATTTTGTTTCAAAGACCTTTTTTTGCGTTTGTTATTTCTTTGGGCCAAGGAGGCTTTGCCTGTAAATTCTATTTCTTTAGTTGATTTTTTGGGAAATCTTAGGCATTAATTTTGTAGCTGACCCATTTCTCTTGTCTTATTTGGGGTGCCCTTCTCAGGCCTTTTTTATACATATTACTTTTACTGATAAAAAAAACTATGTTCTATCAAATTTACCTTTCAATTTTAAAGGTATACGCTAATCACAAAATGACACGTCTTCACTTAGCCCACACTACTTTAATTCTACTAGGAACATCATTTTCAATTTCTTCCTCTTGATGAATAAGTGGACCTAGATAACAATTTTTTTTCACTTTTTATTAGCCCTTGATTTTCAATTTTTTTTACTCCCATCCTCGTATTTCTTACTAGTTTTATTGATGTTACACTCAAGATATTCAGTTTTTGTCCTACTTATCTTGAAACCTTTTAATTCTAAGTCCTCTTTCTAAACCTCTAATTTATCATTTTTTTTCTCTTTTAGTTTCATCAATTAAAACAATATCATGAGCAAAAAGCATACACTATGGAATTTCATATTGTATATGTTTAGTCAGTTCATCCATTACTAAAACCAAAAAGAAATGACTTAATGCTGACCTCGATGTAGGCCTACTGTGATTGTGAATTCACTTATTTCTCTAACAGTTGTCATTACGATAGTTACAGTCCCATCATATATATATTTTATCATTTCGATATATCATTTTGTAACTCATTTCTTTTTTAAAACCCAACACATTAGATCTTGAGGGACCTTATTTTTAGACTTTCTCCAAATCAATAAATAGCATGTGAAGATCTTTCCTCTTTTATCTATACCTCTCCATAAGTCTTCTTTACAAGTAGATAACATCAATTATTGATCACCCCCCCTCCCCCCCCCCCAACCACCCCCCAAAAAAAAAAAAACCAAAAATAACAAAACAAAAAAAAGAGAAAAAGAAAAAAGAAAAAGAAGCCAACTTCTTTAGTAAAATCTAATTGAGAATTTCTTGCTGCCATCCTTCCTCCAAATAATCTCATCCGAACCAATGCTACTTGGCTTGACCTTTTGAATAACGCTCAAAAAATCCATTATCCATAGCTTCCTTTATGTCCCAATCATGAAAATTTTGAGTACTTGACGAAAATTAGGGGCCCAAACAAATCCTCCTTCTGTGAAATACATATAATCCAAAACCCATAGCTCTTGGTTTACACCAATTTGTAACAACCTTGGAAAACGATCCCACAATGCTATAGCATCTCATCATATAACCAACCAAAAGCGAACCTGAGAACCATCTCCAATAACAAAGCCAATCGCCGGAAGAAATCTTCCTACCCCTTCTAATGGTCTTCCATAAGTTCATCCTTTAAGGTCCTTCAATTTCTTTAGTTCCAGCACCATCAGTCTCACTCCCATAATTAGCCTCAATAACCCTTTGCCACGTCAACCCTTGCACCACTACACATCACCAAAGCATTTATCCAACAAAGCTTTGTTAAACCCTCTCATTTCCTTAATGCCCAATCCCCCTCCCTTTAGTGGGGTCTTATATATCTTCTTCTCCCCCTTTTTTCTTTCCCACAAAAAATCTTTTTGTAATTTCTCTAAACTTTTCTCAGCAGATGCTGGAATTGGGAACGTGGACAATATAAGAAGTAGGAAGCCTTGAGAAAGTGCTATTGATCAATGTTAATTTTTCCCTCTTTGACAACTACCACCTCTCCATCGTACCAATATACATTGAAATCTATCAATGATCGGGTTCCAAATCGCCTTGGTTTTCGAAGCTGCACTGAATGGCAAAC
Organism: Nyssa sinensis; assembly: GCA_008638375.1. Classification (NCBI taxonomy): domain Eukaryota; kingdom Viridiplantae; phylum Streptophyta; class Magnoliopsida; order Cornales; family Nyssaceae; genus Nyssa; species Nyssa sinensis. The sequence goes on along the minus strand of CM018032.1, from coordinate 10,832,928 downwards.
CCAAATATACCGAAGGAAGGGTTCTCACTTTACATCTAAGGTTCCCAGCCAGACTATCAATCTCAACCACCTCCCCAATCGGAATCAACTCCCTTTTATTCAAGTTGATTCTCAACCCTGACATTACTTCAAAACAAAGCAATATACATCTCAGGTATCTAAGTTGAGCTTCGTTTTCACCACATATTAATGTATCATCAGCAAATAACAAGTGAGATATCTCCATCCTTTCCTCCATCCTGTCCCCAATTTTGAATCCCATTAGGAGTCCACCTCCCACAGCTCTAGAATCATCTTGCCTCCATAATAATAATAAAAAGGGAATGGAGATAGAGGATCACCCCATTCCTGATAAAAAAAAAAAAGAAAAAAAAGACGACCACCTAGTTGAAGACCTCTAGAGCTCCTTAAAAAGCCGGCCGCCTCTCCATTCACCAACACAAAGGACACTATGGAAATACATTATTTGATTGACATAAAGAGCAAAAACTCTAACTCACTTGATTGTAAGCTTTTTCAGTGTCTAATTTACAAATTAAACGACACGCCCCTTGTCCTCTTTGCATCTATGCATTCGGTAGCAATTAGGGCTTTGTCCAAAATTTACCTCCCCCCCACAAAAGCATTTTGACTCTTAGATGTAAGGTGATCCAAATATCTCTTTGCCAAAACTTTACCCCCCCCCCCCCCCCCCCTGGGGCGGCGGTGCGTGCGGAAGACTCCAACCTAACCAAAACACACACACACACCCCAAGCTTATGGGATGATAACTTCTAATATTGTCTGCCATTTCCTTCTTTGCGATTGAGGTAATAAAGGAAGCATTTAGACTCCTCTCAAAGGTCTCATGCTCCAAAAGGTAATGAAATACTCCCATCACCTCCCTTTTAACCACATCCCAACATCTTTGGAAGAAAGCTATGGTGAGCCCAACAGGACCTGGTGCTTTATTGCCGTTACATGAGTGCAAAGCTTCCACCACCTCTTTTTCATCAAAAGGTCCCTCCAATTCTGCCATTTGATCATCAAGCAAAACCCCAAAATCTAGATTATCCAAGTCCGAACATCTTGAGCAAGACTACACATACAATAATTGATAGAACATTGATATTCTTTTCTTGACCTCTTCCTCATCTCTAAGAATGATGTTATTCATCCTCCTATGGGCATTGGATACCCGATGGAAGAATTTTGTATTCCTCTCCCTTTCTTTTAGCCATAACAGTCTAGATTTTTGTCTTCAACATATTCTGACGCAACATGAAACATGAACAACGGATATGAGCATGTCAATATCCAAAAACAACGAACAATCACCTAAAAATGGGAAAAAACCAACCTAGCAAGAGAACAAAATCTCTAAAAATATTATTAATATCAAAATTCAAAGATAAAAGATGTCTCTAATGGATATTTACAACCCTTTATATATATATATATATATATAGATATTAGAAGTCCTAATTCTATTAGAATAAATAAATCCTCTCTTAGAATAAAAAATAGTAAAAAAAATTTAAAATATAAACTTGATCTAAAATAACTAATTTGAGATAGGCTTAAATTTGAAAACTAAAGAATCCTATAATAATTCTAAAACACGTATATATATGGTCTTGGCAGATACCATAGGACGCAAAAAGGCATCTTTAAAGATAGGAATAGAGAGCTCCCGATCTTTAAAGTGTCCTATATCAGACTCCTCCACTTGAAAAAAACTTGTCTTTGAGTTATCTAGATATATTCGATCTCGGCCTCGTTTATAACCCGATTATAATGGTTGAATCTTTTCAAGAAAAATTGAAGATTCAAAGATTACTCCTTTCACATCTTTTATGAAGTCTGAAAATTTAAGTTCTTGTTTTGATGACAATAATGAGTCCGTAATGAAACAAGAAAAATCATTTTCTTGATCCACTAAAATTTCAATCTTCTTGTAAGAATTATAATCATTCTTCGCAAATTCAGGTTTATTTTCATTTGTAACATTGACTCCACCCAAGAAAATTTCTTGCTTCTCTGCAATAATGATTAGATTAGTATTTTCCTTCTCTTTCACTAAAGAACTTGTAGAATTTATTGGTGCTACTAAATCTACTCTTTTGTCTACTGATTTTGAACTTTTCATTTTTTCTTCACAATAGGAGTTTTCTCTTCTTTATCCTTTGCACCACTTGTTTCAATGACATCAATAGAAATATATTTCACTTTATTTTCTTTTGACTCTTTGTGATCGACTTTGATGGATAAAATAACTTGATCTGCGCTTTCTGTGACAATAGAGTACTTTACAAAGATGTGGAACTTCTTTCAACGGTTCAATATCTGCAACCTTACTAGTTATAGTTGCCTTAGGAAATTCAGATTTCTCTTGTGCTTTTTTCCCTTGGTGTGAAGAACATGTTTTGGAGTTTCTTTTTTATTTCCCCACAATGTATTGCAGCATTCTAAAATAATCTCATGTTGGCTTGTATTGATCTTCTAAAATCTGCAAATAATTTTTTAGCAAAAATGTATCCATAATTAGCCTTATCTTTTTTTGGCATTAACAAATGCATTTCTTTTCTTGTACTTGTTCACGCCTTTGTACATCAAATCACCACATTTTGGTAATTCTATAAGCTTTTGTTTTGCCCAAAAATATTTTTTTTGGTTTGAAAATTCAATATATTCTAGATAGTCATCCAAATCATATATCCAATTAAGAAAGTTTTCAAAATAAAACATACCATCAAAATGAAGGTCTTTCGTAATTCTACATAGCTTTTTGAATAGAAACGTATCCATGAACAAGTTTATTGCGAGCTTCATAGTTAGTGCAATACTTATTATTTTTACGATTTTCTTGTATCTAAGATTTTAGACGAGTAACGGATTGTCTCCTACGAATGTAGTTGTAAGGTTTTTTAATTCTGTCACAACCAGTATGGCCATCTAGCCAGGCGAATCTTTGCTCTAATAACGACGGACGCAACACGAAACGTGAACAATGAATACAAGCACATCAATATCCAAAAATAGGTATCAATCACCCAAAAACGGGAACAATCAACCCAACAAGGGAACAAATTCTCTAAAATATATTGTTAATATCAATATTCAAAGATAAAAGATGTCTTTAATGGAGACTTACAATCATGGTTTTAAATAACGGCCTCTTTGATACTATTACAAGCCGATATATCGGTGTGACCAAAATTCACAATTGTATCAGCTGATACTGTTACGGGTTGATACAAGACCGTTACGGCCGTTGCAGGATTGTTACGGCTATTTTAAGTTTTTTTTTTAATATTAATTTTTTTTATAATAATTCTTATGATTTTGATTTTTATAAGATTTATATATAATAGAGATACTTAACAAAATAATCTAAAAAATTTAAAATGGTTACCAAAACATTCGGGTCAATATAACCTCGAAAAGGCTTATTGGGTTCAAAATTTTTAATTTTTTTTATTACATAACTAATCACACTAAATTGATTTTTATGTTTATAATCATTTTTGTTATTATTTATATTACTTGTTGTAAATGTTATTTAAATTAAGTGATACGTCTTATTAACTTAACTTTAAAAAATTTATATAAAATAATAAAATATCTTCTTAGGTATTATTTATAAGAAAACTATTTTTTTAGGTATTAGAAAATTGAAAAATAATAGTATAAAATATTTATATGTGATAAATTATAATTAAGATATGCGTATCAGTAACTTTTAAGAGATTTGCTAGTGTTTTAAAAAAATTTACGATTGCGGTTTTCGATTCCCGTTACGGATGACCCAATACTCTTGATACCGTTATATCACGACCGCATCATATCTTGCAGCCGCGATTTAAATCCATGCTTACAACCCTTTATATATAGATATTATAAGTTCTAATCCTACTAGAATAAATAAATTCTATCTTGAATAGAAAATAAAAATAAAAGTATAAACTTTATCTAAAATAACTAATTTGAGATAGGCTCAAATTTGAAAACTAAAGAATCTTACAATAATTTTGAAACATATATCGATGGTTTTGGCAGCTACCACATTTGTCCTATGTCATATTTCTTCTACCATCAACACTCTCCCCATCTCAGCTTTCAATTCATCTCTGCTAACCTTCTCCTCCTCCTGAAGAGCTGCTCCTTGTTCTCTCAAATCCCACTCTTTGATGCTTTGAATGTTTCTAGCTTTCTTCACCTTCAAATCACCAAATATCTTCCTTTTCCATTTCTTCAATTCCTTAAAAAGCTTTAATTTCACTGCTAAAACATAACGAGATGAGCCACTAACATGGTACTGTTGCCACCAATCTTTCACCACATCCTTGAATCCAGGCTCTTCAAGTCACATATTCTCGAATCGAAACAGCATCTTCCCCCTGCACAGGCCCCCACAATTCAAAAGAATAGGGACATGATCCGAGATTGGTTGTGGCAAGCATGCTTGAATGGAGTCCGGCAGTTGATCCTCCCAATCATTGGAAATCAAGAATCTGTCCAGCCAAGACATGGCTGGATCAGCTGTGTCAATCACCCATGTGTATTCCCCCTTCCCTCCCTCCCTAGGAAGACCAACCAATTCCATACCATTAATTAAGTCTGCAAACTGGCACATACCCCTGGTTAATCTGCCGCACCCTTTTCTTTCAATAGGTGATCTCACTGTGTTAAAATCCCCTCCCACACACCATGGCAACTCCCATCTCAATTGACAGTCTTGCAATTCTTCCCAAAGGCAACATCTTTCTGAGTCTGGGGAAGGCTCATACTCACCCAAGAATACCCACTAGAAGTCTTCTGCCAGGAATTTAAACTTGGAGGAAAGTGAGTACCTATCAGTCCAACTGTCTTCACACGACGCTGCTCTAGAGTCCCACAGTATCAGGATACCACCCTCATTCTTTGTAGCTCCCCCCCACCACCCACCCAACCCCACAAATGACACTCCTCACTGCGTTGGACGTCATTTCTTCTATCTTCGTTTCTTGGAAACACACTACTGTTGGTCTCCATTCTTTCAAAAAACCCTTCATTACTGTCATTTTGTCTGGGTCATTTAGACCCTTTACATGCCATGGAAGTATTTTCAGATTCATGATGCAATAATAGACAACAGATTTCTTCTCTCCTCCCCCTCTTTCTCAGCCCCTATCCCGGTCTTTTAATTCACCGTTGTCAAGTTCTTTAACTCTTTCTTAAGTGTGGACCCTGACTGACGTCTGCTACAACTGGGCAGTCGGCGGTTTCTCTATTCTCTCAAATAGCTCCATCAAAGCCCCTGCAAGAAACATCCAAAACTTTGCTCACATCCTTTATCTTTCGTAAAACCCACTCAGAAGCTTCAGCCATCTTCAACTCCTGCCTGTCCAAGTCCCAGCATCCCACTGACAGGTCTGTTCCTGTGCCCCAACATCCCTGCTCTGGTATCTCTACTGCCAAGGTGGTACATAAAAAAAAAAAAACCCTGCTTTCCTTCAGCATCAGACTCCCACAACTGCATCAATTCTTCCTTACCAGTTTCTGGCACTCATGTCAGTGATAATTCATCCTCCTGCCTGATGGATAATGGCAATTATCGAGTGGATAACCTCAGCTCCAGCAATCCCATCCTCACCTCTGCCGGCTGCTTTTCTTCCTTCTGATTGCCATCAGATTCCACAGCTTGGCTCTCCTTATCAGATAGTGCAACTGAAGTACCACCCATCTCTGACTCCTCCCTGTCCTCATTACTTGATTCTTCACATTGAACCCCCCTCTCTGTTTGTTTCCCCAATTTCCTTGGCTCTTATCTCCATCTTCTTTGACTTCAGCTTCAAAAACCATCTTCCCCTTCGCAGCTTTTCTCCTCTCAGTTTTTGTGAGAAACTTCGATAAATCTATATGGAACACTAGAAAATCAATATGTTATATTAAATTATTAATGTTGACAAATATATATGATGAAATTTGTAAGAGAATTTAGGTACTATTGTTGGAAAAAAGTAGCATCAATAGTAAAGAAAAAATATATAAAAAAAGAGAAATGCATTTTTATAAGATTACTAATGTTTTTCTAGAGTTGGCAAAAATATTCCTTATGAGTTTCCCTAAAGTTCCAAAATTTCCGGAAATGTTTTTGGGCAATTTGCTCCCCTAAAACTTCTTAAAAGTTCCATTCCATTTTCGGAGACAGGTTTTCAACAAACAGGTTTCAATTTTTAAAACAAGTTTTTTTTGCAAACCTGCTCATGCATTAGAGGAGTATGACAAGCAATTACTTTTGGATCTCTAGAACATAAAACAATTCTTGCAATTTAGTGGAGAAGGTATGAAAATTATATTGTTAGGTGGGACTTGTCAAAAAATATTGTTAGGTGGGATGCTCTCTTGGAAAAAAGGAGGCCTTCAACTAAATCTAAACTTTAGGGGCTTGCAACATTCCATGTTGGTACCAAACAATTTTATTAGAACTGGCATTGCCTGGCGAATTGGACTAGTTAACCAATTGCTTGACCAGGTTAGGTCACACCTTCAACTTGGCCATATAAATGTTCCATATACAAAATAAAATAAACGAGGTGAGGCAATAGGGAGATTGAACCTGCACATCTTATAAGCCATCAAACAACTCCAGCCAGTAGACTTGCACAAAATAAGATTAAAAAAAAAAGGGAAAAAAAAGGAAGGAGAAGAAGAAGAAGAAGAACGCAATCACTATGCTCACCCATTATAGTTGTAGTATGTTCTATTACTAAGTGATTTAATATTAAGGGTAGATCAGCTAAGTTGTCTTGCGGTTTCATCGGTTGACCCATGACCCAACCTTGAAATTTTAGTGATAGGAAGATGTTAATAGCCCTCTCTGCTTCTTTATCTTGATGGTCTGTACTTTTCTCTGTTAAGAGTCTAATGCTAGGGGTGACCTTCCACCCTATATCCTTGGTAAATGACTCACCTCCGCCTTAAGTTTTTTCCTTCCTAGAGAATTTGGAAACCCAGAGTTCCCTATTATGGTGTCACTTTATTGTGGAAACTATTCAGGGTGGTTTGTATGGATCTGTACCTCCTTGATACCAATTCTATGTTAGAAATGAATTTAATGGTTTTTAGCAGGTCTAGTAGAGGCAAGGGCCTGTGGAATCTCAGCCTCTTTGCTGTGTTGAGTGGTGTGGATGGAAAGCAATGCTAGAATATTTGTTTATATTAACGGGGAATTGATCATTTGTGGACAGAGTTAACATTCTTGCCTCTATGGGTTAATCATTAAACAACTTGTTGGTGTTCGTGTTAATTCAAAGTGATTGTATGGTAGTCTCTTTCTTCGGGATTCACAAGAATCAAATAGTGACCGATTGAAAGCCTGTAGACTTAAGTTTGGTGGGTGCATCTGGTAATTAGGTTGATATTGGGGTGGGTGGAACAATTATAGAACACAAAAAGGAGGTGATTCTTTTTATTTTAAGCCAACAGATCAAGGCGCTCCATCATGGCAGAGGTTTTAAGTGTCCTGGAAGGACTCAAGGATGGCGCTTGTATTGGGTTGAGGCACATCATAGTGAAGGGTGATTAGGTTTTTATTATTGGGGTGGAGATAAGATGATGTGGTCATGGTGACATTCATTTGTTTGGATAAGAGAGGTTCTTGACAACCCTCGTACATGTGATTTCTTCTTGGATTCACAACTTTGCAAATTGGGTAGCCAACTTTTTGGCCAGAAGTGTGACGGTGAAGATGATCTCAACCTCAAGATAATCTCAAACCAGTGAGGTGAGTTAAGGCTTTTGGTTTTCTTTGTTTGAAACCTTTGTTTTATGCTTGAATATGATTCTATTCATACCATCCGCCATTAAGGTAAAGAGAGTGGGGGAGAGTGATTGCACAGGCAAAGTAATGGTATTCATGGCCTAAGGTTGCCACAAATATTTTTGTCTCTGGTGGTGTAATATATTCAAGGGGAGATGAGGTGAAGGAGAGGTATGCTCTCTTGAGGAAAATTTGGAAGAATCTTGGTCAATAAAGTCAATATGAGGATTTTAAAATTTTTAAGGAAGATCAGTCATAAGCATAGGAAAGACAGTATAAAAAATGAGCACGAGGGATTGTGATATCTTATAATCGAAGTTTGAATGGTGTAGAATTAACTCTGATTTTTTGGTTGCACAAAGAAGGTGGTTGGTTGCACCAGGAAGAGAAACTGGACTACTGCTGGTCTGAAGCTGACAAGGATGTTGTGGAAAAAGGGAGCTGATGGTTTTTTTTTTCCATTTTAGCAGGTTTTTAGTGGGAAATAGGAAAAGGGTGAAGTTCTAGGCAGATGCTTGGTGTGGTGATGAGGACTTGAAACTCAGATTTCTTCAGTTATTCCAGCTTGCTTGGATTGTGATATTCTTGTTGTGGATGTTGTTTCACATGGCGAGAATGGGGTTATGTGGACTCCTTGCTTTAGGAGACGTTTCTGAGATTGGAAGATGGAAGACCGTAGTCAACTTGATGCAGCTTCTTCATGGGAATAAAACAGTGGCAGACAAAGAGGACTTTGGGGGGAGGTTTAGGGTGTTGGGGGAGAGATTTTCAGTCAAATCTTTCTATATGGTTCTAGTGAGGAGAGGAGGAAGGAAACTTTCTTGGAAGGCAATTTGGCAAACAGAAGCTCCTTCGAAAGTTTCTTTCTTTGCTTGGTTTGTTGCTTAGGGAGTCTTGACGATGGACAATCTTAGGAGGGGATCTAGATTAGTTAACAAATGTTGCATGTGTCAGGAGGAGGAAGAGAACACCAGTCATTTATCCCTTCATTGTGAAGTTGCAAACGAACTATGGTGGCTTCTCTTTCTTTATTTTGCTGCTGTTGGATTATGCCAGGCACTATCTTGGACTTCTTCAAAAGTTGGCGAGGGGCTTGTGTGAAAGAAGTGTTAGGAATATTTTGCATTTGAGGGCGAGCCTTGGCGCAACGGTAAGGTTGTTCCATTGTGACCTGGAGGTTAGGTTACAGTCACAGAAACAGCCTCTTCGCTTGTAGGGGTAAGGTTGTGTACATCTAACCCTCTCCAGACACCGCAGTGGCGGGAGCCTCGTGTACTGGGTTTTTCCTTTAGGGATATTTTGCATTTATCTCTTTTTTGGTGCAATTGACATGAAAGAAATAATAGAATTTTTGAAGGGGTTGATACTTCCCCTTGTAGGTTGAAGGATAGCTTTTTGAAGTGTTTACACTTTTGGGTTTTAGATAGTTATCCCCATTGTAATGATTCTTTTGTAGAGTTTTTGGGGGAGTTGAGACTTTAAGTGAAGCTTTCTCCTCTTTTTCTTTTCAAAAAAAGGGCTCCAACGTTCTTTAATACACACATTACTTGCGTGTTCTTTAATACACACATTAATTAACAAAGAAAACAGATGGAAAGGAGGACCATGACCTCTGCATAGAATGGAAAAGCAGAACTTTGTATGGTTTAATTGGGGTCAGGAAACATTTGTTGTGCATATTGGGTTTGGGAAATTTGTATTAACCTTTCAGCTTCACATTCCTGCTGCCTGTTGATGGGTTCTCCCTTAATTCTGTTATTTTTTGCTGTTAAAAAGTCGTGGTTTCACTGTAGGATACAATAAATGAAGTGTTTATTGCATTATTCACTTATCTCTTTGCTTTGTGGGTGTTGTTATGAGCTTCTTGTGAGCTGTACATTGTAAAGCGTCTTCTTAGATAAACATATGGAGTCCTTGAAAGAAAAGGCTAGAAAACAAAGTAGTTGGCCTTGCAGTTCATTTAGGGTTGTCAAGGAACTGTAGAGCATTCACAAAGTCCAAGCAATTGCTTCGCTTGGCACAGGTTTGATTATGTGATGGAAGCTCGAAATCCTAATGTTATTATTGTAGATCCTTTATCAAGCATGTTAAGTCCAACTTGCCTCAAATCAAATCCATTGGTAGAACAGAATTCAAAATTTTATTTCAATGTCTGCTTGATTTTCCAAGAATGTTCAATTTTCTTTCATGGTTGTCGTTATGAGATACCTGGCCCTGGTTTAGTTCAATGATGGAAAGTGCTAGTCTTAACCTTTTCTTGTGTTGCGAGTACGCTGGTTTATAATTTCTTAGCGTTTCAAAATTAAATATATTATTGATTGCTGTGTATATATGATAAATGTTCAAGCTCTGGTTGGTCCAAAATAGAGTGCAAAATCCTGATTTTTCGGGTCTAGGATTGAAGTTTGTGTGTATGGAACACGAGGCATAAACAAGGCTACTTGGGAGTTCCCCACATGGATTAGATCATAGTAGTGCGATATAATTTTCATCAATTTCAGGGGATGGTCTTCTTCATTTGTAAATCTGTGTTTGGGGCAATTACTTTCCATGTAAAAATGGATATCTTGCTTCAACTCCCACATGGATTAGATCATAGTAGTGCGATATAATTTTCATCAATTTCAGGGGATGGTCTTCTTCATTTGTAAATCTGTGTTTGGGGACAATTGCTTTCCATGTAAAAATGGATGTCTTGCTTCACACCATATATGCATCACTTTCAAGTGAGAACCTGTTAAACCACCCACTGTAAATATTTTGTCTCGATTGATTTAGCTTTGTTTGAAAATTTCTTCTTCTTGGTTGCATGACTTGTTTCATCTTTACAGAAAAATTGCCAGTTGTAATGGCGTTTATGTAGATTCCAACTATTCATATCTTTTCCACGTTTTCTCTACTATCAAATAGATCTTAAATAGTCCAAGTTATTATTTAGGTTTCCCTAACAGTTGCTTCATTAGATTCCATATCACTTGTTAGATAGGTGGCCTCAAATAGTTTTTTTTGTACCATGTCAAAAGGTATAGCATGTGTTGAAGTTTTAAAAAATTTCCAAGTATATTCAAATGTGACTATATATATATATATATTATTATGCCCTTGGGATATGTGAAACCATCTTTCGAGTGTTTGGCTAATTTTTTCAAAACAGAGTTTTGCAATAGAGCTCACAAGATACCGGTTGCAAAATGGAGTTTTGGAGAAGTTAAAAAAAAAAAAGTATTTTCCAAATAATTTTGGCTTTTTACGGGCTTATTCCTGAACCTAACACTTATACGTTATTTAATCTATACAATCCAAAGATTAAAAAGATAACTTTACAGTGTAAAATCTTTTTTTCATAAATTTTACAGAACACTCAAATAACAAAACAATTCTTCAGAACCAATTCTTCAGTATCCATTCCCAAAATCTGAAGCCCTGCGAAACAGGATCTCAATTAGGATTGTGAATAACTCTCCCTTATTGTATGGTATGTGGGTTTAAAAATTCAGTTTTTTTACCCCATTTTTTTAACATCACCCCCCCCCCCCCCCCCCCCCCCCAAAAAAAAAAAAAAAAAAGAAAGAAAAAGAAAAAAAAGAAGAGGATGAAGGAAAAAAAACAAGGTTTAAAATGTAGAAGGATCCCTGTTGAGGCTCAGGTCAGCAGACAGCAGTCCCATCCCAATATGTTGATATCTGTTGTGTTGTGTTCTTTCTAGTGAAAGGAGACGTCTTTATGCAGGAGAAAGTAGAGAGGTAGCATGAAAAGAGAGAGACACACGTACCATACAAATAGTACTTAATCCAAGAGATGTAGCATTCAATAAAGAAAGAGGCTTTGTCATTTTTACTTTTTCACAAATTGATGGAGTCTCGTCTTCTTCTTTGGGGCAATCTAATTTTCAAATGTCATCATCAGAGGCCAAATGGCCTACGATAATAGCCTGACAAGCAGGGGTTGCTGTTATACGATCACATGAATATCATAATTCTGTCTCGTGATTCTTCATGCCTATCTGCTTCAGGTGCCAAACGCTGGGATGATAAAGCCTCCAATCTGCCTAACATTACACACGAGTATGTGTGTATCTATCTATACACACACACAGACTAGTCTTTGTACACATGCTATACACGTGCTGTAGCATAAATCTGAAATGAAAATAAATACATGTTAAGAGATATAATATTTTATACACAACATAATATCTTGTCCTTTTCTTTTGTTCACATTATTTTCTAATCATTGGTAATTCTTTTTATTTATATACGGACAATGCTATTGTAAACTCGAATTCATATTAGATGGTATATTTTAACCATTGAATTGTCTCGAGATTGAGTCACATTATCTCTAATTTAGAAAAAATCATCTAATAATTAAAACATATCGTCTCATAAAAGCTCTTATTCAATAAAAATATTTTTTTAAACATAGAAATAAGAAAACCCAGAATTTAAAAAACAAGTAAAGTAAGCACGTCAACTAAACTTTCTTATTTATATTAAGTATATACACACACACACACACTATATATATATATGCAGATATTTGTAGATAGATACAGGGACGCACAGAAGAACGCAGGCAGTATATTTTGTCCATGAGTGTGGGGCTGGGCTATAGGGGGATGGAGAAATTTCAATGGTGAGGGGCCTGAAGAATAGCACAAAAACTTGAGATAAGTGTTATGGGAATCAGAATCGGATTTTGGCGGATGAGGGTCAGCTTTTCAGTTATCTTTCAATCTTGGCATTTGCACTATCATCAGCATTCTCTTTTGTTTTTAGCTTTTAGGACATTGAAATGATGGCTCCACCACTCCACGTGACTGCGGCATCTCATGTACCCCCTATACCTATTCATCTTTCCCAAGCTCTACGCATCTTACCTCCAATTAAATTCTCTACTTAAATGTGCATTATGCTCTCTCTTCGATGCTCACAACCATAATGTAACCAAAAAAATTTCTCTCTCATAACTTGCCGGATTGTAAAGTGAGAATTTCTTTACGGTTATTTTACACAATTTTTACTTGTGAACATGATGGCCTTAAAGATATCCGTAGAGTTTTGAATAAAAAACTTTACATATTTAAAACATTTATTTCTTCTTACTTCTTCAACCTTTACTACTTTTTATGTTAAAGATTTCTTAATTTTATTAGGAAAAAGTTATCTTTCTTAATGTTTTATCTAAAAAATGTATTTCTGTATACACCCAGAGATATTGTCAGTTTTGGTCTATCAATTCACTGGTAAGCCTACGTTTCCAGCCCAGTAGGTACCTTCACAGATTTGTCTTTTGGGACCCAAAAGGGGCCTCTAGAGTAGAGGTATTCTACGCTGTTTTTAGGACATCGTCCGTAACTGATGTGGGATGGCTCAGTCCCCACTTAAAAGTAGTCAATTGGCAAACTCTCACAAATTTTTCTTTTTGAGCTTTTAGCCCAAAAGGCGCCTATCAAGTAGAGGTGTTCTGCACCATCATTATAAGTCCATTATAAACATTGTTCACAACCAATATAGGACGCTAACAAATGCCATGTAATTTGAAATTAAGTTTTGGAATGAAAATTTGGGAAGTGTAACATTGTTATAAGGATATTTCATCACTAAGTGACCATTTTGTGTTACTTACAAATAATTAAAAAGCGATTGTAAATAATGTGAGCCAATTAAACCAGGCTATTAGAATTTTAATAAGACTCTTAATTTTGAGTCCTAGTAGTAGTTGATATATTTTAAATAAGCCATATCATAGATAAGAGTTGGGTAATTAATTATTAGTGAAATTATGAATCTTTATCCTATATATATATATATATATATATATATATGGGCACTTGTGCCACAGTTGTGATTGCGGTAAGCCATCATATAATTGTGTGAGAGAGAAGCGGCCAAACAATAGAGTCATGAGAGATTGTCGAGAGCCCATTTATATGTGAGCCGTTTAAGTGGTGCGATTGATGTTCTGTCAAATTATTATAGTATAAACTCTTCCTTCTGCTTTGTTTCCATCTTTTTCACACACACACACACACACACACACACACACATATATATATATATATAAGAATATCGTTTTGGTTTGGTAATCAACGTGAAGCTTGGTTTTAAATTTAACAATTGGTGTCAGAGCTATTTTTGGGTCTTACAATTAGTATCAGAGCCTAGTTTTTTAATTCGTGAAAATGACTTCGCTTATTTGTACGGTTTACAAATTTGATGAAAAAATTCATTTTCCTATTTGGGAGAGTGCGATGATAACATTTTTTGAATCAAGTGGTTTGACAATAAAGTTCATCAAGGAAGAACTTGCAACAGATGCAGATGAGCAAATAAGGCGAGTACACTTCAAAACTTTCAATTGCATTCATCAAGTATTAGATTTTTTAGTTTTTAGTAAAATTACACATGTTCACTTTATGAGACAAGCATGATATATTCTTAAAAAAACATATGTTGGTATTCATAAGGTGAAAAATGCCAGATTACAAAAATTGCATAGAGATTTTGAGTTGTTGCATATGAAAAAATCAGAAACTATTTTTAATTATTTTTTACGGATCCTAGCACTTGTAAATGAGATGAGGACTAATGATGAACAAATAGCAGACTGTCAAATAGTTGAAAAAATTCTTCGAAACTTGACACTTCGGTTTGAATATAAAGTGACTGTTATTGAAGAGTCTGTTAACTTAGAGTCCATGATGGTAGATGAATTATAGGGTTCGTTGACGGTTCATGAACAACGCTTGAATGAGAGATCAAAGAATTTAGTGGAAGAAGCTTTGCAAACTCAATTAAATTTAAAGAAGGAAAAATAAGAGTTTCAGAATAATGTAGGCTTTAATCAACGCTCTCAAGGCTACCAAGACAAAGGGCAGAATCATAATAATAGAGGAGGCAGAGACAATAATTGGCATAATAGATTTGGTGGAGGAAGAGATAGAGGCAATTAGTGGTAGCATAATAATTAGTGGCAAAACAAAAATTAGTGACTGAATAATAATTGGCAGCACAGATTAATCCAAGGAAGAGGGGGTAGTAATAATTCTAATCCACAATCTCATAAATCCAATATTCAATGTTTTAATTGTGGCAAGTTTACGCATAAAAAAGTTTGATTGCAGATCTAGAAGGTCGAATAACAGAGATCATCAAGCTAATGTTGTTGAAAATAATCCTGGTGGTAATAATGATTCAAAAATCGTGTTGCTGGCTTGTAACCTTGTGGATAATGATGATGGTACTAAGTGGTATTTGGATACTGGCTGTAATAATCACATGTGTGGTAAAAAAAACATGTTTTCTGATTTGGATGAGTTTGTTCGATTAGAGGTAAAGTTTAAAAATAATTCAAAGATATTTGTGATGGGTAAAAATAAAATTGTAATCAGTTTGAAGAATGAGTCTCGCAAGTATATTTCATATGTGTTTTATGTACCGGGTTTGCAACAAAATTTGTTGAGCATGGGGCAACTTTCAGAGAGAGGTTATGATATGCGAATCCATCATAGAGTTTTCACAATCAATGATGATCGCATGGGACTAATAGCAAAGGTAAACATGAATCCAAATCGTTTATTTCTATTGAGTATTAAATGTGAGAATTTGCCTTGCTTTAGCTCTATGATTAATAATGATAGTTGGTTATGGCATATGCATTTTGGACACGTGAATTTTGGCAGCCTTAATTTTCTTACTCGAAAACATTGAGTTTTTGGTTTACCTGCTATTGAAATCCCTAACATGGTTTGTGAAACTTGTGTTATGGGAAATAAACATATAAATGTTTTTCCTATAAGGAATTCATGGAGAGTCAAGAGGCCTATAGAGTTGATTCACTCAGATTTGTGCTTAGTGAATGTACCTTCTAATGATGGAAGTATGTACTCTATTACTTTCATTGATGATTTTAGCAAAAAAACATGAGTTTATTTTTTGTAACATAAATTTGATGCTTGTGATACTTTTAAAAAATTCAAGGCTTATGTTGAAAAGCGAAGTGGATTTCAAATTAAAACTTTGAGAACTGATATGGGTACAAAGTATCTTGTTTGTAATGATTTTTTACAGAAGCATGGTATTAGGCATCAGTTGACTGTTAGATATACTCCATAGCAAAACGGAGTGGCAGAGAGAGATAGAACTGTTATGGATATGATTAGATGCATGTTGAAATTTAAAAATTTTCCTAAAAGGTTTTGGGCTGAAATTGTTACTTGTGCTATTTATGTTTTGAATATGTGCCCTACTAGAAGTGTTTCTAAAAAAATCCCGTAGGAAGCTTGGAGTGGACAGAGTCCTGCTATTAAACACCTAAGGGTGTTTGGATGTATTGCATATGCTCATGTGTCAGATCATCTTAGAAAAAAACTTGATAACATAGGTGAAAAGTATATTTTCATTGGCTACAATCAGATGTCAATTAAAGGCCTACAAATTGTACAATCCAATAACAGAGAATGTGATTATCAATCGTGATGTGACTTTTGATGAGCAATGAGTTTGGGATTGGTCTCAAAATGATTAAATCCAATCAACTTTAATTTTTAATAATGCATATCTACAGATTGAAGTACAACATGAGCCTCAGATTAGTAATCCTCCATCGTTAGATGTGTCATCACCTCATGCAGAGTCCTCTAGGCATCCTCAACACCAACGTCACTTGCCTGTTCACTTACTGGATTATGTTATTGGTAGTGATAATGAGCCAACTAATGAAGATTTGGTAAATTTTGCTTTATTTGCATATTGTGATCTAGTGACCTTTGAAGAAGCCTCTCGTGATGATCATTGGATTAAATCCATGGATGATGAAATTCATGCAATTAAGAAAAATAACACGTGGAAACTTACTACTCTTCCTAGTGGTAAGAAACTAATTGGTGTGAAGTGGGTATACAAGACAAAGTATAGGCCCATTGGTGAGGTGGATCGCTTCAAAGCTAGATTAGTGGCTAAAGAGTTACAAACAAAATCTAGGTATTGATTATTTTGAGGTTTTTGCTCCTGTTGCTAGACTTGATACAGTTCGTATGTTTGTTTCTCTTCATGCTCAAAATAAGTGGAGAATTTTTCAAATGAATGTTAAATCTGCTTTCTTGAATGGTGTATTTAAAAAAGAGGTTTATGTTAAGCAACTTGTAGGCTATGTGATAAAGGGGCATGAAAACGAAGTCTATAGATTGAATAAGGTCTTGTATGGATTGAAGCAAGTGCCTAGAGCATGGTATACACGCATTGATTCTTATTTTGTTGAGCATGGTTTTGAGAGGTCCTTATGAGCATACTTTATATGTCAAGTCTAATTCACATGATGATATTCTTATTGTGTGCTTATATGTTGATGATTTGACCTTTACTGACAATAATTCAAAATTGATTTCAAAATTCATGGAGGCTATGATAACTCACTTTGAGATGATAGATATGAGACGAATGTCTTACTTTCTTGGCATTGAAGTTGTTCATACAGATGGTATAATTTTTATTTCACAGAAAAAGTATGCTAGTGATATTTTGAAAATGTTTAAGATGGACAAATTCAATCCGATTTTGACTCCAGTTGAGGAGATGTTGAAATTAGTGAAAGATGGTACAATTGATTTTGTGAATCCAACTTACTTTAAAAGGTTGGTGAGAAGCTTGAAATATTTGATTTCTACTAGACCAGATTTTGTGTTTGGTGTTAGGTTGATTAGCAGATTTATAAAGATTCCACATCAATATATCTCACTTGTAAGCTACTAAACGGATATTGCAATACATTTGAGGTACGCAAAGTGATGGTATTTTTTACTCATCTTCTAACAGTTTGGAACTTGTTGGATATACAGATAGTGATTTGACATGTGATACTGATATGCGAAAGAGTACTTTAGGCTATGTCTTTTATCTTAGTTCTGATGTATTTTCTTGGTCTTTTAAAAAGCAGCAGGTGGTAGTTCTTTTAATAGTAGAGGCAAAATACATTGCAGTAGGCAGTTTAATTACAACGAATGCCTGCTTGTGTTCTACAACACAAGCAAGATGGTGCTACAATATTATTTTGTGATAGCAAGTCAGTCATTGCATTGACGAAGAATCCATTTTTTTTATAGGAGAAGCAAGTACATTGACATCAAGTTCCATTTCATTCTTGGTTTGGTGAATTACAAGGAGATCGAGTTTGAGTTTTGTACTTCTGAAAATCAAGTTGTAGATATTTTTACAGAGCCACTCAAAGCAGATTCCTTTTTGAAGTTGAAGAGATTGTTGGCATGGTAAAACTTGAAGAGCTTGGTTTAAAAGAGTCAATGTGAGCCAATTAAATTAAGCTAATAAAATTTTAGTAAGACTCTTAATTTTGATCCATTGTAGTATTTGATATATTTTAGATAAGTCTTATCCTAGATAAGAGTTAGGTAATTAATTATTAGTGTAATTAGGAGTTTTTATCTTAATTAGAACAATATTATTAATTTGAATAAAATTAGAAGTCTTAGTTGTATTAACATTATATATGAGCACTGTGTGCCACAACTGTGATTGCGGTAAGCCATCATATAACTGTGTGAGAGAGAGGCGGCCAAACAATAGAGCCGTGAGAGATTGTCGAGAACCGATTTAGTGGTGGGAGTGATGTTCTGTCAAGTTGTTCAGAGGCTAGTATAAACTCTTCCTTCTGCTTTGTTTTCCATCTTTTCTATATATATATATATATATATATATATGAACATTGTTTTAGTTTGGTAATCAACGTAAAGCTTGATTTTAAATTTAACAATTGGTATATATATATATATATATATTTATATATATATGAACATTGTTTTAGTTTGGTAATCAACGTAAAGCTTGATTTTAAATTTAACAATTGGTATCAGGACTACTTTTGAATCCTACAAATAATCATTTGATATTAAGTATGATACAATCAGTTTGGTGTTTGAATTGATCTAGTTTAAAGTGATTCTCTCTTGTACATCTCTTTTACATTAATAAAATATATTTTTTTTGCTGATAATTTTTTATTTATTGTATTTGCAATGTTTTCCTTGTAAAGTTTTTTTTTTCCTGCTTCGTGGAGAGATATGATTTGGGTGATACAAGAAGAAAGACATTTTGGTGGTGTGCCGTATTGTACACATAACATCTTGCAGTCTATATATATCTATATACACTTATATTGTTGCTGGCAAGTTGCCTTGTCGTTCAGAAAACAGAAAACACTTGTGTGTATATATATATATATATATATATATATATATATATATATAAACACTTATATTGTTGCTGGCAACTCTCATGTTTGGTCATCTCTGGAAGAAAGATGGATTTTGGTAGTAATAAGAATTGTATTTTGCTCTTGCAGGCACCAGTGGGAAATATTCATGAAATGTCCCATCATGGTCTCACCGTTAAAAAACATTAAAAAAAGACCAACTCAAAACTGTCAGTTTTTTTTTTTTTAACTCGACTGTTAGACAGGCTGAAGAAGCCTCTCTCACCATAATGGTTCTCTTAACTCCCACCTTTTCACTTCACTTGTCCTCTAGAAATAAATTGATCTGCAGCCAAATTTTGATCAATTTGCCGTTACCAGGTTTACTCTTTTCTCATAAATTTTTCTAAAATGGTCTTACCATAAATTTGCTATCTTGTGCTTTCCATAGACAACTACGGTGTCATATGGAACTCGTTTTTCGGGTAATTTTGAAATAGGATTAAAACTAAATATATTTATTTTATAATTGTATAAGAATTGTTTAATTTTTAATTTTAATTTATTCTTAATTTCTTTAATTTTTTACTTTTATTAGAATTAGTATAGTAAATCTAGGAATGAGTAGTTTCTTATCGGAATTAATAGTATTTATTGTATTAGGATTAGGCTAAAAATAATAGTTATAGTTTACTAGTCAAAATATAGTATTCTAACTCATAAAAATAAGATGTAATAGGTCTTTTTGATTAAGTTTTTTTTTTTTTTTTTTTATCAATAATAAATAATTACGAATTTTAGAGAACTTATTATCTTGTTTGGATAGATTTTTCCCTATTGGTTGAAGAGTTCTTATGTTACTTGTTTTTTAAGAAATTTGACATGTTCGATTATTCTTCACGTTTCCATGTTGTGTTAAATTTGTTTTGTCCTGCATTTAATATGATGGGTTTGGGAAGTATAAATATGAGTTAGTGGTGGACTTGGGAAAAAGATGTTGAAACACAATAAATTTTTAGACAAGATTGGGTTTATTATAATCGGGGTGGGACAGGCATGGGATAACATGTTATGCAGGTTGGGGCGGGTTTGGGAAGGATTTTTCTTAAGCGGGACGTGTTTGGAATAGGAGTGTTCTATTGTCATCCCCTCCCTTTTAATTAGGGTAAGGTTGTAAATGAATTGGATCTTAATTCAAATTTATTAATTTTTCATCAAGATGTTGTACAAAAAATTGTTGTGATGATCCGGATTCAATCACTCCTTTAGTTAAATGAATTGAATATAGATTAAACTAATTTGATTAGTTAATAGTCCAATCTAAGAAATACATACATTAATTATTTAAAAAATATGTTAAAATTTAAATTATATAAAGTTTTGTTAAATTGAGTTTTATGTATTTCAAATTATACATGTTATATTTATTATAACATAATATTTAAAATATATATATATATATATTAAAATTTATCGAATCAAATTTTATTCAATCCAATAATTAACAAATTCAAATTTGAATTAATAATGTATAGATCTATCGAATTTTAAGATCCGAGTTGATCTAATAAAATTTGTTTTTTTGAAACAAATAAAATTCAAGTCACCTTGATACGATCATTATTCAACGCTGTAGTGAAACGGAAACAAGAAATGAAATAAAGATGTGCAAAACTAAACAAACAAATATAGCAAAATAAAGAATACCAAAGATTTTATATGATTCGATAAGTTATATATGTTCACAGGCGACGATGATTAATTTATTACGTAATGAAAATATTACAAAAATACAAACACTCACAAATCTAAAAGCCCTTTTACACCTAAAGACGGCCCACAAAGTGGCTCCCTCACACTAATCTCTCAATCTTGCAACCTAATAACACTCTTATATAGGTTTTGAAAATTTTCAAATCCATATCCAAGTTGGCGTAGGAAAACTTTCATGCGTGTTAAAGGAAAGCCTCTTTCATTTCGGACGGAGCTCCATTCCAACAAGACCTAAATCTCCGTTCGGACTGATAATTTAGTAGACAAAAAAGAGTAAAAAATTACACATTATCTGTTTTTCGAATGGTATCGGATCGTAAACAGGTCATTTAACAAATCAAGAAGATTCATGACACCCACAAAACAAATCCCATATTTCTAACATAATTACATGTAAACTTCATTAGTTAAGCTAAATACCTTCACATATCCAATGTTAAAATTCTTAATAGTATGAATAAAAAAAGGAAAGAAGACTTCTATATTCTTCTATAACTTAATTATTCTTGTTAATTAATAGTTTTTTTGAGAAATCAACTTCATTTCATAAATTAATAATTTTTTGGAAAAAAATATTTACAGCATTAACTATTAGAATTTTTTAAAAAGTGTATATGTATATTATATAAAAAATTATTAATAATTTTAATTTTTTTAGTAAAAAAAAGGTGAATAAAAATATTTGTAACCTAAATTAGATATAATACAAGTTTTTTTTTAAAAAAATTCATTGTCATTAAAAATATGTATAATACCCATCTCTTCCATAAAAAATAAAAAAATTAATATGAATATTCTAATCAACATGAAATGATATCATATTTGTAAATTTATATGTAAAAACACTAAATCATTTTATTTACTTAAAAAGTAACAAAAAAGATCTCTAATTTTGGGTAATTAATATATATTGTCGCACCTGATATGATAACAAACTGATTGCTTGAGAAAGCAAACTTCAATTTGACCAATAATTAGTGATAGCTTCCTGAGTTCCGACTCAGTTTTAGGGGGATTTGGGGAAGTTATGTTTCTTACAAAGTCAAGAAAAGCTGATAACGAATCAGGATCAGGTATGGCCTAGAGTTAACTATATATAACTATAAGTACATCTTTATTTCATTTTTTTATCATTATTTTTTGACAGAATTGTTCTTGGAGTTTCATAACGGTGTTCCAGATAAAGTCAGCAGAATAGCAGAAATATGCACACACATACATACATATACACACATATATATATATATATGTGTGTGTGTGTGTGTGTGTACGAGCCAAATCCTCCACTTTAATCAAATCTTTTTCTCTGCCCCTCTGGTCTTCTTTTTTGGATTGGTTACCAGCACGAGCAATGAATACATCTATATATATATATATATATATATATATATCCTAAAAAGTAATTTCTTAAATAACATGCCAGACACAAGAATGCCATATATATTATTTTAAAAATTAAATAGAACCTTAAGGATAATTTTATTTTACCAGAAAATATGTTCTTTTTACACATTGTACTGCAAAATCACATACGCGTGTGAGTGTGTGTGTGTATATATATATATATATATATATATGTATGTATGTACTTTTATATATGCATAACTGCAAGTCAAAAGCTAGAATCTCTACTGCAATAACACAAAATTAAAGCTAAGAAATAAATTGAAGAAGCAGTCATGTTGCATACTAAAGTAATGATATTATCATTAAAGTGATAATTAGGATAGTTACAGGACTAAAGGAGAGGAAATCCAGAAATGGATCACCAAGAAAAACACTAAATCTTCTTGTCTTCACCAAAACTAAGAGGAGAAAGAATGTACTTCACTTAGAAAGTATCACTCATATATATACAAGATTCCAATGGGTATTCTCTAACTTAAAATTGTTAATATATATAATCATGGGTTGAAGATGGAGTTCCCGCATTTGCATTTCCAACTCATGGGTTTGTAGTTGGAGCTGTCATCACCACTGGAATAGGCAATTGAAGAAGAGTTATTGCCTCCATTTTTCATTTGGGGGTTTGTAGGCACCTGAATGGCCTCACAGTGCCCACAAGAACTGCATCTTCTTTCGCACCGTGGTGGCCTTGAACCAATCTGGGCTCTCATAATCACCTTCTCTTCCTTTGCTGTCTATCCAAATGCAACAAAACCAAAAAATTAAGTATCTTCATCAATTACTGTGAGATCAGAGACAGAGTGTGTCTGTGTGTGCCAATTCTTACCTGTGAATGACCAATATGCCTGAAAATTGTTCTACCTGCAACATACAAAATGTCACAAACAATGAAATTTCACCTTAAATTGCACCTTCTTATATGCATATCACTTCGTGTGTATATATTTCAAAATTTAACTACAACATATTTACCTTCAGCAGTGAATATCAGTTGGATTGAGCTTGAAATCAAGAGAAAGATTACAGAAATTGTAACATGTTGCCTCTGGCTACGAATGAAATTGTGACTACGACCCATTTGGCAGAGAGAAACGGGAGTAAATTTGAGAGAAAAATGATGGGAGAGAGAGAGACTGGATAGAAAGGGGTGTGCTGATTGAGATGTGAAATAATGAATCAGCTGAGTTATGGAAGAGCAAAAGGTTCAGTAAATGAATGACACTCTGTTATGAGATCTCTCTCTCACTCTATATATATATATATATATATATATACACACACACACACACACATATATTATATTTGTTTGTAGTTCTTCCTAGAGAATTGAGATGATGGAACGCAGATGACAAAAGAGTATAGCAGAAGGCTTAAAGAAAGAACGAAAGGAACCCGAAAAGGGAAGAACCTTAACCTCGTTTCCTGAGCCCTCCCAAACAACTAAGATAGTATATAATAGAAGAAAGAGAAAGACCAGTAGCAAGTAGCAACAACAGAAAACAGCAAGAAACCACAAAACCCATCAGAGAGGGAGAGAGATTCACACAAACGGACATCTGATTACAGCTGTTTGATTTTGCGTTTTCGCTTTCCTTCAGTTTCCCTTTATATTTTTTGCCCCTCATTTTGGTTTTCTTTAGGTGCTTGGTCAGTCTGCAGTCCCACCTCATCACGCCAAATCCAATTCTCTCTCTATATTTATCCACATATGCATGTGTACATGCATATGCATATGCATATTCTCTCATAGATATATCATCTACGTGAAAAACGGGAACAAATATACTTGCCTACTTGCAAGTAGATGACACACACGTACGGGTTATCTTTGTTCGATCACGATAGTCAATCAATGTGCCTATTCACAAGAAAAATTATTAGATGAACTACCTCTGAATTCCCTGATGTTAGAAAATATTACACGCGGTATCTCTGTAATTTAAAAATTGCACTTAGTTTCCATAAAGTTTGTATTCAGTAATAATCTTCCCCTTCCATCACTCAACTGTTAATTAAGCTAACAGTATTGTCTGAAAAGACAATTTTACCCAATTAGGTCAACATCCTATTCTATTTCTTCACTCCTCCATGACCCAAATCCTCCTAACAGCGCGAGTTATCATTTATACTTTGTGTGAGTCTGCATCTGCATTTTCAGAGAGTTCAAATACAAGTTTTGGTTTATTGTGTATAGAAAATTAAAGTGTTTTTTCTCTGTGCGTGATTATTGTATCTTAGGAGATAACTATCATTTAAGACTCAAAAGCACCAGTGCGAGGGCAATATTATTTTAAGGACATAGTGTGAGATACTAACCTTGGTCAATCACCATTCCTATATTTTTACTATTTTCCTATAATCTGTAAGTTCTAATTTCTGTTTGTTTTCAATTACTTTCAAGTTTATGTTCTTCTGAAATTAAATATGTCTTAGGCTTAATTTCAAAATTGTTTTTTCTGAACAGATTTCAATACAGTTTCAAAACTAGTTTTACAAAAATCATATTGTAGTATAGTACTTTAAAGTACTGTAAATTTTTACAGTGCAATATTCTAATAAGCATTTTATCAACGATTCACGTGACATTTACTGTATAACTAAAATCATATATACTGTCACACATATAACATAGTAAATAACTTCTCCTACCACATGAACAAGAGAATTTTTTCATGGACATAAATGGACATCTTCTCTTTATTACTTTTTGGAAGTCAACATTTGTGCCCAACTTGAAATGTTAATAACACGTCCCTATTCGTAGTGAAAAAGATTTTGAAAGTATATAAATGGGTATGCGACATACTTGTAAAACAATATATATTAAAATTTGATAGTATTTGTAGTGACTTTAAGAAATGGAGGTCTAAACCTGTCCTATCTTATCTTGATTATAATATGAAATTACTTAAATGTTCCTTATTTTAAAATTCCTAACCTACCTGTAAATATATGTAATTATAATATACTGAAAAAAATATTTATTATTATTTGTAAATAAAAACAATAAATTTAAGTGAAATCAGGAGAAGAAAAGATGGGATGGGCAAGAATGAAATAATATGCAAAGTATGGTAGGGTGGCTTTGGAAAGGATTATTTTAGGTGGGATGGTTGTGGAACAGGGGTGCCCCATGAATCCATGATCCTATCCCATATCCGTTGACATTTTTACCCAACTATATGGTTTTTTTCCTTACTCCAAACACTCTTAATTCCTCTGTTAGGCTTAAATTCCCTACCTTAGCTTAATATAATTATTTTGTGTGGCTTTGAATTATTTCCACTACCGATCTTAGTGCATCAACATTACTGCTAGCTATTTTAGCTAAAATCCTTCATTTCTATTTTAGCTAGTTACTTTTTGAAGGCCAATTGTAACACTACTTTCTATTTTACCTACATACCTTTTTGAATTTGATTTTTGAATTCAAAATATTTTAAATATCAACTTTAACGGTCACTTTTAAACGGTTATATTTTTTTTTTGAATAGCTCCATGCCCCTATATAAATAATATCATTTCCTTTCTAATTTTCACTCATCATGACACCATTTCTAATTTTGTTCTTCATTTTCTTTCAATGGCTTATATTCTTACCCAAGATTTGTTCATCGACTTTGAATAAAACACAATAAAAACAAGTTAAAAATAATTATAAAGATAATTAATATAGTCCTAAAATGTCTACTGTAGCATCATAAAAAAGTTAATATAATTAATTAATTAATATCTTGTTATTTTTTTTGTTAGATTAATATAATAATCTAAAAGAATATTATAGACCATTAACATATAAACATTCTGTTAACTATTAACATAGAAAGAAATAGCTAGCCACAGACTCTAGCCATTTCTAGCTGGCAAGATAACCTTTAAATCTACTTTAGCTGATTTGATGACTAACATGTTGGATGAACCTTTTTGAAGAGAGACTGGCTAAGATGACTAAACGGAAGAAATAGCTAGCCTGCTAGAGATGCTATTATGTTTCATCACCATAAATGAAGAGTCTGTGAAATAAGGTTTCATAGTTTTGATTGTATGATCTAATTGATGGTAGACTTATTCAATAAATTTATTTATCCCAACGCAGGTTAAATTGAAAGTTAACATCAATTGCATCCATTTATGAGATGGGTGAAAGATTACAAAGGAAAACCCTCCAAGTTAAAAATTTAAGTGGGGGTGGGTTTATAGCCGATGACCTTCCATTATTGAACTATAGTAAAGTGGTTTAGATATCTTGTCTCTATTTAGGAAGGACTCCCAAAAGGAGGATATTTAGATCACTGATTACAGGTATAATTTTCTTATTGAATAGAGTCAAAAGTGATTTAGTGGGACTGATCTATCCTACGAAAACACTAATTGCTGAGTCTTTTTATTCAAGATAAGGGTGTACACTTGATCTAAATCTTAATAATATATTCCCTAAAAGCCAAAGACAATTGAGAGTTATTTGCATTTGGCTTGAGATGTCAAGATATTGTAAATAATAGGTTTCTCGCCAATCAATGATAAAATGATCTACCCTACAAAGACATATTGGTTGCAAGGATTGGTATTCTGATTTTGCATCACCTAACAGTGGTTTAGACTTTAGAGGGAACCACTAAGAATATATGTGAATGAAATATTTATTTTATATGCTTGAGATAAATAAGCAAGAAACCCCCTGCCATTACCCCAGACAAACGAAATCTTTATGGCAATAACATCTACAGCTATTGTAGTGCACAAATGATCATTTTGCCCTCAATTATTTGAACATAATTGTGTGCCCTTGATTTTTCTCTTGAATTACCATTTCACTCTTTAAATGTAACTCTTATAGTAATCCATTAGGGAATAGTTAGTGCAAATGTTAGGAGGGGTGTAATTGAAAATTATGTAGCCATAGTTAGTTATAAATAGCGAAGGTTTTGTAACTTACAACTACTGTTAGTTTCTCATTCATCTCATTTTCCAGCAAAGACTTTTTTACACTAAGTTTGCAATGGATTCTTCTACATCTACTGTTAATGGTGGTATGAGCAAATTTAGAAATAGAAGGTGCAACGAATGTCAACGCAAAGCAACTATGAGGATTTTTCAGTCAAGTGATAATCTTAAAAAAGTATATTATTATTGTGAGAATGATAGATGCATAAATATTTTTTGAATTTGGCTACCTGAACCTGAAGTTATCAGTCTGTAACACATAACATTTGATCATACTACAAGTACTTTCATGCAAATAAAGAGCTAGTTGTCACGACCCGAAACCCACCCTGTGCGGATCTCGAGTCGCGACCGCCGCCCCGAGACCCGATGGCCTCGAGACAAGGCTCGCATGGGCAGCGGTATCGAATAGATGTGCTTCATGTGGTTGCGGAAGCGTGAAAAACTTTTTCTTTTCTTTTCTCATTTTAAAATTTGCACATCCGTCCGATACTGCCGCTCTTCACATTTCGGTATACATGTATAATCATACATTCAGAGCATAACTAAAAACTTAAAAGACTTCATAATTATAATCTTAATTCAACTGCCCCGTGGGGCTTAATACACATCCTTAAAATGTCAGCTAATACAAAACATACTAATCATAGTTCATGTGATTTTTTTCCCAAAAGAACTACTCAAGCAAATCTTCCCAAAAGCTAGGTTCATCCTTATAGTCTTCAAAAATCGATCTGCCATTAGTCACCTGAAAGGGGGGCAGATAAAATCCGGGTAAGCTAATCAAAGCTTGTGAGTAATTCCTGCATTCGTCGTGGGGTTTTCAACTGGTAGTGGTTTTAGCACATGACGGTTTATGAAATACTCACTACCAATTGCTCGTACATTTTAGAACATAGAATATATGCATTCTTAAAACAATAGCTTTGAAACAATTAAAATATTCAAGCTAAATACACATTTTCTTCAAATAGAGCATATGCAATTTAAAAGCATATAAACACGTGAAATAGAATAGGGATAATACCTACTTCTATTTTCAAAATCACTTGTCATCTTTTCTCTTTTATTAGGCGGAATCTGTTTCGAACCAGACTCCCGTTTTACTACAATGCTACAATGGAGATATCTCATTCGCCTGGGGGATTAGATCCTTCTACCGGGCATGTACTGTTGAATCCCGAAGGATTAATTCAACCATCATGGGGGGTGGTACTTAGTACCGTTTATCTTGTAAAATATTTATCACATGACTCCTTTAATAGATACGTTCATGAGTATTTAAAACATGATAGGTATAATTTCTACAATGAAGCTTCAAATACATGTGATAATCAAATTCAGAATATTTAAAGAGGTTTGCATTTGATTTAGACATGCTAATTATTTTCAAGAAAAGAGCTGGATATAAAACATTTATAAAGCATGACGTAATAGAATATTTTAAAAGAACGAAATCATATAAAGGCTGAATTTGATATTCAAAGGCTGCAATCACTTGAACTTAAAACTTCTTTAAATATATGGAGTTAAATCTCCAGTTCAAATGCAGGGTTACTCACCTCGGTCCTTTAGGGTTAGCTCTACAGAGGCGCCTTCCCTTTACTCTTCTCCCTCCTTAGCCTATCAAGATTTATGAAGATTCCATAAATTCTATATGTGCTTAATCAACTTCATAACTTACCAATTGTAGACTGTGAAAAGCCTAAATTCTTATACTGGTCCGACTTATAGCTGTATTATAGGTCTAGCAACTTATGTACTTAATGATAATAATATTACCTGCGACGCCATTCGGCTAAGGTTTCCGTGTTCTCTCTTTCCTCTTCCATTTTCCTTTTTTCCTCCTTCTTTTTCTTGGCCTCTGCCACCATTGCCTTGGTGGGTGATTTGTGAATGAAGGGGCTCACCGAGACGACCTCCGTCGCCTTGGCTATCCTGACGAACCTGTCAATCACTCTTTGACGATGTAACAGTTCTTGCATGAAGGCCTGTTGTTTTGGGTCCTTGGCCTTTTGGGCCTTGGTCATGATCGAGAACTTCGGTCGTTGTTCTTCCATAATTATCACCTAAAATCAATTTATGAGTTAGAAATTTTATTCTAAAGTTGATGTGTTGTCGTG
Organism: Nyssa sinensis; assembly: GCA_008638375.1. Lineage (NCBI taxonomy): Eukaryota > Viridiplantae > Streptophyta > Magnoliopsida > Cornales > Nyssaceae > Nyssa > Nyssa sinensis. The sequence goes on along the minus strand of CM018032.1, from coordinate 10,803,693 downwards.
TCTTTTAGTAATTCCTGTCCTCGTTTACGCCGTAGATTAGTACGTTGGCATTACTTTAATTTGTAGTTATCTGACAGATGCTATTCATCAAATTTTATGTATTTTTATTTTATACATTTCTTTTGGTTGAATAGACTCTACCATTGAGTTCGGAGCGTCGAAGAAAGTCGGTTTAGACTCCCCTAGAATTTAATTCAGACTCTTGTATGAAAAAGGGTAAAAGGGTCATTCATCGTTTTACGTGTCATATTTTTCTGTACTTCGTTTCGAAATTTGGACTCCATTATTGAGTCCGGGATGTCAAAAAAAGTCAATTTAGACCTTCCTTGGTTTTAATTTGGCTTTTGAGGTACTAGGGGTAATTTGGTCATTTTACCCCCTTACGTGTCTTTGTGTTCGGGACCTTATCTCGTGTAGTGGACCTCACCATAGGACTCAGAAGGTTCGAGATAGTAAGATTACACTAATGACTTGTTAATTTTTGGACAAGGGGTATTTTGGTCATTTAGCCCTTTACGTGTCTTTATTTTTTTCGGGCCCTGTCTCATAAAATGGACCCTACCATTTGCTTCAGAATATTCGAAATAGTAAGGATACACTATTCATTTATTTAATTTGGACTTCATTTGCCCTATTTATGACCCAAGGGTAATTTAGTAATTTTACTTATTTAATAAAATAATTTAATAAATTATTTTATTATTTTATTATTTTTTCAGGGGCATATTTGCATAATTTTTCCAAAAATTGGGCCACAGTGTAAATTCGTAGAACTTCTGGGGTCAAAATATAATTTTTAAAACTTTCGGACTGAACCAGTGGGTTCAGTTCTATCTCTAATGAACCGGTCCAGTTCCAACTGAACCAATCTGGTCTGGTATGGTTTATTGCGTGATGCTGATGTCATGATGACGTCAGCCCTAATAGTTTAAAATTTAAACATAAACCAAACGACGCCGTCCCACTTAACCGTTTATACGACGGGTCGGGTTCCGACCCGAACCCGATTTGACCCGTTTTGACCCGAACTGCCACTGTTCATCTTCTTCCCCGTTTTTTCCCAGTGTTGCCCTAGTTGCAGGTTTTCATTTTTTTCTATTTCGTGATGTTTTACAACTCCGTTTCTTCTGCTTTCTTTTCTAAAACATCCCTAATACTTTATAGAACACTTTTACATTGATTTGGAGGTTCGAATGTAGCTCAATGACTCGATTTAAGTCGCGATAATCCGAGCTGTAACTTATCAGTTCATGCTCGTTTCTTCACCATTTTTAGAATGGTTTGGTTCTGTGTGACCCTAAAAGGATGGGGATTCAGTTTTCATTCACAATGGTGGGTTTAACAGTGAGTTTTTGGGTTTGGGTTTTGGAACCCGTACCTGTAACTCGCTTTCTCATGGTCATTTCTTTACAATTTTGATCGTGGATTTGTGTTTTCATGACCCTCATGACTTCTTCTTGAAGTCTCTATGCACCAAAAAGAGTTTGGCGTTCATCATTTCAGACCTGTTATGGCATGGTCTTTAATGGCGGATCACTGTTGGGTCACGTAGTTTTAGGTGTTTTTACAACCTAATTTCATGTTTGATCATGCCTAAATAAGTTTTAAAACATTATATATACAAAATCTAGAACTAAACAGTTCATGCATGCAACATTTTCTAGAGAGAGAAAGTGAGGGTTTTTTTGTGTTTTACCTCTAACAGTGACTTTCTCTCTCCTTCCTCCTTTCACGAGATCTCCTTTCTCTTCTTCTGAGTGCCCAGAACTCTCTCTCCCTCTTTCTCTATGGCTGATCGGTGGAGATTTTGTGTGTGTATACTATGTATGCCTATTTGTATAAGTGAGAAATTTAATGGCTATCACCTCACTTAATTGCCCCTTCACTTCACCCCCTTACTCCATCAGATCATGGCCATACTTCCCCCTATTCATCTTCACCAAATGACCATATAATATATACATAAATTACATAACCACCTTGCCTATATTAATTCCATGTCTCCCTCTCATATATTTATGTATATATATGTATATATTACATTTAATATAAATATTACACCACACTCACACACACGGCTGATATATATATATATATTTTTACTTAATTTTTCATATTTAATTTATTATTAAATTATTTATTCAATTTATTACACTTTATCAATTAACCATCATATTTCATATTAATTATAATAAATACTTAATTTCTCATTTTAATAAATTAATTTTATTAATTTATTATGTCACGCCCCGAATTCCCGACCGAACCCGGGGACGCGACTGAAGGAAACAAAAGAAGAAAATGAATAGACGAGTAAATAAATAAATAAATATTTGACGAATTTTTTTTTTAGATAAATAAATGAATACCGATTTAACTAATATAGATACATGCCTATTCCACTAACATAACTATACATCCATTAATCTCTGTCAATACACATACATTCCCGGTTTATAAAAATTTCGGCAGAACCTCCTTTGTTTTTCGAACCTTTTTCCCCCTGATAAACACAATACATCATATATCATCATATAAATATAAATACATCACAATCCATCCTCACTCGATGGCCACAACCTTATCAAAGTTAAATATACATCGCTTAACTATACAATCAAAATTATACAACTATGATACAACATCTATGTCATTGGGCTTAAGCCCGTACATCACAAAACATGCCTCTCGGGCCAAATGTCCATCTACAATCAAGTCTCCTCCACTCAGCTAAACTTCCTCAAGCCTCAGGTGTCGGGAATATCATCTGAAATATGGTTCCCACGAATGGGTCAGCGCCAACATGCTGGTATGGTACAATACTAATGCAAGGAACAAAATTAAGACGTGTCATGTGCAAGTGTACAGATATGTCTACATGTCTTCTAAATCATCTATGCATGGCAATAATAACAATCCACATGCCTTCCACATCATCCATGCAATATAACGATAATAATCCGCACGTTTTCCAAATCATACATACCACATAATGGTAATGAATCCATATGCCATCCAATTGTCCATGCAATGTGATGACAATGCGTATGAACCACCCACACAACTCTATGCTACATGACAATGCATATGAAACACTCACGCCACTCTATGCCACATCCATGTCCACTCTATGCATGTCATGTCAACACCAACACCATGCATGTCATGTCAACACCATGCATGTCATGTCTATGCCTCATTTTACGGACCTTCCCCGAAGGACATGAGTAACCAAGTATGCCTCATTTTACGGACCTTCCCCGAAGGACATGAGTAACCAAGTATGCCTCATTTTACGGACCTTCCCCGAAGGACATGAGTAACCCCGAAGGACATGAGTAACCAAGTATGCCTCATTTTACGGACCTTCCCCGAAGGACATGAGTAACCAAGTATGCACAACACCAAATGCCCCACTCACACTATGCCAATATGCCATGATTTCATCATGGAATAATGCAGTTCAAATGAAACATCACTTTCATAAGCATATGCAACATTTATTTAATAATGCATCACGATGAAGATCGAATCACAAGACTTCATCCACAATGCTGCGTGTCATACTTGATCAATCTCAACACTTATGCAAATCCGTATGTCACAATATCAACAGTCCTTCTAAAACATAAATCACATAGGACGACAACTCAAGAAGTAAATCACAAGAAGTAAATCACATATGAAGCACATAACCAGACAACTCAAAGCAATGATTCCTATGTGATCTTCTATCAGCAGATAAGCATAACAATCATTCAAGCAATATGCACATCAATCCTACTTTAATTCTATTCCTTACTTAGTAGAGTACCATACCTGATCGGGTTATCTCAACCCTAAGATGCTGTGTCCACTATGCAATCCAAACCAACCAGGTTCATCTTTACTCCACGGTTCCTTCTTCAGCCTTTTTCCCTCAAGCAGATGATGATCCTATTGAGACTATACACTTTCACTCCAACCGTCAACCTTTGGAAAATTTGCAGTCAAGTGTCACAAGCCCCAACCATGTGTCTTGCTCCGGCCTTCAACTGAGTATCCATCTCTCTTCAAAATCTTAAATTCATGACTCAATGGTTGATGAGAATGTTTCCCCCTTGCCATGAGCTGCCAATAAATGCCCATCATCATTTCATGAACAATTCAAATGCCAATTCACCCAACAAAGCATTTTCTATGAGAGCCCAAAATTATTTTGTTTTGGCCCCAAAATCCCATGACCACCAGCACCTGGCAACATACTGCCCTCAACATCCCTCTACACCCACACAACATGACTTTCACCAGCACTTGCTAGATACTGGCCATCAGCAAGGTGCCAATCCAGCATCAAGCATTCCATTCAGTAATTCTGGCCCAGTGGTATGCAACATTTCCTGAACTGCAGCCTTAAGATTTCAAAAACTATTTCCCCAATCAAATTTAGCAAAGAAACCTGCATATCTGCACATTGCCTAATTATAGCAGCAACCATGAAACACCAACAGGAGTTTGAATATAGAAATTCAAAGCCACTCCAAAAAAAAACCCAATTTAAACAAATTATCAAAATACCAAATACCCTATGAGACCATGTCTCAATCCATGCTGTTGTAACCTCCCTTATAGTGCCATCAAAACACCCACAAGTTCAACCGCCACCCAACTGAAACAATGTTGCATACAGAACGGAGCCTAAAGTCTCCTTAAAGTGAGAAACTATGTTTGAATCTGCTGCTGGAGTAACACCCAACTGAACCAATCTAGCCCTGTAACAGCTGCAGCCACGGCTACAACTACTGCTTCCCTGAACCGTCCATTTTCCCTGGCAGCAAACTGCTTCCCCCTTTAATTTATCACAGCAACCAATCAGCTCTTCCAAACACCAACCCTACTGTCTGGTAAACTAACAATCCCACTAACAGCACCATCACTGAACCCCCCCAAATGGCAACTCACAATTTCTTGCCAATTTCATTTCAACTATGCTGTCTTGGTATAACAGGCACTGAAAAAGGATCAACAAACAGAGCATCAAACTTTGTAGCTACTGAGCTGTCCCTAAATATACAGAGTAGTCAATCTACAATGCAGAGATCATGATCTTCAACAAGAAGCTCAAAAGCCCTCAATCTTTTCGTGTTGCCCATAAAGTGGTTGAATGCAGAATTGAAGCAAAGAGCTCACGAGTTCTGGGCAGAGATCGAGACCTGTTCCCAATTTCGGCACATTCATTTTGTCTCTTTGAATCAAGTCTTGCGGCTACCATTTATGGCAGTCACGGCTTAGACAATTGTATCAACAAATCCAACCCAATCAAATCCAAATGACTCTGCCGCAGCTCCTTCATTCTCCTTCAATCCAACCCACAACCTCTGTAACAATCGCAGCCACGCTTACAGCCATCTCCTCACTGCTCGTCAAGGTCAGCCCACAACTGCCTCCTCAAGTTTCAGCACCACTACCAACAACAAATCGCGCCCCAACCTTACGAACCCACAAAACACCATTACACCGCAACCTCCATGCTCAATTTCGACATACAAACCGCAACATCCACACACAGTCCCAAGCCAAATCAGAATCCCCTCTGTTGCACTTCCTTACACCACTGCACACACACATATACAAATTAAATACATACACACCGACCTGGTCAATCGCGCCTCAACGAATCCATTCGACCGCAGCGATACCAGCCCCGAAATCTAACGAAGTCACGATCTTCTCTCCCAAAAATCTCATCCACCGTCCGATCAATGACCTCCGATGTCCCGCCGTCGACGATCGTCTCCTCGCCGTCGCTCCTCCGTCGCGACCACCGCCGCGTCAGTTTCTTCCCTTCCCTCTCCCTCTCTTTCTTTCTTTCTCTCTTTTCTTCTTTCTCTCTTTTTCTCTCTTTTCTTCCCTGTTCTCACGCGACCTCCACCCCTGTTTTTCTATTCTTCTATACACTCAACACACACCACACATTTCAGTGTCCCTCCCAAGGCTGCCGACACTCCTATTTTTTTTTTATCTTTTTTTTTTTTTTTTTTTTTTTTTTTTTTTCAAATCTCTACATATTATTATCTTAAAAGCATAATATTTACTTCCATTTTTCATATTCTCGTAATACGTGTCATATTACCCGACATTCTCGGGTCTGGGTATTACACTAGTTGGGTTGAAAGTGTAATTCAGAGCTCTCTAAGTTAGAGTGCAAAACTTAGAAAGCCATCAAGCTAGACTAAAATGAATTATGCTAGTTAACATGATTTTTTATTTTTTTTTGGTACCTCATTGGCAGTAATGTTGTTTAAGGCTAACAAATTTCGGGTTATGCATATGTAATACAATTATGTAATGATAATGGATATGTACTAGCTTAGTTTTTATTAATGGAAGTCAATATTTCATTACATGAAAAAATTCAAAGCATGATTCATAACATAAAATTGAGGGTCAACTTTAAGTATATAAATTTCAAATGTCATACCCCAACTGTCCCAACCAAAGAAAAACCAAAAAAATGACCACATGAAAGCATAAAGTATACCCAATAGAACTATAAAAGTACCCCAAATCATAAAGGATACCACATGAAAATATTAGATTGTATTGTTAATACATAAGTGAATCAACCAAAGTAGAATGACAAATTAAAAGTTGCACCACCAATAGAACCACGAACAAAAGTTACACCACCAACAGATAATGCCTCCAGATTTTAAGTGCAAAGATAATAGCTTTAAGCTCGAGGTCGTGAGTTGGATAGTTCTTCTCATGTGGCCTCAGTTGTCGAAACATAAGCCACTACCTTTCCCTATTGCATCAGAACACACCCCAAGCCTTGGTGTGAGGCATCACTGTAGACCACAAAACCCTCTGTCCCATCTGGTACTGTCAGGATTGGAGTTGTAACCAGTCAGTTTTTCAGCTCTTGGAAACTTTGCTCCCTCTCCTCAGCCCAGATGAATGGAACATTTTTCCAGGTCAGCTGGGTGATTGGCGTAGCTATCTTGGAGAAATCCTTTACAAATCTTCTATAGTAGCCAGTTAAACCCATGAAATTACAAACCTCCGTAATAGTAGTCGGCCAGGGCCAACTGGTAATAGCTTTTATCTTCTGGGGGTCCACGGAGATCTCATCCTTATTGATCACATGCCCTAAGAATGAAATGCTTGGGAGCTAGAATTCACACTTCTTCAATTTAGCATATAGCTTATACTCCCATAACTTCTGTAGGACTTTCCTCATATGCACCTCGTACTCTTCTTGGTTCTTAGAATACACCAAGATGTCGTTAATGAATATGATTACGAAGTCATCTAAGTACGACTTGAACACCCTGTTCAATAAATCCATGAATGCGGCTAGGGCATTAGTCACTCCAAAATGCATGACCAAAAACTCATAATGCCCATACCGGGTTCTGAATGCCGTCTTTTGAATGTCTGTGGGTCTAACTTTCAACTGGTGATAATCGAACCTCAAGTCAATCTTTGAGAACACTTGAACCCCCTTAAGTTCATGGTAATCTAGTCATAGCCTCATTGTCCCCTCCTTCTTCTTGACAAATAGTACAGGTGCACCCCATGGCGATGAACTGGGTCGTATGAAACCCTTGTCTAGCAATTCCTATAGCTAAAGCTTTAACTCTTTTAGTTCTGTTGGGGCTATTATGTAGGGTGTCTTTGATATTGGTGCAGTGCCTGGTAGTACGTCAATGCTAAACTGAATCTCTCTGTCCACAGGCATCCTTAGAAGATCTTTCAAAAACACCTCAGAGAATTCCCTAGCAATAAGAATCTGCTCTAACACAGGCTGTTGTGACTCAGTGTCCTCGATACTACATAAGAAACCATGGCATCCCTTGCAAAGCAGACGCCTAGCCTGTATAACAGTAACAAAATAGGGTAGAGAAGCCACAACTGTCCCCTCAAACTCAACCGTCGAAAATCTGGGGTTCTGAATAAGCACTCTCTTGGTCATACAATCTATAGTGGCGTGGTTTGCAGTCAACCAATCCATTACTAGAATAACATCATACCCACAGATTTCTAATGGTATAAGATCGATAAGTAAAGGTATCCCCATAACCCGTATCTCATAATCCTTATACTTGGCCTCCCCCAATAATGATTTTCCCGATGGTATCATCACATTAAGTAAATATCCTAGGGGTTCTGACAATCTGTTCAACTTAGCAGAGTATGCAGGAGATATAAAAGAATGCATAGAACCAATATCGAATAAGACATGAGTAGGCTGTGAAAAAACTAGAAGGGTACTTGCAACTACCAAAGTCGAAGCCTGTACGTCCCTTGGCACCATGGAAAAAACCCGTTCGGCCTGTTGCTGGACATTTCTCGGTCCATTCCTATGATTCTAAGGCTTGTTCACTGTGGCTGTAGGTGCTGGTGCTGGTGCCCTAGGTGCTGGTGCCCTAATTAAAGCGGCATTGGCTGTGGCTCGGTTGACTTGAGGGCATTCCCTTACAAAATGTCCGACTTGGCCAAAATAGAAACAAGCATTACTGCCCTTCAGACATCGGCCCTTGTGAACCTTCTGACAATTAGGGCATCTAGCTACAACCCTCTCAGTATTGCTCGGCCTCCTCTAACTAGGCCCTAGAGCTTGGGATCCAGTCCCGGGTTTGGTGAATCAGGGTCTTTGCCTAGAGGAAGAAGACCTTGGCCTCCGGTTCTGACTGTCTCTTGATTTCAGATTCCCACGTCGCTTGGCGAACTCTTCACCACTCCTCTCAATAATTTTAGCAGTGGTCACTACCTCATTATAGGTAGGTAACTGTTGGGGCCTGAGTTTGTCCTTAATGGCCCATCGTAGCCCTTCCTCAAACTTTCGGGCCTTGAGATCCTCACTATTGACAACATTAGGGGTGAATTTGGCCAACTCAGTAAACGTGGCCTCGTATTGTTCCACTATCATGCTGCCGTGTTAGAGTACCATAAACTCAGCGATTTTTCGGTTCTTCACCTCTCAGGGGAAATACTTCTCTTTGAAAACTATAGTAAAGCGCTACCAATCCATGTCCGGTTCCCTGGCTTCCTCAAGCAGCCACCATTTGTGTGCAGCTCCCTTGAACCTATATGTGGCATATGCCACCTTTTGTGTCTCAGTACACGGCAGGATACGAAAAATCATTTTCATCTCCAAGAGCCACTCCTCTACAGCTATAGCTCCCTGGGTACCGTCGAAGGATGAAGGTTTTATCTTCTGAAACCGCTCATATAGGAACGTTGGATCACGCTCGTTCCCCTGATGGCTCCTCACGTTGACAGGCTGCTTCTGTTGTACTAGCTGACTAGTACCCTCGTCGATAGGTTGCTCCTGTCATACCGGTTGGCTCCGGGGTAAAGCCTCAATAACCCTATCCATCAGTTGTTCCAATCGCACGATGCACTCCATAGTGGCCGCTGTAGTACTTGTGTTATCCATCATTGTAAAAGATATGCAGTACGGTTACATAAGATTACAGTCAGTAGCCACATAAGGTCGAACATAAAGGTGTCGGTCTTACTATCAATTCATTCGTAGACATAACAATTCTAGTGTTCTAATCCTGTCTCCCATGACTCATTAGCACCTAAAACCTTGCTCTGATACCAAGCTATCACGACCCGAAACCTACCCTATGCGGATCTTATGTCACGGGGTTGACCCAATGGTCATCCCTACTTTTTTCATTCTTTGTATCCATGACAACAATATATAATGTAACTAAATAGTAATTTAGCAGAAGTTTTAATACAAATATTGTTTAACAACTAAAAAATGTAAACCGACAAAAACTTAAATATAATGCCACTTTTAGGTGGTGAGTACATGTGAGAGACTAAATCATTCTATCATACTCCTCAACTGTCTCCCTATGCTCATGAACTCTTACTGTGGTTCTATAGCATTCTTACTTGAAAAAAATAAGTAAGTGGGGTGAGCTAACAAAGCTCAGTAAGCAAAAGCCCATCTCTGACACGAGTTAGGGTTAACATAAGAAAATATAAACTCATAGGGTGAACATGATAACCAATCATGAAAACAATTGCAGTTAATGGTAAAATGCCACAATGGCCAATGAACAGTAAGGCACAATAAGTAAGCACGAGTAATGGTATAACATGAACATGGAAAAGCTCAATAATAACAGTTAACATAAGAATATTGCCACAATAAACCGGTCACAATCAAGTCCAATAAATGAAGGAATTGTCAACATAGAATTATTCATAGGGAAATGACAACATCCTATGAATCCAATAAACGTAATATATCAGTCAATCATAAGTGATGTATTTATACCGTTCAGGGTTTGGTAGACCCTCAGTCTTTTGGGGCCCAACATACCCCCCTTAACCTCAATGCATATAAAATGCCCTTATAACTCAATGCGTAAAAATGTCATCGTTGCCATATATTCGTTCACGGACTCGACTCGTACGTCCTGTCAATTCAGATAAAATCAGATGGATATTGTGACTGAGCACAAATCCAACATTCATAATAAATCATGATACTTTTGTGATTCCATAAGAAGTGCATAGAAATGGAATATCATGAAATGGACATATAACAATAGGACTGTCAAGGCACAGTACAACATAAAAATCATGATGAAGCAATCAATAAACATCCACAAGATAGGGCAATGTCAATTGTGGAACAATGACAGTTGGTACGTATGAGAGTACAAAATTTGGCAGTAATAGAAGAAATGTGGCTTGGAAGATCACATGTAAGAGATAGGGTTTACTTAACTTAAACCCGTATAATCTACTTTAGTACTCCGTAATTTTTTCATTTCCCTTTGACTTGCCTATACATCAATAATCATGTCTCAGTTCTAATGTTATTTATCAAATTGTATAATTTGTTACTCTAAGTATCTCTTTTACTAATTTAGACTCTTCCATTGAGTCCGGAATGTTGAAGAAAGTCAGTTTAAGCTTTCACGGTTTTTAATTTGGACTTTTATACCGAAAAGGGTAAAATGGTCATTTTACATGTATTTATTTTTTGGGTCCTATTTTCACAAATCAGATTTCACTGTTGAGTCCAACATGTTTGAAATAATAAAGATTCACTATTTACTTAGTTTAATCAGAGTCCGTTTGACTCACATTTGACTCAGAGGCATTTTGGTCCTTTGGCCTTTCTACGGGTTTTTTATTTTTTGGGACCCCATCTCGTATAAGGGATCTCACCATTAGGTCCAGAGGGTCCAAAATAGTAAATTTACACTATTCACTTGCTTAATTTGGATATCAAAAAATAATTTATAATTGACTAAATTAAATTAATTAATTAATTTAATTAAGTATGGTTACAATATATATTATTTGGATGAGGAAAGACCACATGTGGCTTAGTGGCACATTGGTTTGTGCCTCATGATTCAGCCCTTAGGTCCAGTGTTCAAGTCACGGGAGTAGCAGCCTTTGCACATTTTTTTCCTATTTCTCCTAACCAAACAGCGGCTAAGGGTTAAACAAGGATGGGATATCCTATTCCCAATTGGAGTTCCAATCCAATTTCTTATCTTAGTTGCCAAACACCTCCCCATCCCCTGTAACTTAAACCAGTCGGCCCTTGGACCGTGCGGTGGGTCGGGTCGGAACCCGACCCGACCTATTGACCAACCCAACCGTTGACCTGTCCAAACAGTGGCCTGTCACTCACGACTTTTCGGCGGTCTCCGGTCACCATCTCCAACGCCAATGACCGAAAAACAGAACCGAGTATATTTTTTTTCAATTTTCTTTGTAATTTTTTACTCCTTTTTATTTCTAACCTATTTTAAAGCATGTTTAACACATTCTAACACGATTTTAGGCATTTAAAATCGAACAAAACAGCCCCAAAATTCCTCTTTCAGTTTTTCAATCATGCATGATATCTACCCCATTTCTCAACTGCTTTCTTCGTGGTTTCTTCCTAAATTCCTATTTTTCTCACTAGAACAACATTCTACTATAAAAAAAAAAAAATCTTTGAACAAGTCTAAATAAAAGCCAGAAAAAAAAATTACAGAGAAAAAACTGTGAGGTTTACCTTCTGCGCCCCTCTCTGTTGCTTTCTCTCTCCTCCTTCTTCTTCCTCTTCTCCTTTTACTTCTCCTCTTCGATTTCCCTCACGATGCAACACATACTTAGGCTATATAACAACCTCTCCCATGATTTCCTTTTTTCTTTCTCTCTATCTCTTGAATCTGTAACTCCCCTTTCCCTCCCTTAATGTGGGGGTTACGTACATAAATGTTACAATATATTTATATATATACATCCTACCACATATATACTTATTGATATGTATATATATATATATATATATCTATTTTTCGTCTATATATCCTGATTTTTATCTTTTATTTTTATTTCGATATTCGTTCCTGGCTTGTTCGGGTATTGCCCAAGCATCGTTTATACATTTGAAACTATTGAGATTCCAAAACCGTCCATTTCATTCGATATCATAACATAAAGCCCTAATGGCTCGGGTTTACACGGCTCGCTCGGTTACAATTTGTGTCAAGGTATTACATCTGTCTAGGTCATTTAATTTGAATAAGATCCAAAGACTAGTCAAAGATGAACCATTAAGTTTATTAGAGGTTAGACCTTTTTTAGTTTGTGAATCATATTTGGAGGGTAAATTGACTAAAGGTCCTTAAAATCCAAGTGATATAGAGTAAAAGAATCATTGGAGTTGGTATATTTTGATATATTGGGATTTTTCCCAATTAACTATAGTTGGAATTCCATAGTAAAATGAGGCTGCTTAAAGAAGAAACAATACTGGTTTGGATTTGGTAATATTCATGATGAGTTATTCAACTCTATTTGTTTTATTTGGGGTATCTAAAAAGGAAACAAGAAGTAGCTTATTTTATAGTCTTGTACACCAAAAGCTTATCATAAACACCAATATGATTTTTCTAAAGGAAGACTATATGTTGAACTATGAGCCTAGTAGTAAATTGTTATAAAAGAGATTTTAGAAATTTCAGTAGTCCAACCAATTGACATACCTGACATTCAAGAGGATATGCCATAAAACATTAATTCTGAGAATTTTAGTACACTAATGCTATATCATAGTGGGAGGATTTAAATCTGCCTAATAAATTCATATTCTAAGAAGAATCTTATAAGATAATTCCATAAGGAAAATACTCAGATCCTTGTATCTATAATGAATCTATAATTGTGTATAAGAACAAAGGTCAAGGAAGCATGGTGGTATTCTTGGTCTTATATGTGGATGATATTTACTCATTGAGAATGATGTAAAAATGTTAACTATGGTAAATAAATCTGATTAATTAGTTTGATATAAAGGATTTGGGAGAAGCTAGTTGCATTCTACAGATCAAACTTTAGCAAGATTAAAAAAATAAAATGTTAGCACTACAAAAAAAACATAATTTTAGCGACGCCCATTCAGCGTCGCTAAAAGGCACTTTTAGCGACGCCACAATAGCGCGTCGCTAATAGTAGGAAAAAAGTAATAAAAAATGAGTTTCCCGTGTAAAATATTAGGCGTTAAACTATTAGCGACGCATCAGGGGCTATTAGCGATGCATATGGGCATCGCTAATAGTTGATACTGGTAGCGATGTGCATTTGGGGGTCGCTAATAGTTTGTGTATTTAAAACGCTGTCGTTTTGCATTATTTTAGCGACGCGCATATACGTATTAGTGACGCACACTGTGTGTCACTAATAAAAGTCCTTTTATATCCCTTATTCGATCTCTCTCTCTCTCTCTCTCTCTCTCTTCTTTCAGATGCTCTCTTCCTCTCGCGGTATCAATCTCTGATCTATCTTTCTTCCTCAAACACTCGTTTTTTCTGCCGTTGACCGTCGCGTTGCTACCGTCGACTGTCACGACCTATCGGCATCGATCTCCGATCTCTCTCTCTCTCTCTCTCTCTCTCTCTCTCAGACGCTTGTTTTTTCTGCCACCAATTGTCGCGTTGTTGTTGCCGACTGCCACGACCGTAGGTCTTGTTGCTGCCGCCAACGAATGCCGAACTTACGGTCTCACCACTTACCCTCTTTTTTTATTTTTTTGAATATGCCTAATCATATACAACTCTGTTTTACTTTTTATTCCAATAACAGGGTGAATCCCATGAGAGTATACATAATTTGCTTTTTAAACTTTATGCTATTAAGATTCAAACATTACTTGATGATAAACATGACTAGCTCCCCTTTTCACTTTTCTTTTTCTTTTTCTTTGTTTACCCTTTTCTCCCTCTATCCTTAAAAGTACATTTGGATAAAGTTTTCTTCTTCTCAACTTTTCACCAACCCTAATATAAAAAAATTGTGTGTGTGTGTGTTTTTGTGCTCCTAAGAACATTTAATTTCAATGTAAAAAGTCATTTGAATTATACTAAAATTAAAATTTGATATTGTTATAGTACCAAAATTCTACATTTTGATATTTTTACTCTAATGCTTAAATGATATTTTTTAGAAGAGTACAAGGGGATAGAAAAATAAATTTGATATGCAACGGTCTCTAGCCATTGTATAGAATACTTCTCAAAAAATATGGACCATTAGATTAAGATAGTTTTTGGATAGAAAATCTATTCTTGCCGCTATATAAAACAGAACATTTGACAAAGAAAAATATAATAGCTAGTATAGCTCTTGTCTTTCGGATTTTGTATGCTAAGTTGGTTGCTTGACAACTTGTTTTGTTTAGGATGTTATGTTTTTGTATGATTTGTGGATATCAATGTGCCAACCTAGTTAGAATGTTGGTGTTTCTTCATGATGACTCTTGCACCCTTTTCTTTTTTATTTTGTTGATGTAATTGTTTTTTTTTTTGCATCAATAATTTCCCTTTTTCTTTGTTGAAAAAAAAAAGTAGCAAACCATTGAAGGAGAGTGTTTGACTTCACCTACCATATTTTAGATATGGCAGATCATTTGAGAGAGGGTATTGGAATTGGTCTAACCCAATCTTCCAATTGTATCTTCTTCTTCTTCTTCTTCTTCTTCTTCTTCTTCTTAACCCTCTCCATGATAGAATTGATCAAAGTTTCTCCTCCCTGGATGCAGTGGTCCCTTAGCGTGCATTATGTGCTAATGACATAGTTTTCCATTAAGGAAATTAATTTATATTAAAATGGAGATTAAAGAAGACATTATATAATAATTAGATTCTAATGGAATATGACACTACATGGAAAGACACTTTTAGCAACGTACACAGGCGTCGCTAATACTAGGAATATGCGTTGCTAAAGGGTTTTAGTGACGTTCACATGTGCGTTGCTCGATACATTGCAAAAGGTCATGTCGCTAATACTATTAGCAACATGCAGACTTTTGTGTGTCACTAAAGGTAATTATTAACGACATTCCTAAAGTGTCGCTAATGATCAGATGTGAGAGTCGCAAAAGCAATACATAGGACGAAATGGGCGTCGCTAATGTGGATCTTTAGCTACGCTCGTGTGCATCGCTAATGTTATATTTATAACGACAAATGTGAAGCGTCGCAGAAGCTTATTTTTGGGTCTTTTAGCGACGCCTTGATATGCGTCGCTAAAAGTTTCCTTTTTTTGGGCATATTTTGACATGTATTATTTTTTTTTTTTGTTTTATTCCTGTTTAAAACCTGTATCAATCATCATGATATACAATAAAATTCAAACATTCTGATCTGAAATATATTAAAAGAAAAATGCATTTATATATATATATATATATTATACTAATTACTTATAATTGTAAAAGTAAAATTTATCAATAATTACAAAAATAAAAAATAGTCTCAGCAAATGTAACTACAACTGTTCATGAAAAGAAAAAAAAAACAAATGAAAATAGTAAGTCCTGGTGCAGAACAAAAAGATTGCGGCGCAATAATCCCGATCAATCTAAAATAAAGATCAAATGATATATATTAGAACCCTTATTAAATATATATATATATATATATGAACATAAAATGTGAATATTTTTTTTTTGTACATGCATAAATAGTAAGAATGGCATAAAGTAGCATAAGTTTCAAACCGGCGATCCGAACCAAGTGCCGTAAGTTCGTGAAAATCTATTTTATCATTTGTGAGGTGTGTGATGAGGTTTCAAGGTAGTTAGGCCGATATCCGGCATTTTAGTCTGTCAAAACCCCCAATTGGGCATTTTTGGAGCAAAAACTTGCATAAGTTTCAAACCGGTGATCCGAACCGAATGTTGTAAGTTCGTGCAAGTCTATTTCATCATTTCTGAGGTGTGCGATGGGGTTTTCGGCTCGTTAGGTTGATATCTGGTGTTTTGCCCATCAAAACCCTAAAATGGGCCTTTTATAGCAGAAAGTTGTAAAAGTTTCAAACCTGTGATCCAAACTGAGTGTCGTAAGTTTGTGCAAGTTTATTTAATCATTTATGAGGTGTGTGATGGGTTTTTGGGTCGATAGGCCGATATCTAGCATTTTGGTCTGTCAAAACCCTCAAATAGAGCTTTTTGGAGCGAAAAGTTGCATAAGTTTGAAATGGGTGATCTGAACTGAGTGACGTAAGTTCGTGCAAGTCTATTTTATCATTTGTGAGGTGTGTGATGAGGTTTCGGGGTAGTTAGGAAAATATCCGATGGTTTGGTCCATCAAAACCCCAAAATGGGCCTTTTTGAAACGGGTGATCCGAACTGAGTGTCGTAAGTTCGTGCAAGTCTATTTTTATCATTTATGAGGTGTGTGTGATGGGGTTTCGGGGTCCGTAGGCCGATATATGGCATTTTGGTCTGTCAAAACTCAAAAATGGGCCTTTTTGGAGTAGAAACTTGCATAAGTTTCAAATCGGTGAAGGTATGGAATAAAGAAGTTTTTGGGGACATAAGTGCTAAGTTAAAACAAGTGGAAAGGGATGTTCATGGTATGGATCTGTTAGCTGAAGATAGGGAATTGTAGGAAGAAGAAATTAAGAAGAGAACTGAGTTGAAGGTTGAGTACTGGAATATGTGCAGAAGCGTTGAATGGTACAAGTTACAGAAATCAAGACTCGACTGGTCCATGAAAGGTGACAGAAATCAAGAAACCTAATCAACTCTGTTCATATGAATGGTCAATCAATGGAAGATCCAAGAGAAGTAAAGAAATGTATATGTCAATTTTATCAGAATTTTTTCACTGAAGATTGGAGCAGTAGACCTTTCTTTGCCGAAGCATTTTTGAAAAAGTGTATTACTCCAAGTAAAAATGACAGTTTAGAAGCAGAATTTTCCAAGGAGGTCTATTAAATCCTGTGAAGGTAATAAGGCCCCTAGGTCGGACGGATTTAATAGGTTTAGTATTAAGAAGGGATGGATTTTCATAGAGGAGGTAATCAATTTTATGAAGGAATTTCACTCTAATGCAAGGTTGGTTAGGGCTTTAATTTTGTTTTTATAACCCTTATCCCCAAGTGTGACAATCCTACTGAAATCTCAAATGATAGGTTAACTTTGTTTTTTTTTTTTTTTGGGTGGGGGTGGGAGGTAAACAGGGCTCTGTTAAACCATTGAAGGAGTTATTTCCAAGGCTCTAAAGTATTTCAGCTGAGTTGGCAAGTATCTGCTCTACTAAATCCGATAATCAGGCCAGCAATAACAATATCATGACAGCCTCAATAGAATCGCAAACAATTTTCATACTATCAATATGTCACAAAACAAGGAAATGACGAAACAAAAGGGATATGAGGGGAGAAAAATTATAGCGAAAAGAGAAGAAAAAATTAGAGTTAATATGAAAATTCAAATCCAAACATATTGAGCGAAAAAATTTAAATTTTTACCCACCAAATCTACTTGTCATGAACAAAAGCAGATCAAAGATAAGAAAACAAACCTTGTTTTCGATCAAGAATCAGATAAAATCAATTTACTTCGACTTCGATCAATTCTTCACGGAAACTCGCAACACAGGATCAGATCAAACAGTTCATTGACAATCAATTTACGTCGAGAGAATACGATCGAACGAGAGAAAGAAAGAATAGCGCGCGGCGCAGAGAGGGGGCGATCGATCAGTTTATAACAAGACTTATTAGCGACGCACACAGGACTTATTAGCGACGCACAATGTGCGTCGCTAATAAGTAATTGAGCGTTGCTAACGTTTAGTGAGACGACATCGTTTCATATTCACTAACTATCAGTGACGCTCGAGTGTGCATCGCTAAAAGATTTAACTATTAGCGACGTAAACGTGCGCCACTAATGGACAATAATGTGTCTCTAATAGGTTACCACCTCTTTTTTGGCGTGGGAAACCCTATTTTGTTGCTTTTTAGCGACACACGTGGTGTGCATCGCAAAAAGACACAATTAGCGGTGCGTAACTGTGCGTTGCAAATACACGTTTTTTTGGTAATGGACGTGAAATGGATCTATATTGTCACCCAATTAGCTTGATTGAACGTGATGAAAATCGTCAGATGAATGAGTGGCAATTTTGAAAAGATTAAAGCATTAATGAATGCATTAGTATGAAGTTTAAGGATAAAACCAATTCATATAGGGCTACATTGAGTGGAAATATGCTTTAAGCTACAGGGATTTTAAGCCAAAATATATATAAAACTCAGCCTATGAATTCATAAAAGAATTAAAAAGTGTTTGGAAAAAAAAAATTATTTTTGTAAGTTACTTTTTCTTTGTCCGATTACTTGAAATGTTCAAAATTTACCATACCTATGTTACATGATTTCTTGAATTATTATGCAGATTATAGAATTTTTGTATTAATAGAATGATTATTAGAGCCCTCTATAAAAGCTACACAATTCAAATTCTTGGGTCTCTTTATAATAACTAAAGAGGGAGAAAACACTAAAAAAAAAAGTTGAAGAGAGAGAACTAAATTGAAAGACATAATGTATTGTGTTTCTTCCTTTTTTTAGCATATGCCAACCGACGACCAGATACAAGAGACTGTTCTGGGCAGGAGGCGTGGATATGTGTGTGGATTAGCGAGTAGGATGGAGCCGACGGCATCGTCCTCTACCATCGAGAGCGATGCTAGGTTTCACGAAGCCACCTAAAGAGCTGAGGCAGCTGAGAGACGAAATACACAGCTGGAGTAGATGATGATAAAGCTCCTCGCTTACCAGGCCCAGCTAGAGACTCCTATGCAGACGGTCCTTAACCAGTAGAGAGGCTCTGTTCAACCTTAGTAAATTTTTAAAATTAATTACTTTGGTGTATTTATTATTTATAAAAAATGTTACGAAAAAAAAAAAAGGATTTTGGCCTAACGGCTTAGAAACTATGTGACACATTTCACAAATGATAAAATAGACTTGCACAAACTTACGGCACTCGGTTCAGATGCCCGTTTGAAACTTTTGCAAGTTTCAGCTCCAAAAAGGCACATTTTTGGGTTTTGATAGACCAAAATGCCGGATATCGGCCGACCCACCCCAAAAAACCCATCACACAACTCACAAATGATAAAATAGATTAGCACAAACTTATGGCACTCGGTTTGGATGCCCGGTTTGAAACTTTTGCAAGTTTCAACTCCAAAAAGACCCATTTTTGGGTTTTGACCGACCAAAATGCCAGATATCGGCCTACCAATCCTGAAACCCCATCAAAAAACTCACAAATGATAAAATATACTTGCACAAACTTATGGCACTCGGTTCGGATGCCCAGTTTGAAACTTTTGCAAGTTTCAGCTCCAAAAAGTCCTATTTTGGGGTTTTGACAGACCAAAATTCTGGATATCAGCCTACCAACCCTAAAACCCCTTCATACACCTCAAAAATAATAAAATAGAGTTTCAAAAACTTACGGCACTCAGTTCGGATGCCCGGTTTGAAATTTATGCAAGTTTATGCCCTAAAAAGGCCGATTTTCGGGTTTTGACCTACCAAAATGCCAGATATTGGCCTACCCACCCCAAAATCCTAGAGAACACCTCATAAATGATAAAATAGACTTACACAAACTTACGGCACTCAGTTCAGATGCTCGGTTTGAAATATTTGTCAATTTCAGCTCCAAAAAAGCCTATTTTGGGGTTTTGACAAACCAAAATGTCAGATATCAGCCTACCCACTCTAAAAACCCATCATACACCTAAAAAATGATAAAATAGACTTGCACAAACTTACAGCACTTGGTTCGAATGCCCGATTTGAAACTTTTGCAAGTTTCAGCTCCAAAAAGGCCCATTTTGGGGTTTTGACTGACCAAAATGTCAAATATCAGCCTACCAACCCCAAAACTCCAACACACACCTCAAGAATGATAAAATAGACTTGCACAAACTTACGGCACTCATTTTGGATCACCGGTTTCAAACTTATGCAACTTTTGGCTCTAAAAAGCCTTATTTTGGGATTTTGACAGACCAAAACACCAAATATTGGCCTAAATATCCCAAAACCCCATCACACACCTCAAAAATAATAAAATAGACTTACACGAACTTACGGCACTCGGTTCGGACCACCGGTTTGAAACTTATGCAAGTTTCTACTCTAAAAGGCCCATTTTAGGGTTTTGACAAACCAAAACACTAGATATCAACCTAAAGAGCCCAAAACCCCATCAAACACCTCAAACATGATAAAATAGACTTGCACAAACTTACAACACTCGGTTCGGATCAACGGTTTGAAACTTATGCAAGTTTTTGCTCTAAAAATGCCCATTTTGGGGTTTTGATGGACCAAAAATGCTAGATATCGGCCTAACTATCACGAAACCCCATCACACACCTCACAAATGACAAAATAGACTACCACACACTTATGACAATCAGTTCAGATCAGTGGTTTGCAAGTTATGCTACTTTAAGCCATTTTTACTATTTATACATGCAAAAAAAAAAAAATATATTCACATTCTATGTTCATATATATTTAATAAGTGTTCTAATATATATCATTTGATCTTTATTTCAGATTGATCGGGGTTATTGCACCGCCGTCTTTCTGTTTTGCATTGGGACTTATTATTTTTATTTGTTTTTTTTTTCTTTTCATAGACATCTGTAGTTACATTTTCTGAGACAATTTTTTATTTTTGTATTTTTTGTTAAATTCTATTTTTACAAATGTAAGTAATTAGTATAATATATATATATATGAATATATTTTTCTTCTAATATATTCATTTCAGAATGTTTGAATTTTTTTTGTATGTCTGGATGATTGATACAAGTTTAAACATGAATAAAACAACGAACAAAACAAATAATTCAGGTCAAAATATGGTTCCAAAAAAAACCTTATAGCGACGCACACAAAGGCGTCGTTAACAGCAAAGAAATTAATTTTTTGCTACACTTCCTATTCGTCGCAAAAGAATGCCAAATACACTATTAGCGATGCACAATGAGCGTCGCTAAAGGTTCATCACTAAAGAAGCAATACACTATTTGCGACGCCTTATGTGCGTCGTTAATAGTAACCATTAGCAACCCATACTAAGCATCGCTAAAGGGTCTTTTTAGCAACGCCCATTGTGTCTATGTATAGTATTCACGACGCCCATGCCTGATTATTAGCGACACCATGTGAACGTTGCTAATAGTTGCCTTTAGCGACGCATACACATGAGCGCGTCGCTAATAGTATTTGCGACACTACTATTAACGACACATGGAGAGACGCATATTACTACTATTAGCGACGGACGTGAGCGTCGCTAATAGTGTCTTTTCCTGTAGTGTAGGCTTGTCTCAATTTGTATATGTAAATATGATTATGGTTAAGTTTATTATGCATAATTCCAAAAAAAAAAAATGTTTGTTTGCTTTTGAGCATGGAATTATTCTTTGTTGGGGAGTAGTGTTCTAACCCACCTCAAGAGGAAGAGCAAATAAGAGTTGTTCCTTATGCTTGTGCTTTAGGAAACCTCATAAATGTTATGCTATATACTAGACCAAATAATTATTATGCAGTTGGTCGGCTTGATAAGCAAATATCAATCAAACATGAGATCAAAACACTAGATAGAAATAAAGCATATACTCAAGTATCTTAAGAGAATAAGGGATTATATGTTTTTATATTATAGTAAAGATTTGGTTCCTGCTAGGTACATAAATTTAGACTTCTAGTCAAACAATGTTTCTAGAAGTTGGACTTCTAGATATGTGTTACCCTAGGCAGATGAGCTGTCTGTAGTCTTTTGCAGAAGAGTGTAAAGCATAGAGCCCTAATCCCACTAGCATTCCACAATAATATATATGTGACGGCTAACCCTAGCCCTAGTATCACAGTAATATATAGGTAACCCTAATATACTTCTAATATACTTCTAACTGTTAGAAGTATATTAGGGTTACCTATATATTATTGTGATACTAGGGTTAGGGTTAACCGTCACATATATATTATTGTGGAATGCTAGTGGGATTATGGCTCTATAGTTTGTTTTCTTTATTTATAATTTTCATGTACAACCTCATAACCCTCCTATATAAGAAGCTCTCTTATTTAGTTTCTGTAATGAAGAAATCAGTCTAATACAATGTTGTCGTTTGGATTTTCCCTTCTCTTTCTCTTGTCTCTTTTATGTTATTCCACCAAATCTAACATGGTATCAGAGCCTCTCCTTCCTTAGTTTGATTTTTCTCTGGTTTAATTCCGTAACCTCTCTGTTTCTGTTTCTACATCGAACCCTCAACCTCTCGATCTGTCTCATTCGCTCTCTATCTCATTCTATATCATCGTCGACCCACACTCTCCGCCGTCGCTAGAGCCCCTGTTACAACCACAACGGCAGCATAACCATCGCTATATCAGTCATTCGTCATGATCAAATGCAGACCATCATCAAGTAACCACCCCCAACCAAGCCACCGCGCAGCCACCACTCAATCACAGTAGCCTCTTATCCTTAGAAGCATTACGTTGCTCTTCGAAATCAATTACTGCACACGACTCTTCCTCTGCCAAAACAACTTTTTCCAGCCGCAGTGTTCGTCCTCTAAGCCGCTTCGTCTTTTTTTGGCCTTTTCCTACTGCTGCTGCTTCTCCACCGCAGCCTTTTTCTCTTTATTTTCTCTTCTACTCAGCAGCCGCAACGCCTTCCTTTATCTCCGATTTTCTCTTCCAGTGCAGCCTTTTCTTCTTTTTTTGCTTTCTGATCTCTAGCCGCTAAACCACTTTCTTTCTCTGTTCCTCCGCAAATTGTTAGTGCCATTTTATGATTAGTTTTGCTTCAAGAGGCCATTTCACTTCTGGGCTACCCCTGCATAGTTAATCTATAAACCTTCTGGTTTTGTTTCTCGTTATATGGCTTCATCAGCAGTTGGTTCAAAAGTTTCTTTCTCAACATAATCCGTATCAACTAATGAACCTGTTGTTTCAGTTGATTAGCTCCATATTACCCTCCAAGAGCCCGGTGTGAAAGTATTGGATGCATCTTGGTATATGCCAGATGAAAAGAGGAATGCACTCCAAGAGTATCAGGTTTCCCACATTCCTGGTGCACTTTTCTTTGACGTGGATAGGATATCAAATCAAACTACCAATTTGCCACACATGCTGCCATCAGAAGAAGCTTTTGCTGCTGCTGTTTCTGCTTTTGGTGTCAAGAATAAAGATGGGGTTTGATATACCACAAAGTGACCGACCAATCCACACTTGACATGTATGACTGTAGACCAGCCCATGCTCGGCCATTCATAGCACACATACAGAACTTATAGGTCCGAGCACAGACCTATAGAGTAGAGGTACGTTCTTACAGAACTTATAGGTCCGAGCACGGACCTACAGAGCAGAGGCACGTTCTTACAGAACTTATAGGTCCGAGCACGGACCTACAGAGTAGAGGTACGTTCTTACAGAACTTATAGGTCCGAGCACGGACCTACAGAGCAGAGGTACGTTCTTACAGAACTTACGGGTCTAAGTGCCGACCTTCAGAACACTCTCCTTAGTATAGAGTTCATCACCGCCTTAATATCTACCGAGTAGAGAATAAGGAAACAGTCTTCTATAAGGAAACTGCCATACATGGTTATCTCTATTGATACAATATCCAACAAGGTAACTCCCTTACTCCGGTGGTCAAATCCCTACTTTCATGGCTCCAAATCCTAATCAACTTAGGAGAGTCACCACCTATAAATTAAACCCTAAAGGTACGCTTTATTTTCTATGCTCATTATTTGGCTTTCATTATAGTTTTTTCAATTCAGTTTATTGACTTAAGCATCGGAGCGGCTACCGCCAGAGCCAATTCGATGGTCCTCTGATCTTCGTCTTTGAGTGTTCTTTAGGGAGCCGAGCTCGGAGTATATGTGGGACAAAAAATGCAGTATCAGTTTGGCGCCGTCTGTGGGAAACGACAATTAGCAAATGCTCTACTGATTCAAAGCTCATTCTCCTTTTTGCTAAAGGATTATGGCTCCCAATCTTCGACCAAGAAAGAATACTCAAAATCCTCAACCCCGACCGCCTGTTGGATGAGGAAGAGGAAAAACGATCGATCCCGTGCGACAAGAGCTCGACCAAGTTAAACAGAAAAACCAGTTGATGCAAGAGCAACTCCTGGCCATATCCAAAACTCTGGCAATGCTTACTCAGAGTCGTGAGGCTAATCCTTTGAATCCACCGGTCAACACGACCAATCAGCAACCTCCTAAGGCTACTCACATTCATGGAGATCCCCAACCATCAGCAGCTGCTGGCAGAGGGATGCTAACCTTCATCCCAGAAGTTCATTACCGAAGCACCACTAGGGTTTCAGTTCCTAGGGCTCTAGGAGTGAACCTAGCACCCCAAAAGTCTCAGCCTCAAGTAGCTCCTGCACCTCCAGTCCAGGAAGACCAAACCAACCTCCCTCCCATGGACTGAGATCGTCCCGTCCATGTAGGCCCTGAAGCCACAAGGCGTGACTTGCAGCAACCCATCTTACCAAGGGGCTCACTAAGAGCTGAAGAAGTTGCAGAATCTAGGGATCACACTATTGTTATGAGGGGGGCCCAAAATCCTCCAAACAAGACGAGCTAGCCAGGCCGCTCGGAAGGTTTGTTACTCCATTCACCCCTGCCATCATGGCCGAGGAGAGGCCAAAGAAATTTGTTGTCCCGAAGTTCACTCCTTATGGTGGGACAGGGGATCCAGGGGACCACCTCTCCCACTACCAGCACACAATAGCCTTACATGGCACTTCTAACGTTTTTCTGTGCCGAACGTTCATAACCAGCCTCAAAGGCACTGCTTTGAAGTGGTTCCATCACCTCCCACCGAACTTAGTCACTAGTTTCTATGAGCTCGGCAGGCGATTCCTAGACAGATTCATAACCAGCAGAAGGCTAAGGAAAGGTCCTGAATTCTTGTTGAATATAAAGCAAACAAAGGAAGAATCCCTCAAACGGTATATCGCGTGCTTCAACGCCAAACTCACTGAGGTTACAGACTGCAGCTCCAATTTCCTTGTAGCTTCTTTGGCCTCTGGCCTTGCACAGTGAGGCTTTAGAGACTCATTGACAAAAAGTGCCCCTACCGACATGGCAGTCCTCATGGACCAAGCAAGGAAATACATCAACCTAGAAGAAGCAAAAGACACCTCGCGAAAAATTAAGGAGCAAGCCCAGAAAGATGACCAGAAGAAAGACAATTAGAGGAAGGACGACCAAAGGAGGGACCCTAGTACGGCTAGGAAAAGAAATAGAAGCCCAGAAAAAAGAACGGTGCCCAGAGCTTCATATAATTATGGGCTAAGAGAGTTCACCAATTTCACTCCTCTGAACACTTCTCCAAACAACATACCACGGCAGGTCAGGTCCCAAGAAAACCTGAGATGGCCAGAACCTTTGAAGGGTGACCCCAACTACCGAGATCAAACCAAGTATTGTGATTTTCACAAGGACCGCGGGCACACCACCAACACATGTAAGGCTCTCAAACACAAGATTGAACAGGTTATAGAGAGAGGACGACTACATGAATTCATCAAGCAGGATGGAGGGCAGAACCCCCCGGAGGATAGGTCCTAACAGAGGAGGCCCGACCAGAGACAGGAGTAAAAGGAAGGACGAAATGAGCCTTCGCAGCAGAACAACCAAGTAATCTTCGTCCTACACGCAGATTCCCCTGCAACAAGAACTTCCAATAGATCAAGGAAATGGTATGCTCGGGAGGCCAGAGCTACTCCCAGCATCATGCAAATCTCTAATGTGGAGAAAAGATTAAAGCCAATGCCAGAAATCCAGTTCTCGGACCAAGACCTGGTAGGAGTACACTATTCTCACAGTGATGCCCTTTTCATCTCCCTCATAATTGCCAACTTTGAGATCCGAAGAGTCCTCGTAGACACTGGGAGTTCAACGAACGTTCTGTTCTATGAACCTTTCAAGCAGATGAAGCTTAACCCCACTGACATCAAGCCCACTGGTGTAATCATGGCAAGTTTTGATGGAAATCTCAACACTCCGTTGGGAAGAATTGACCTTGCCACCACTACTAGAGAAGGGGACGGACAAAAAACTCCAGTAACTGAATACATAGTTCTGAATGCCAAATCCCCCTACAATGTCATAATTGGGAGACCTTGGCTGCATGAGATAAAAGCAGACACTTCAACCCTCCACCAATGCTTAAAGTATGTCCATGATCAAACCGTCTACTCTGTTAGAGGATGCCAACCGACCTCTAGAGAGTGTCATGCTCTTGCACTTAAGGCCAAGGCCCCCAAATAGCAATTACTGCATGCCTGTGAATGTGGGGATCCAATTTACTCCCACCATCACGAGGCAAAAAAGTGCCATTCCAGAATTAATGAGCCACTAAGCCCTAGAGGAAGGGACAGCAGGGCTAAGCCGATAGGGGAACCAGTTAAAGTACTGGTCAGCTTAGAGTCCCAAAGGCACTACTTACAGATAGGCCCAGACCTGACACCTGCCAAACAGGACGAGATGGTCAAATTCTTGAAGAAAAACCTCTCTGTGTTCGCCTGGGAAACGAAGGATATGGAAGGTATAGATCCAGACCTCATCACTCATAAACTAATGGTGGATCCAGACCACTCACCAGTAAGACAGAAAAGAAGGCCACTCACTCCAGAACGGCAACAGATTATCAACGAAGAGGTCCAAAGGTTACTTGATGCCAAAATGGTACGAAAAGTATTTTATCCTGATTGGCTAGCCAACATTGTTTTGGTCAAGAAGAAAAATAGCAAGTGGAGAGTTTGCGTTGACTATACAGACCTCAACAAAGCTTGTCCCAAAGATAGCTTTCCTCTACCGAGGATAGATCAATTAGTTGATGCCACTGCAGGGCATAAACTTATGAGCTTCATGGATGCTTATTCAGGATACAATCAAATACAGATGCACCTTCCTAATCAGGAGAAAACATCATTCATAATCGAACGAGGTCTCTATTGCTATAGAGTGATGCCGTTTGGACTAAAAAATGTTGGGGCCACATACCAACGTCTGGTTAATAAGATGTTCAGCCCTTTAATCAGCAGTACCATGGAAGTCTATATTGATGATATGCTGGTCAAAAGCCTACGGAAAAACCGCCACCTCCAGCATTTGGCTCAAACGTTCGACATCATGAGGCAGTTCAAGATGAAGCTCAATCCCTCAAAATACACCTTTGGTGTAACAAAGGGAAAATTCTTGGGATACATTGTCTCTCAGAGAGGTATAGAAGTAGACCCCACACAGATCGGGGCTCTGATTGGACTGGAGTCACCAAAAACCAAGAAAGACATTCAGGTTCTGAACGGAAGAATTGCAGCTCTGAGCAGATTTATCTCCAAATCCACTGATCGCTGCCTACCCTTCTTTAAAGCCTTGAAGGGTAATAAATCTCTACAGTGGACGAAAAAATGTGAAAAAGATTTTACAGAACTGAAGGAATACCTGGCATCGCCTGAACTCTTATCAAAACCAATCTAAGGGGAAAAGCTACTTCTCTACCTTGCAGTCTCCGAGAACGCTGTCAGTTTCGTACTAGTTAGGAAAGACAGGGGCGTGCAGAGGCCCATATTTTATGTCAGTAGAGCACTGTTGGACACAGAGAAGAGGTACCCCGAGATTCAGAAACTAGCCCTTGTACTTATAGTATCTGCGCAGAAGCTCAGACCCTACTTTCAAGCTCATCCCATAGAAATTCCAACTGCTTATCCCTTGAAGTCAGTACTGAGGAAGCCGGAGGTGTCAGGAGGATTGGTCAAATGGTTAGTAGAACTGAGAGAGTTCGACATATCCTATGTTCCACGGATCTTAATTAAAGGATAGGCCTTGGTAGACTTTTTTGTCGAGTTCACCCTAACACTTTAGGATAGGACATAACTTAGTGAAAATTTGGGAACATGGCCGCTATACACTAACGGGTCATCCACCGACCGAGGTGCCGGTGTCAGATTGGTATTACAGTCCTCTGATGGGTTCATAACAGAAAAGGCAGTTAGCTTAGGGTTCAGAGTCTCCAACAATGAAGTAGAATATGAGGCCCTTATCCTAGGGATGAAGCTAGCATGAGAATGCGAGGCTCAGAGCCTTAAAGTCTCTTCGGATTCCCAATTGGTGGTCAGCCAAGTTCAGGGAGAGTTTGCCATCAAAGATGAAAAGATGCTTTGGTATTCAAAACTAGTCAACTTGTTGAAACGATCCTTCCGAGCATTCTCAATCCGAAAAATAGAAAGGGGTCAAAACTGCAGGGCTAATGCCTTGGCAAACATGGCATCCCACATGAATTCAGAAGGGGACTCTATGCTAAGAATCTCCCATCAGCCAAGGCCTAGCATCGAAGAAGTCCAAGTCGCCCAAATTACAGAACAACCTCAGAACTGGATGACTCCCATCCTCCAGTTCCTAAAAGAAGGGCTCCTCCTAGAAGACAAAAATAAGGCAAAAAGGATCCAAATCAGAGCAGCTCGGTACCTTGTCAGGAATACGAGACTTTACCAAAGATCTTATTCTCAACCATTGCTAAAATGCCTGTCTCCAGAAGAGTCCCAGTACATCTTGGCAGAAATTCATGAAGGTATATGTGGAAATCATAATGGGGGCAGAACCATAGCGCACCGAGCTCTAACACAAGGCTACTACTGGCCTGGAATGCTAAGGGAGGCAAAAGAATACACTCGGAAGTGTGACAAATGCCAAAGGTTCGCTCCCTACCAACACCAGCCCCGCCATGAGCTTATCCCTATCACAAACCCATGGCCTTTTGCACAATTAGGAATGGACATCATAGGCCCACTGCCTAAAGCTACACCGAACAGGAAATACCTACTAGTAGCTATTGACTACTTCTCAAAATGGGCAGAAGCAGAACCATTAACACACATTACGGAGAAGGAAGTCAAAAGTTTCACTTGGAAGAATATAATTTGCAGGTTCGGCATACCATGAGTGATTGTCTCAGACAACGGCACACAATTTGCTGGCAAAACCTTTAAAAAATTCTGCCAAGACCTACATATCAATCAACACCTCTCCTCACCTGGTCAACCCCAAGCCAATGGGCAAGCAAAGGTCACTAACCAGAAAATCCTTGATGCTCTTAAAAAGATATTAGAGGGAGCTAAGGGAAAATGGGTTGAAGAGCTCCCTGGAGTACTCTGGGCCTACAGAACTACTAAAAGAACTCCAACATCGGAAACACCCTTTTCACTTGCCTACAGCACAGAAGCAATGATCCCTGTTGAGATCGGCATGCCTACCCTGAGGACTGAAGCTTTCAACCAAGAGACCAATGACCAATAGCTTGTAGAAAACTTGGACTTACTTGAGGAAAAAAAGGAGCAAGCTGGGGTCAAGATGGAAGCATATCAGCACAGGATGATTAGCCATTCAAAATTAGGGCTTAAGCCTACCAGCTTCCAAGTTGGAGATCTTGTCCTAAGAAGAATGTTTCAGAACACCAAGGACCCCACCATGGGGAAGTTATCACCTAACTGGAAGGGCCTCTATAGAGTCACAAGGACAGTAAGACCGACCACTTATTGGTTAGAAAGCATGGATGGAAAACCTATTCCCAGACCTTGGAATATGGAACACCTACGGAAGTATTATCAGTGAAGAATTTTTCCTTTCAAAAAAAAAAAATTTCCATGAAGTGTTTCCATCTCAATGTATAAACCTTAAGTTTGGTCTATCTAAAATGTACAGACCTTAAGTCTGGTCCATCTCAATGTACAAACCTTAAGTCTGGTCCATCTCAATGTATAGACCTCGTGCCTAGTCTATCTCAATGTACAGACCTTAAGTCTAGTCCATCTCAATTTATAGACCTTATGTCTGGTCCATCTTAATGTACAAACCTTAAGTCTAGTCCATCTCAATGTACAAACCTCATGGCTAGTCCATTTCAATGTACAGACCTTAAGTCTGGTCCATCTCAATGTATAGACCTCGTGTTTGGTCTATTTCAATGTACAGACCTCGTGTCTGGTCCATCTCAATGTACAGACCTTAAGTCTGGTCCATTTAAAATGTACAGACCTTAAGTCTGGTCCATCTCAATGTACAGACCTTAAGTTTGGTCCATCTCAATGTACAGACCTCGTGTCTGGTCCATCTAAATGTACAGACCTTAAGTCTGGTCCATCTAAATGTATAGACCACATGTCTTGTCCATCTAAATGTACAGACCTCAAGTCTAGTCTTTTCAATATACCGACCTTCATATCTGGTCCATCTCATTAAATCTACTTGGTTATTTCCCAAACTAAAGAGAAAGAAATCGACCCGGCTGCTCAGTTGCATGACTACAAACATTCATTCAGTCAAATCCCTATCCCAACCAACATTTGTAATTCTAATTACTTAAAGTTCTAGAGAAGGGCGCTGACTATCAAAGATCTTTCTCCATTTTATTACAGGTCTTTTTGTTCGGCAATTAAGCTTTGGGTGGTTAGCTCCTATAATGATTGCCGTCCATATTACTCAGAACAAGTTCAAGATTCGAAACCCCTCTAATCTCAAAGAGTCAGGCTTTGTTGCTTATTATTTTCCCACTTTCAAATTATTACACATTGGTTCAAGTTATTACAAGTCATGAAGCTCGGAAGTCAGCCCACCATCCGTGGCCGACCAAAGAATGATATTTGGTTCCCAAACAGGTTTACTTATGTCAATTGCAAGTTTTAAGGGTCGAAACCCATTTATACACTACAGAACAATGAAACTTTGGACAATGCCTGATCAAGCCACAAGATTTGCAAGTATTCAAAAGAAAAAGAAGGCAGGAAGCTCTGAAGAAAAGACATTGCTATTAATACGTGCGTTCGGTTACAAAAAAAGAAAAAGAAAAGACAACTACAAAAAATTTTCTAAACTAAAGGGCTGGCAAACCCCTCATCATCATCCTCATCATCATCCCCGTCAATACCCGACAGGTCAATATCCGGGAATTTGGCAAGAAGCTTGGATCTAAATTTTTCATAACCGAACTGCACAAATCTATGCCCCATCTTCTCCAGCTCGGTCTTCATCCCAACCTCAGTCTCAGCCTTGGCTTCCTCGACCCTCAGAACAAGGGAATCTTGAAGTGATGCATTCTCCTTCCGCAGCCTTTCCAACTCCTAAAGGAAGAATTCCTTCTCACACTTAAGCGAATCCCTCTCAGACTCCATAATGGAAAGGGAATTCCTCACTTCCTTCAGCTCTTCCTCGGCAGTTGTAGCGTGGGATTGAGCTGTGCCGAGCTGAAGCCGAACCTCATCCTACTCGTCCTCAAGCTTCTCCACAGTCTGAAGATCCATGGCGGACTCCATCAAGGCAACCAAATTGTGCAAGGTCTGCAAAACAATAAGAGACCCAATCAAACATAAGTAAAAATAGAATACCAAAAAAGACAGAACGGTCATTACCTTCAGATGGGCGCTCATGGCGCCAGCGACTGTCTTTTGAGTACCCTGCCTGGTACTGCAAAAAGGGGAGTCCTTTTGTGGGGCATTTGCCCAGAATTCCTCAATGGCCTGGTGGACGGCCTTGTACCCATCAAGCATCAGGTCCAAGTCAACTGCCACCCTCGTCTTGCCCTTTTTTGGAACCTTTGGAGTCGATGAGGGGGCAGGCTCGGAAATCACTATGCCCCTCTTGGGTGGTACAGAGGTGGGTGCTGTAGTCGCTGTGCCTTTCCTGACCGGCATAGGGGAAGCGGAAGCAGAAGGCACCGCCCCTTTCTTGGGGGGTGCAGTAGAGGAGGGGATGGCAGTGGTCTTCCTCTTCTTCTTTGATGAAGGATCTACAGGAGGAGGAGGATTCACCACCCTTTTCTTCTTTACCGAGCCCTAATTGCCGAAGACGGTTTGCATCACATCTTTAACAACATTCTTATTTTTGGGGCCATTTGGTTGCTCGGCTTAAAAATGGCTCTGAAGTCCCGGTTCTGGGTCTGAAGGAGCCTCTTGTATTGATCTTTAAGAACAGGAGTGAAAGACAGCCTCTTCTTGATGTTCTTACCTACACAAAAGATACCACAACAATAGTCAGTCAAATAATACAGAGGTAGGGGAAATAACAGAGCAAAGATTACAAAAGAAAGAGGGTCTTACCCATAAACCTCGTGCTCCAAGGGAATGTAAAGATCTGATCTTTAAGGTCTGCCACCTCCCACTCCCTACTAACAAAAAAATACCAATTTTTCCAAGATTTGTTGGAGGTCGGTACAAATGATAGAGGTCTGAAACCCTTGTCAAAAGACATGTAGTAAAGGCCCTCCGACTTCATGTACTTAAGATCTATTTTACTACGGATCGAGTCTAAAGAAACCTCGACACCGTTCATATGACCTAAAACCATAAACCCTAATAGGTTTCTCCAACTGTTCAAGAGCAGGTCGGCGGGGCAAAAATTAAACCAACAAAAGAATTCCCTAAGCAATTTGGGGAAAGGAAGACGTAACCCCATTTCAAACCAGGCAGTATAAACACACATCTCGCCTTCCCTAATATCTGAAGGACGATTTATGTCATCAGGGGCCCTAAGGGCGATATTTTGAGGAAAATTGAATTCCTCCCTTATACTATCTAACCAGGAAGAGGTTACAATGCTCTATCCCTCTTCTTTTTGGGAGAGCTGGCCAGAAACCTCTCCCTTTTGGTCTCTAGGCTCCAAAAAAGCATCTACAATCCTAACCTCGGGGCTAGAACGGGTCCTTTCCGACCCGGTCCCTAAGGAACCACTACCCACAGTAAGGGTTTAGGATGGAGCAGGAGTCTCCAAAGGACTCCCTAAACCACTCCCACACCAGAAGATGCAGTAGAGATCGATATTTCCAAAAAAAATGATAACCAGAAGAGGAAAAGAAGAAGAAAGACAGTGAAAAAAATGAACGAAGGGACCAAAACCGAACTTGAAGAGAGAGAGAAGCTTCGGACGACCAATATTCCTCATAGTCTAGCTTGTTGACTTGACAATGGCGAATACTTCTTTTCTTTCTTCTAAGATACAATAGAAACAGTAAAAGAGGAGTACAAAGCTCCTTTCCCTTCTTATATACATTTAGAAAATGGGGGCTACCAAGGCGAACCGTCGCGACGATTACAAGCAATGATAGCCTTAAAAGCCTGAAAAATTGACTACACAATAAATGACGCACCAACAGTCATCTTGAAAAACGAGACGACAGAACGTGTGACTTTTTGGAGGCTCATAAACCTTAGTTATGCCATAAGCTCAAACTAAGGCTCAGGGGGGAGTAACTGATATACCACAAAGTGACCGACCAATCCACACTTGACACGTATGACTGCAGACCAGCCCATGCTCGGCCATTCATAGCATACATACAGAACTTATAGGTTCGAGCACAGACCTACAGAGTAGAGGTACGTTCTTACAGAACTTATAGGTCCGAGCACGGACCTACAGAGCAGAGGTACATTCTTACAGAACTTGTAGGTCCGAGCACGGACCTACAGAGTAGAGGTACATTCTAACAGAACTTACGGGTCTGAGTGCCGACCTTCATAACACTCTCCTTAGTATAGAGCTCATTACTACCTTAATATCTACCGAGCAGAGAATAAGGAAACAGTCATTTACAAGGAAACTGTCATACATGGGTATCTCTATTGATACAATATCCAACAAGGTAACTGCCTTACTCTGGTGGTCAAATCCCTACTTTCATGGCTCCAAATCCTAATCAACTTAGGAGAGTCACCACCTATAAATTAAACCCTAAAGGTACGTTTTATTTTCTATGCTCATTATTTGACTTTCATTACAGTCTTTTCAATTCAGTTTATTGACTTAAGCATCGGAGCAGTTACCGCCGGAGCCAATCCGGTGGTCCTCTGATCTTTTTCTTTGAGTGTTCTTCAGGGAGCCGAGCTCGGAGTATACGTGGGCCAAAAAGTCCAGCATTAGGGTCGTTGTCTATGATGGGAAGGGAATTTTTAGTGCAGCTCATGTTTGGCAGCCGCTTCTCTTCTTCTTGTTTTTTTTTTTAATCCAAAAGACTACATTGTATCAGATTGAATTCTTTATTACAGAAATTAAACAAGAGAGCTCCTTATATAGGAGGGTTATGAGGTTGTACATGAAAAGTATTGATGCTGCACTTTTTGGCTCGCAAGGGTTCTGGGCTCCATGACCTGTAGAACACTCAAAAAAGGGGATCAGAGGGCCACTAGATTGGCTCCGGCGGTAGCCGCTCCGATGCTTAAGTAAGTAAACTGAATTGAAAAGACTGTAATGAAAGCCAAAGAATGAGCATGAGATAAAGCGTACCTTTAGGGTTTAATTTATAGGCTGTGGCTTTCTTAAGTTGATTAGGATTTTGAGCCATGAAAGTAGGGATTTGATCATCAAAAATAGCAGTTTCCTTGTTAGACATTGTATCAGAAATAGAGATAAATATATGTAGCAGTTTCCTTGTTGAAGACTGTTTCCTTATTCTCTGCTCGGCAGTCGTTAAGGCGGTGATGAGCTCTGGAGTGCTGCTCTAGAGTTTTGTGTTTAGCCCCGTGAGCTCTATTTGGATATGGATCTACTCTGGAGGCATGTGTTCGGCCTCTTCCGATCTGTCGGTCTGCCCTGAATGGCCAAGCGCGAGCCACTCTGGTCGAGCGTGAGCTAAACTAGCCGAGCATGAGCTGAACTAGCCGAGCATAAGCTGGACTATAGACATACGTGTCGAGTGATGATTGGTCTTACTCTTTTGTGGCATATCATTTACTCTCCCCCCAAGTCCTAGTTCGATGTCAACGAGCAACTAGGGCTAGGTGATTTTTGAAAAGTTATGCATCCTATCTGTTTGTTTTTCAAGGCGACTGTTGGTGCGTCATTTATTGCGTAGCCGATGGTCGGGTTTTTCAAAGCCATCATTGTACTTAACCGTCATGGCGGTTTGGCTTGGTGGGCCCAAACTGATACTGAGCTTATAAATAAGGGGAGAGGTTTGAAATGACCTTTTCCCGTCATTTTCACTGTACCAGAAGATTTTTCTGCCATTGTTAGGTTGTGCGACCTTGAAGTTTGAAGAATACTGTTTGTTTGAGGCTCTGGTTTAGAACAGGTTCGACCAATCTTCCTCTTCTTTTCATTCTTTCTTTTTTAATTTGAGAGCAATGTCTACTCTTTCTGAATCCCCTAGTATTAGTGAGGGTATAGGGAATCCCTTGGAGATGGCTATACCGCCTCATGTAGAGAATGTAGGTGGTCTTACCGTCGAGGATATTGGGGATAGGTCTGTTGTTACTCCCCACAGTCCTGAGACTAGGATAGTTGATGCCTTTATAGAACCCCGAGACAAGGCTGGGGAAACCTCTGGTAGGTCTTCCCAGAGGAAAGAGGGTGAGAGTGCTGTTACCCAGAGCTTGTTAGACGAGTGGAGGGTGAAGTACGATTTTCCCTCAAATGTTACCTGTAGGGTATCGGGCTGACTGGATCGTCCTTACAATGTTGAAGCTGGGGAGATCTGTGTTTATCTTGCCTGGTTTGAGATGGGTTTAAGGCTTCCATTGCCTGATTTAGTTAAACAGTTCTTCTATTGGTTCAGACTTTGTCCTGCCGACCTGAACCTTAATAGTTGGTGGCACCTCTTAGGGTTATAATGTTAGGGCACCAGAATAGTGTAGATGTATCTGTAGATCTGATCCGTAGTAACATGGATCTAAAGTATATGAAGTCGGAGGGCCTTTTTTATATGTCGTTCGAGAAAGGGTTTCGACTTCTGTCCTCTGTACCCTCTTCCAATCAAACATGGAAGAAATAGTACTTTTTTGTTGGAGGAGGATGGGAGCGTGAAGACTTCCAAGATCATGTCTCGACATTCCCTCGTATCACAGGTCATAAGGGTGAGGCTTATTTTCCCTAGGCTGTTTTAGCTTTGTTCTGTCTTCCGAGCTGATGAACTGAAATGTTATTTCCCATTTATGTGCAGTCAGGAGTGCTTGGAGGAAGTCTGAGTTTACTACCGAGCTCCAAGATCAGTATCGTAAGCTTCTTTCGACTCTCGACTGAGCTCATACCGTTATTGTCATTTTGGAGAATCTGATGGCCGCCAATACTCGTACTGATGAGCTCAGAAGTAGGCTAACATTGAGGTGGTCAGAGCCGGAATCACAATCGGTGGTGGAGGCTTCCTCCCAACTTGGGCCCGAGCCTCCTCTTCAAGTAAAAAAGAGGAGGTTGATTTCTGGCTCCCCCGAACCAACTCCAGCGAAGGGTGAGAATGTTATGACATGGAAATTTTTTTTTTATATTATTAATGGTTATTGAATTTTTATTTTTATTATTATTATTATTATTATCATTATTATTATTGTTATTAAAATGGAATGTGTAAATATATGTGATGTGTATCATGTATGCATGGATATAAGTATGTATATATATATATATATATATTATTTAATTTGGTGTGCATGTATATGGGTATGTGTATAGGTAAGTGTAGCATGTATGTGTGTGTGGAATATTATATATATATATATGAGTACATGTATGGATGGATGTATATGAAAGTGTATATGAGTATGTATATGTATATAAATACATTTGGCAGTGTGTGTGAGTGTAGCAGACCTAGTGTGTGAGGTGTGTAGTGTCGGCTGAGTGTGTGTTTGGTGTGTGTCTAGTGTGTGTTAAGTGAAATATATATATATATATATAGGCTAGTGTAGAGCAGCTTTGCATTAAATGCAAAGCTGCATTTTGGGGGAAAGAAAGTGGCTGAATACAGAGGGGGAAGAAGTCAGAGAAAGGGGCTAGAGAGAGAGAGACGTGTGAGAGTGGGTTTGTGATGTATAAGGTTGGTCTCGGGTGGGAAGAAAAGAAAAAGAAAGAAAAGAAAACTGAGAGCAAGGGTGAGAGAGAGTTCTGAAAGGAGAAGAGGTCTGTGAAGCTGATTCAAGCTTGGAACAAGAAGGGTGGAAGAGGGCACGGCTAGAGAGAGAAACAACAGGAAAAATCGTGAGTGATTCTTTCTGTTTTGATTTTTTTTAAAGCATGCTAATTGATTTAATGTATAGGGTCTTAGAGAGCATAATGTAGGGATTATTTTGCAAAAAGAATGAGAATAAATGGTTGAGAAACTAGGGAGAAATCTTAGGTTGCAGGTCACGGCCATGATAGGTGGGTGTTAACATTTTATGTGCAAAACCTTGTTTGGTTGTTGGGAAAATAGTCCCTTGAGTGCAGAAATACATTAGGATAAAAATGGGAGAAAAACCGTGACCAAACTGTGACAAAAATGAAAGGGAAAGGGTCGGCCGGAGTTTTGACCGAGGGATTGACCTTCTATTTCGTAGAGATTGGGAAGGTTTGGGGGGAAATGGAGGGTGGATATGGAATCTACGCGAAAAACCCTAGAAAAACACATTTTAAAAACTTGAAAATGTCGCCGGAGATCGGTCGCCGGCGTCGGAGATCGGTCGCCGGCGCCGGAGAAGGCGCCAGAACCCTACTGCCACGTCGCCGGAAAGTCGGGGAAGAAGGGGGTGACCGGGTCGGGTTCTGGGTCCGGGTCGGGTCCGATTCGGGCGGGGCTGGAGCGCCCCTGCCACGTGTCGCGTGGATGTTTTAAATTAAAAAGAGATTGGGACTGTTTGGTTCCTAGGATAAGAAATTGAAATTGAAATTTGAATTGGGGGATGGGGATACCCTATTCCAGGTTTGAGGGATAGCCACTGTTTGGCTATCCATAGGGAGAATAGAACTTTCTTAAATTACAAATTGACCCCCCTGACTTTTAAGAATTTTAAATTGACCCAAAAGGTTACGGAATTTATGAATTGACCCTCCAACTGTTAATAATTATGTTTTGACCCACATGAATAAAATATTAATTAAATTAATTAATTAATTAATTAATTAAATATTCAAAAATATTCTAGAGTCCAAATGGGACAAGTTATTA
Source organism: Nyssa sinensis (assembly GCA_008638375.1). Taxonomy (NCBI): domain Eukaryota; kingdom Viridiplantae; phylum Streptophyta; class Magnoliopsida; order Cornales; family Nyssaceae; genus Nyssa; species Nyssa sinensis. The sequence continues at coordinate 10,765,401 of CM018032.1, read as the reverse complement.
GTGTATTTTGACTATCTCGACCATTCTGAGACCAATGGTGAGGTCCGTTTTACGAGACGGGGTCCCAAAAAATAAAAGACCCGTAGAAACCTTTAAAATTACCAAAATGTCCCTGAATTAAAGTACAGTCAAACGAACTCCGAATTAGGTAAACAAATAGTGAAACTTTATTATCTCGAACATTCCGGACTCAACCGTGGAGTCCAATTTGTGAAAAGAGGTCACGAAATGTAAGGACACGTGTAAAGTGCAAAATGATTGTTTTGTCCTTTTTAACCCCGGTGTCCGAATTGAGTTCTACGAGAACCTAAACTTATTTTCTTCAACGTCCTAGAACCAATGGTAGAGTTTAATTTAGCAGAATAGAAACTTATGAATTAAAGACATAAAATTTGATGAATAGCATAAATTCAAATAACAATAGACTGAGTTGTAATTTATGCTTTTAGGGACACTGACAGGACAGGAGGGGGCGATCTGATCTCCTGCATTTTCATTTGCCGGTTCAGTTACATATAGTGCACAATCTTCTAGGGTTGATACCAACCCATCAGGTATGGTGTTTTGCTAATGTTAGAAATGAAGTTAAGTTAGGAATATTTGTGAATGACTGGGATGCTGTATGTGTTTATTTGTAATGTGTTTACCTGATTATTTGGAATTGGTTGTTTACATGTTACGTGTTACTTGCAAGTTAATAAAGTGAAGAACATGAATTATGATGTATGAACACATGAGATATGCATGTATATGAAACTGACTGGTGATTTATTTATTATTGTCAGAGCATGTTATATTATTGAGATCCATGTTCATTGAGATTGCATTGGCATATTGGCATATGATGAATTCTTTGAGAACATGGCGTGGGTAAGCACGTGGTACTTTGCATTATGAGGGTGTAGATCCTGTGGTGAAAAACCCAAAATTGGCCATTGCATTGGTACTCCGTAGCCATCGGGGAGTACCCGTAAACGAGACATGGGTGTGGCATAGAGTTGTGCATGGGTGTGTCACGCATACTATTCATATATATTACTGTGATGCTTGAATGTCATTTAGAAATAAATGTACACTTTGCACATGCCACGCCTTAGCTTTATTTCTGGCATTAGCATTTCATCATACCAGCAGTTGTGCTGACCCATTCGTGGGCAACATTTTTCAGATGAGGATCCTCCAGCCACGTGAGACTCTATGATGCCCTGGTAGGGTGAAGCACGTGATACATTTGTGATCCATGAGACTTGTATTTTGTTATGTAAGGGCTTAAGCCCGAATGACCGATGAACGATGTATTGTGTATTATTTTATGTATTGATGAGAATGGACACATGTTTAGTGAATTTGATTACTTTTGTCCTTTTATTTATTTCATTTCTGTCTCGTCAGTCGCGCCTCGGGTTTGCAGAAATTCGGGGCGTGACAGAGAAGGAAGCCGAACCCGCTGTTCCGATCTCGGTAGTTCCCCCTGCCCCTTCTGCTCCAAGCAAGCAAGCTGGGAAAGGGAAGGCGTCTGCTGCTTCCTCCCAACCATCTGATGAGCCGGACTATTAGATTACCAAGAAGGCCTTTGACCAAATCTGGTCTAAGGGCCCTCATCGGTATAGGGGGGATAACCCTGCAAAACTGATGAATGAGATGATGAATCTCCAAATGAAGGTAACTTCTAAAGCCTCTTCTTGTCCCTCTTTTGTTCGTTCATGCATTTGGCTTAACCTGCTCGCTTTGTATTGCATAGAGTATGCATAGTTTGGCTGCTCTGATGGTAACTCCTCTGAGTTTTGAGGAGGCTGACAAGCTGAAGGCTGAGCTGGATGAAGTAAGGCTAGAGCTTGGAACAGCTCAGTCCAAGGCTCATGCTGCCGAGGAGAGTCTGAAGGAGGCTAGAAACAACGTGGCTGTTCTGGAATCCGAGAGGGATCTTTATGCTCGGGAGGTTGAAGGGCTTCGGAGGGAGATACTTGACCTTCGAAGCTCCTTCGATCAAAAGCTTCAGGAGGCAGTTGACCATGCCAAGACAGAGACTGAGACGGAAATGAGGGAGGAAATTGATAAGATGGGTGACGAGCTGATCCGATTCGGCTTTGAGAACTTCTGATCTAGATTTCTTGCTAGGTTTCCAGATTTTGATGTATCATCAATTGTTGCTCCTAGAGCCGCTTCTCCTGCTGTTGCCCCGAGCAAAGAGGCCACGGCCACCGACCTCCCTTCAATGGAGGATCCCAACCCTTCTGATAACTTAAAGCTTTATCAACTTCACTCCTTTTGTTTAGCCAATTTTTAATGTACCAAGTCACATTTATCAATAAAATTTTCTTTTCTTCAGATCTCTTCAATGTCCTTGCTTTTTAGTACTTGCGAATTTTGTTGTAAGTAAAGACGCTCTGAACCTATTGTATGTCAGATCAACTCTTAAACTGTTAACAGTTGTCTTCCGAGCTGCATTACTTGAAATAAAATAGTGATTAAAGATTAATTATGACTGTCTCATCATCTTAGAATAAGATAGAAAGGTAAATATAATCAGATGAGTAGGGAACTAATATTGATCTCGTATCGCATAGAGTGGAAGCAAATTCTGAAGAATTCTGAGGCAGATTGTTATAAACCAAAGACTTGTAAAAATAACTGGGTGTCTTATGACCATCACTCTGGTGATTGAGACTTCTATTTCTAAGTCTCCAAGACAAGGACTGGGATACCTCAGAGCTGATGGTTTTTTTGTTATGGACATGGCCCGTCAAGGGTCAATGGAATGGACAAGACTGGAAGGTCTGTATATCGAACAGAGGGCCTACGTATGAAGATAGACCAGACTCTGCCTATTTCATCATCTTAGAAACTTCAGTGCTGAACTAAGGCTGTACGTTTGGGGAAATCCTCCATCCTGTCTTTTGGTATTCCGAGAGGAGGGTTTAATGTGTCATTTATTATACAACTGTCGTTTGAGTTTTCGAGGCCAACCTTTCCCTTAACCGTTATGACGGTCTAGATGGATGGCTTTTGGACTTCAAGGGTCTATATATATGAGAGAGGGGCATGTTGTTGCGCCCTAATCTTTTTACTTGTTGCTTCTAAACTGTTTTCCCGTCGGAGGGAATCGAATGTCTCTAGAAGTTGCTGTTTGTTTGGAGATGATTGGCGATCTTCAGTCCGAGTTGGGAATGATTAAACTATGGCCGAGAATTATCCATCCCTTTGACTCAGTCTCCAAGGAAGGATTAAAGGAGGCGAAGATCTCCTTATCCATCTGAGCATCCAGTCGAGATCTCTCTGTTTGGAAGTGGGCCCTCCTTCATTCAACCGAGGCCTGGAGTATTGGTGATGAAGACGAAGGTGGGATGCCTCCTCTCCTTGGTGTCTTGGCAGAGACCCTTGCTCAAGCCGGCTTGGGTGTCGTGCCAAATTTGAGGAAAACGAAGGTGGAGAATGGAAGTTTCCCGAGACCCAGAGCCCTCATCCTTCGTTGGTATTGACGCTAGTGACAGTGATGATGAAATGGCCTGGGTACGATGCAGATTGGGGTTCAGGGTTCCTTCCTTTCAAATGGAAGCCGGTGATGGTGGTTTGGAACTCTGGCCCTTTTTTCCTGTACCAAAAAGATTCGAGGAAGAAAGCCTTGCTGTTGCAAAACAAAACGATGTCTTGCCTGAAATTGTTGTAGCTTCTGTGTATTTGTTTCCTTTCCAGTCTTCTTGTACCGATGTAACTCTTATGATTTATTAATAAAATTGGATCCCTTCTCTTTAAGTTTGATGTACCTTTTGTTTGGATGTGTTCTTTTGGAGTTAAAACACCTTTCCGAGCACTGCTGATAGCTATTTTTCACCAATACTTCTAGTTGTATGCTCTGGGAGTAGACTGAAGAAATATAACACTCGCGCTTTGAACTAAAGTACTTTGAGCTGTTGTAGATGCTAAGCCAATTTAGTACTGTAGCGCTGTTGCTCGGTAGTACACAAGCCAAGTAGTCTAAGAATCAGCTCTGAGGGTCTGCCGATTTAGGAAACTTGTGTAAATAATAATAGTAGTTGTAGATATCAGAACTTGATGCCTTTAAACGGACTGAATCATCAGGTCTGTATTCTTGCTGGACCAGACTATGAAGTCTGTATACTCAATGAAACAGACTCTGAAGGTCTGTGCATTTAGAGATAGACCAGACTCTAAAGGTCTGTGCATTTGAGGATGGACCAGACTCTGAAGGTCTATGCATTTAAGGATGGACCAGACTCTGAAGGTCTGTGCATTTAGAGATGGACCAGACTCCGAAGGTCTGTGCATTTAGAGATGGACCAGACTCTGAAGGTCTGTGCATTTGAGATGGACCAGACTCTGAAGGTCTGTGCATTTGAGATGGACCAGACTCTGAAGGTCTGTGTATTTAGAGATGAACATTTTATGGAGGTATTAAAAAAGAAAAACCTTTATTGATAATACTTCCGTAAATGTTCTATATTCCAAGGTCTAGGAATCGATTTCCCAGTTATGTCCTCTAGCCAATAAGTGGTAGGCCTAACAACCTTTGTCACTCTGTAGGGGCCTTCCCAGTTGGGTGACAACTTTCCCATAGTGGGATCCTTGGTGTTTGGAAAAGTCTTTCTTAAAACAAGGTCTCCAACTTGAAAGCTGACCGTCCTGAGCCCCACTTTGGAGTTGTTGGCCATTCTCTACTGATAGGCTTCCATCCTGATCTTGGCTTGATCCCTCTTTTCTTCAAGCAAGTCCAAATTTTTTGCCAGTTGCTGATCATTGGACTCTTGTTCGAAGGCTTCAGTCCTTAAAGTTGGCATACCTATCTCCACCGGGATTACTGCTTCTGTATCATAGGCAAGTGAGAAGGAAGTTTCAAAGGTGGGAATTCTTCTGGTTGTTCTGTAGGCCTAAAGAACCCCAGGAAGTTCCTCTGCCCACTTTCCTTTAGCCTGCTCCAACCTTTTCTTTAATGCATCAAGGATCGTTCGGTTGGTGACCTCTGCTTGCCCATTTGCTTGTGGATGGCTTGGAGAAGCAAAATGTTGTCTGATGTTGAGATTTTCAAAATTTTCTTGAAGACTTTACCAGTGAACTGCATCCCATTATCAGAGATGATTGCGCGTGGTATCCCGAACCTGCAGACAATGTTCTTCCAAGTGAAGTTTTCAACTTCCTTCTCAGTGATATGTGTTAGAGGTTCAGCTTCAGCCCATTTAGAGAAGTAGTCAATGGCTGCCAAAAGATATTTCCTGTTTGGTGGGACTTTGGGTAATGGGCCCACAATATCCATCCCTCACTGAGCAAAGGGCCAAGGACTAGCAATTAGGATGAGCTCGTGATGAGGCTGGTGTTGATATGGAGCAAACCTTTGCCATTTGTCGCACTTTTGGACGTACTCCTTAGCCTGCTTCAGTATACTAGGCCAGTAATAGCCTTGTGTTAGAGCTCGGTGAGCTATTGTTCTTCCCCCATTATGGTTCCTACAAATTCCTTCGTGTATTTCAACCAAGACATATTGAGATTCTTCTGGAGTTAAGCATTTCAACAGGGGTTGAGAGTAAGACCTTCTGTAAAGCTTATTGTTTAGGATCAGGTACCGAGCTGCTCTGATTCGGATTCTCCTTGCTTTGTTTTTATCTTCTAGGAAGACCCTGATTCTAGGTACTGGAGGATTGGGGTCATCCAATTCTGGGATTGTTCAACAATTTGGGCAACTTGGGCTTCCTCTATGCTGGGTCTTGGTTAGTAAGAAATTTTTACTGCAGAGTTTCCCTCTGGTTTCAAGTAGGAGGCCATGTTTGCCAAAGCATCTGCTCGGCAGTTTTGGTTTCTTTCTATTTTCTGGATGGAGAACGTTCGGAAGGAGTGCTTCAAGAAGTTCATTAGTTCGGAGTACCGACGCATCTTGTCGTCTTTAATGGAGAATTCTGCCAAGACTTAGCTTACCACCAACTGGGAATCTAAGAAGACTTCAATGTTTTGAACCTCGCATTCCAGAGCCAACTTCATGCCTAGGATTAGGGCTTCGTATTCTGCTTCATTGTTGGAAGCTCTGAATCCTAGGCTAACTGCTTTTTCTAATAAAAGCCCGTCAGGGGACTGCAATACCAGGCCCACTCCAGAACCCTGATCAGTTGATGACCCATCAATATAGAGCCGCCATGTCCCTGAAGTTTCAAAGAGCTGTGCCTTGTCCCGAAGTGCCGGGGTGAACTCAGCAACGAAATCTGCCAAGGCTTGCCCCTTGATGGAGTTCTGTGGTACATATGATATGTCAAATTCCCCTAACTCCACAGACCACTTTACTAGTCTTCCTGAAACCTCAGGCTTCCTCAATATCGACCTCAGGGGATAGGCGGTTGGGATTTTAATTGGATGGGCTTAGAAATAAGGTCGGAGTTTCTGAGCTGATATTACCAAAGCGAAGGCCAACTTCTCAACCTCTAGGTATCTCTTTTCTGTGTCGAGCAATGCCCTACTGACGTAGAATATGGGCCTCTAGACTCCCTTGTCCTGTCTGACTAGTGCGGAGCTGACCGCGTTCTCAGATACTACAAGGTAGAGGAGTAGCTTTTCCCCTTGGACTGGTTTTGACAGGAGCTCTGGAGAGGCAAGGTATTCCTTCAGTTCTTGAAAAGCTTTCTCACAATCTTCCATCCATCGTAAAGCTTTGTTACCTTTTAAAGCTCTGAAGAAAGGTAGACAATGATCAGTGGACTTGGAAATAAACCTGCTCAGTGCTGCGATTCTACCATTCAATGCCTGAATGTCTTTTTTGGTTTTTGGTGATTCCAGTCCAATCAGAGCTCGGATCTGAGTGGGGTCTGCCTCGATACCCCTCTGAGAGACAATGTATCCCAAGAATTTTCCCTTCGTCACCCCGAAGGTACATTTTGAAGGATTGAGCTTCATCTTGTGCTGTCTTAGGATATCAAAGGTCTGGGATAAGTGATGGAGGTGGCTACCTTTCTGTAAATTTTTGACCAGCATGTCATCAATGTACACCTCCATGGTATTGCCGAGCAGTGAGTTAAACATCTTGTTGACCAACCGTTGGTATGTGGCCCCAGCATTCTTCAAACCGAACGGCATTACTCTGTAGCAATAGAGACCTCGTTCGGTTATGAAGGCTGTCTTCTCCTAGTCTAGAGGGTACATCTGGATTTGGTTATACCCAGAATAAGCATCCATAAAACTCATGAGTTCATGCCCTGCAGTAGCGTCAACCAGCTAGTCTATCCTTGGTAGTGGAAAGCTATCTTTGGGGCAAGCTTTATTGAGGTCTGTATAGTCAACGCAGACTCTCCACTTGCCATTTTTATTTTTGACCAGAACGGTATTAGCCAGCCAGTCTGGGTAGAATACTTCACGTATCATCTTGGCCTCAAACAGCCTCTGGACCTCCTCGTTTATAATCTGATGCTGCTCTGGAGCTAGCGGCCTTCTTTTTTGTCTCACTGGTGGGTGGTCTAGATCTACCATCAGTTTGTGTGTTATGAGGTTTGGATCTATACCCTCCATGTCTTTGGTCTCCCAAGTAAACACAGAGAGGTTGTCTTTCAGAAATCTTATTATCTCCTCTTGCTCGGCATGTGTCAGATCTGGACCAATGTACAAATAGTGACCCTCTGATTCTGAGCTGACTAATACTTTGATGAGCTCCCCAATGGGTTTGGCCCTGCTGTCCCTTCCTCTTGGGCTTAGGGGTTCCTCAATTCTAGAAGGGCAACCTTTCTCCTCGGGATTGTGGGAGAGAATTGGATCCACACAGTCCCGAGCATACTGTAATTGCTATTTAGTAGTTTTCTCCTTGAGTACAATGGCATGACATTCCCGAGAAGTCAGTTGGCACCCTCTGACAGAATAAACAATCTGGTTATGGACATACTTTAAACATTGGTGAAAGGTCGAGGCGACAACCCCTATCTGATGTAGCCACGGTCTCCCAATTATGACATTATAGGGAGATTTTGTAGTCGGCACCATGTATTCTGAGATTGTGGTTTTCTACCCTTCACCTTCCCCCACTGTAGTTAGCAGGTCAATCCTTCCCAATGGGGTGCTAAGATTACCATCAAAACCTACCATTACGGCAGTGGTAGGCTTGACGCTATTGTGATCAATCTTCATCTGCTTGAGAGGCTCATAGAACAGTATATTAACCGAACTGCCGATGTCAACCAGAACTCTTCTGATCTCAAAGTTGGCAATTTTAAGAGTAATGAGAAGAGCATCACTGTGAAAGTAGTGTACCCCGGCCAGATCCTGCTCTGTGAACTGAATCTCCGATTCTGGTTTGAGCCTTTTCTCAACGTTGGTGATCCACAGAGTGTTCGGAGCAGCTTTAGCCTCCCGATTGTAACTTTTCCTTGCTCTGTTCGACATTCCTATAACTGGGGTATCTGCATGGAGGACGTAAATAACATGGTTGTCCTGCCTTTGAGGCTCATTCCGTCCTTCCCTCTGCTCCTGTCTCTGCTCGGGTTTCTGGTCTGTCCAGCGTTGATGCTTGTCCTTGTGGAGGTTTTGCCTCCCGTCTTGCTTAATGAACTTTCGAAGACGTCCTTTCTTTATGAGCTGCTCAACCTCATATCTAAGGGACCTGCATGAATTAGTCATATGCCAGTAATCCTTATGGAAATTGCAGTATTTATTCTGGTCCCGAAGACTGGGGTCTCCTTTTATCGGTTCTAGCCATCTTAGGTTTTCCCGATCTCGGATCTGCCGAAGTACCTGAGCCAGTGTAGTGTTCAAAGGAGTAGAGTTAGTGAATTCCCTTGGACCGGAATTATAAACAGCCCTGGGTGCCGCTCTCTTTTCTTGACTCTTGACCCTCTTCTTGCTAGGGTCCCTTCTATGGTCGTCTTTCTTATGATTTTCCCTTTTCGGATTGTCCTTATGGGTTTGTTCTTTGCCTTTTTAGGACGTGTCGTTAGCTTCCTCCAAGTTGATATATTTTCTGGCCCGGTCCATTAATGCAGCCATGTCGGCAGGAAGGCTCTTTGTCACAGAATCCCTAAAACCTCCGTGAGCAAGACTAGAGGTTAGGGCAGCTACGAGGAAACCTGGGCTACAGTCAGTTATCTCAGTGAGTTCGGCATTGAAGCGTGCAATGTAAGCTCTGAGGGACTCCTCCTTAGTCTGCTTGACATTCAGTAAGAACTCCGGTCCCTTTCTGAGCCTCCTGCTCGTCATGAACCTGTCCAAGAATTGCCTACCAAACTCATAGAAGTCGGTCACTAAGTTCGATGGGAGGTGTTGGAACCATTTAAGGGCGGTACCTTTCAGGCTAGTAATGAAGGTTCAGCACATAAAGGCGTCAGAGGCCCCATGAAGGGCCATTGTATGCTGGTAATGTGACAGGTGATCTCTTGGGTCTCCAGTCCCATCATAAAGGGTGAACTTCGGCACAACGAACTTCCTTGGTCTTTCTTCCAACATGATGGCAGGAGTGAATGGGGTGGCAAGTCTTCCGAGCAGTCTGGCCAACTCATCTTACTCTAGAGGGTTCTGAACACCTCTCATAGCCACTGTTCGATCCATAGATTCTGCAACTTCTTCAGCCCTCCGTGGGTCTCTAGGCCGGACTTCTTGTGAACCTTGCCTTATAGCTTCGACTTCAAGGTGGTCGGGCTGAGTATGTCCCACAGATTGAGAAGGGTTTTGAGGCTCCCAAACTAGAGGAATTGGTGCCGCTTGGGGCTGAGTTTCCTCTGGTGCGGGCGTGCCCCCGAAGCCCTTGGAGTCGGAACTCTAGTAGTACTTCGGTAATGGATGTCAAGGGCAAAAGCTGACGTTCCCCAGCCCGGGGCTGCTAATGGCTGTGAATCTCTGCCAATGTGAATAGTATTTTAGGGATGCCCCGGCCGGTTGTTGGGAGCTTCTTCATAGGGCTCTTCATTCGTAATGACAACAGGGGGTTGCATCCCTTCAGCAGCAACATTAATCGGCGGATTTGGAGGATTTGCCCCCTGATTTCGTGTGAGCATTGTCAGAGTTCTAGATATGGCTAGTAGCTGTTCTTGCACTAATTGGTTGTGCCGTTTGATTGACTCAATCTCTTGTCGCATGGGATCAACCATCGGCCCTCTCACTCGTGTAGCAGGCGGCCAACGTTGAGGGTTTTGAGGATTTTGAGCGTTCTACCTTGGTCGGAGATTGGGGGCCATGGTTCTCCGGTAAGAAGGAGAATAAGCTTGCAAGTAGAGCACTTAGAGATTTGTCGTTTCCCATAGATGGCGCCAAACTGATGCTGCACTTTTTGGCTCGCAAAGATTCTGGGCTCCACGATCTGTACAACACTCAAAAAGGGGGATCAGAGGGCCACCGAATTGGCTCCGGCGGTAGCCGCTCCGATGTTTAAGTAAGTAAACTGAATTGAAAAAACTGTAATGAAAGCCAAAAAATGAGCATGAGAGTAAAGCGTACCTTAAGGGTTTAATTTATAGGCCGTGGCTTTCCTAAGTTGATTAAGATTTGGAGCCATGAAAATAGGGATTTGATCATCGGAGATAGCAGTTTCCTTGTTGGACATTGTATCAGAAATAGAGATAAATATATGTAGCAGTTTCCTTGTTGAAGACTGTTTCCTTATTCTCTGCTCGGCAGCCGTTAAGGTGGTGATGAGCTCTGGAGTTTTGTGTTCAACCCCGTGAGCTCTATTTGGATATGGATCTGCTCTGAAGGCATGTGCTCGGCCTCTTCTGATCTGTCGGTCTGCCCTGAATGGCTAAGCGCGAGCCACTCTGGTCGAGCGTGAGCTAGACTAGCTGAGCATGAGCTAAACTAGCCAAGCACGAGCTGAACTAGCCGAGCATGAGCTAGACTATAGACATACGTGTCGAGTGATGATTGGTCTTGCTCTTTTGTGGCATATCAGTTACTCCTTCCCCCCCCCCCAAGTCCTAGTTCGATGTCAACGAGCAACTAGGGCTAGGTGATTTTTGAAAAGTTATGCGTCTTGTCTGTTCATTTTTTAAGGCGACTGTTGGTGTGTCATTTATTGCGCAGCCGATGGTCGGGTTTTTCAAAGCCATCATTGTACTTAACCGTCATGGCGGTTCGGCTTGATGGGCCCAAACTGATACTGCACTTATAAATAAGGGGAAAGGTTTGAAATGACATACGTGTCGAGTGATGATTGGTCTTGCTCTTTTGTGGCATATCAAGTATAAATAAAGAAAACAAACTATAGAGCTCTAATCTCACTAGCATTCCACAATAATATATATGTGACAGCTAACCCTAACCTTAGTATCGCAATAATACATAGGTAACCCTAATATACTTCTAACGTTACCTTAAAACCTCAAGTCATTTTTTATTATTGTGCTGGAAGTCATGGCAGGTCTGGACTGCTTGTCTCGATTGGTGGGGTATGCAATGGTCTCAACCGGGCTCAATTGCAAGTTTTTTGGAATGGTGGATGGGAGCTTCTTTTAAGGGATCTGAATTGATAACTCGGAATTCTATACCTTTCGTTACCTTGTGGTCATTGTGGAAGTTGAGAAATAAATGCATCTTTGACAAAAAAAAAAAACAGTTGATTGGTTTGAGGAGTTTGAATTAATCAAATTCAGGGTTGTGTATTAGGCAAAAGCGACTTCCTGCTTCAAAGATTATTCCTCCTATGATTTAGTTTATAAGTTGAATAGCATCAGCGGTGGGACTGGTTGATGCTCTTGGATGTTTTCTTTTGCTGTTAGGGAATCTTTTCACTGGATGGTCAGACTTGCAGAATCCATGCTGTTGCTCGGCTTCTTTTCCTGCTTGTTTGAAGGCACTGGTCAGTTCGGGTTGTTTTTTTTTCCTCGGTTTTTTGTTTACTCCTTTCTGTTGGCATCTTGCCAACCTAGGGACTCCTTGAAGCGTTGTATAAGCTTCTCTGTAAGGGTATAGTGTTAGAACTGGGATCAGTTAGGTGTTGTGGTTAATTATTTTTGAATGAGGCTATTCCTACTATGTAAAATTTCTTCTTTTGCTGTTCAAAAAAAAAAAGAGGTAGTCACACCCAACGACTATGGTCAATCGGCCATGTTACTGAAATTAAGAATTTTATTTATAAATTATTGACATATCCAAGATATGTCAAACGTGTTTGGGAGTGTCCAAGAAGTGTTGGTATCAAAAACATGGACACAGCTCCTCCTTGGAAGTGTCTATATGCTTCCAAGGTGGCTGCTGTGAGATGGGAATATACATTACTGTTTGATGCAAATAGTTCTGTCATGTTAACCTTCATGTGAAAATGGTCTCTACTTCGCTAGAAAGCATATCATCTTCATATCCATTCAAAGCTTTTGTTTGCTTATGGTCTATTAATGGTGATTGTAAATGTTATTTATCTTTTTCTTCTCTACAATCCACATTTTGGTACATTGGTTTTATGCACATTAAAAAATATGAATTTAGGGTTGCGTGTCTATTAGAGTTCAGAATTCAGATGTTATTTATCGTGGCTTGTAATTGATGTTCATTCAAATTCCCTAAGGCCTTTCATCCCTTGCCTCATTTGAAACTGTTTGCTACTTTTCCCACCATTATTTTAATCCTATTTTCCTCCGCCTTTAGTCTTTCTTTGCAGATTGTTTTTGTTCTTTCCCTTAGTCTCCTTTCTGTTTTTCTTTAATCCTTTTTGTCATAAATAAAATTTTACAACAAAATATGGGTAATGATGTAGCATAGAGATGGATTTTGACCATGCAATAGAACTGTACTGTTTCAGCTGACTTTTTCACAGGTACAGTTGCCTTTTACTGCCAAAGTATTTAAATAATAATTCATGTTTGATTATGGCACATTCTGGTTGACTGAGAATACTACTTTTCTTTTTCTTTTTTAAAATTCTTTTTCATCTCTACTATCAAGACTTTGGCTTATTGGCTTTATGCACATTGAAAATATAACTTGATGGTTACCAACAACCTCTAACTTATTTGATATCTCTTCTATTTTTTTATATGGGAGGTTGAAGACTCAAATCTGTTTAAGGGGTAAAGTATGTGTGTATGATTTACTTATTAAAATAATAATCTATATCTATATCTATACTACCTATAAATGTATGGATCCTCTTATGTGTTTTCTCTAAAAATGTTTTACACTTTTATTACCAATATATCCCCATGACATTTATAGGTAGTATAAATATATCCCCATCACACCCCTCATTCATTTAAAATAGTGAACCCACTCCACAAACCAACCGTTATAACCGTTAAGCTCTATAAATGTATGGATCCTCTTATGCGTTTCTCTAAAAATGTTTTACACTTTTATTACCAATATATCCTCTAAAAATGTTTTACACTTTTATCTATACTACCTATAAATAAATAAATACCTATAAATGTATGGATCCATTTACATGTTTTCTTCAAAATTGTTTTACACTTTTACTTGACAAAAATATCATCTATTCTTTGTCCTTTCCTATTCCCACTCTTTTCTCTTTATTCTTTGCCCCTTATTCCTTATTATCATTTTCTATTCCCACTCTCTTTTCTTTATTTTTTGCCCTTTCCTATCCCCACTCTCTTTTGACATACCTTTTCGTAATCCTAGAGCTTTATTATTCTTCTTTTTATCACACAAGTGTTTTTCTTTTATTTTCAAGAATTTATCTCAACTTTTATACAATGATTTCAGAATATCTAGAAACTGACTAGAACATACCATCTATCTTTTTATTTTTGATTTTTTTTTGGGTTTTGTCCCATTTATCTTTTTGATTTCATGTTATTGTGAAGATTTGGTCATAATTGAAAAAAAGGGACGGTATTTAATACAGGTGAAGATCATGTAACCGGTGCTCCTTCCTGTATGAAATTATTGTGCTGCCCACTCCCCTTTTTCCCAGGTTTTGCAGAGTCAGATATCTAACTGATTGTTTAGTTCACCGTTCACCTTTACTAATGGTTTTCATCATCCAATCTGTCAGAATACTCTCTTGGCCATCCAGGGGGTGAATCATTAATAACCAGGTACAGAGTTATGTAAACATATAAGGATGCTAATGATTAAATCGATTGCCAAGAGCTTGAGGAGAAGAGAGGACAATATGGAATCTTCTAATTAAGCAGAGCATAGTGATTCTGACAGTAGTTGTGGATGGTCTCATTAGCTTTACCTACCCAGGTAAAGTTAAAATATTTAAATTCTGATTTTCGTATTTGATTTTTTCCAATCATCATAAATTTATTCACTCATGCTTGCTATATCTTGCCTATTGTTTTTGTGCCTCGATATTTCTCGTGATTTTGAAGGTCCTGTTGCCAAGAGTTTCCATTGACAGGACCTCTTACCAGTATTGCCTCTTTTCTGGATTGTGCTATTTTTTCCCCTTCTATTAATTTTTGAAATCCATGTGGTATCCATTTTCTGGTGAATATGTGTGTCACGTGATTCTCATTCTTGCTGTCATTTGTTCTTCGTCCACACCCAAGTAGTTTGCTGGCATTGTACACAGGAAATTATTTACGAATATTTGGTTTACTCCACATGATACTTTCCATTGTATCTGAAATTCATCTAATATGTGCTTCCTATTTTGGTCATAAATAGAAGAAACCTCACAAACTGAAAGAAGAAAAAAATTCAAAGGATGCTCATGTACTCATAAATTCTGTTTCACAAAAGAGTGGTAGTGGAAGAGGAGGGCAGTTTTCATGGGGTTTTAGAAGCTTGATAAGGAGGAAGTAGGTTGATTCTATCCATACTAAATCATCTGGGGTCGTTGTCAATTGGCCAAGAAGTTATCTGCTTCCCATCTCATTGCCATTGGTAAGTCTATCAATTCCTTTGCTCTTGTTCTGGGTGGTTTTGCTTTTCTATGTTCTAATTTTCTTTTGAGGAAGTTTCTGCTCGTGTGTTTTGATTCTCTAATGTGATTCTCATAGAGTTGGTTCCTGCTTATTTTGAAATGTTTATTTTGTATAAGATTTTTGTCTCATAGAGTTGATTCTCGGTGTTGTTTTCTTTTGCTTTTTACTTTTTGTTTTTTTCGTTTTGTTTAGGCTTTGCAGTTTGCTCAAGATCATCAACCTAATATCATTCCGTTTAACATTTTTTTAAAGTATTTTTTTTACTTATTTAAGTAAACAAATAAAACGTAGTGTTTGGTTTTGGTACTTTACAAAATCAAAAAAGCAAAAAATAGCCCCCCCCAAAAAAATTATGTTTTTGTTTTTTATAACAAAAACATTTATTTTTATGCTTTTTGTGTTCAAATTACCACCACCACGGTTGCCACCGCCACCGTATCACCACCACTACTACCATTGTTGTTGCCACTACCACAACCATGATTATTTTGGCCTTCATTTCACTGCCACCACCGTTGCCACTGCCACTACCACAACAATGATTATTTTGGCCTTTCCTTTACTACCACTGCCACTGCACCACGCCACTACCACTACCACGACCACTACTTCTGCTGCTGCACCACCATACGTCATACATGAAAATTGATACTTAATTACATGCAGGAAAAAGTCACTTCCAGAGCATAATTGATAGGCAATTGAAACCTCATTTCAGAATGTCTGGCAAGATGTTATGAGCCATTCTCTTATGGTGAACCCCCATTCCATTGGCCTTAGGTTAAGTCCTGGTTCACAACTATCTGCAGAAGCATATCTTTTTATTCCATTGTGCTAAGATGGTCCCTGGCTTCTTCTACCGTATACCATCTCTGGTTGGAAAGAAACAACAGAATCTTCAATCAAAGGAGAAGGTCCTGTAGTAGTATTTCTCAAGGTGTCTCCAAGATTATTAGAGTTAAAATGAGCTGTTAACAAAAAAATGAGGGACACTGATGTAGATAGGAACTTATGTAATCCTGGAATGTTAGAAGATAAGGTGCCTTGTGGTCCTTCCTTGGCTTTTTGGCTCTCCCCTGTGGGGCTTTTGCTTTCCCTAATGGGGCTCTTGTAGTATTTTCGTTCCTTTAATGGAATTAAAAGCTTTAATCTTAAGATCTTACACTGTACAAGTTTTACAGTGCCAAAGGTTATCAATCCTATGACATGAAAATATAAAAACATTAATATATATAATTTTTTCCACAAATTACAATCTCTCGATTCGACTTGTATGATAATCACTCACCATGTAGTCCTTGCCCAGTTGTGCTATGAGGCTTAGAATTAGAAGCAAAAACTTCCTTTCAATGACGATATATAGACAATAAATATATGCATATATCCAATATTACATTGTAATTTCAGAAGGAAAAAAAAAAAAAAAAAAGACGTCAACTAAAATATAATTTCTGAAATAACATCAATTAAAATATAATTTGGAAACCCAAATTTTAAACAAAACTAGTATTTTGGCTTTTGTAACTAGACCAATGGAACTAATTGTTACTCAAGAGAACAGTATTTCTGCTGACTCCTATCAACCCCTCCTCCATATTAAACTATTAAACTCACCTCATTGAACTCAAAATGGTGCCTCAAGTGATTCATCCCAAACTTCTGCACTTCCATTTGAGACATTTTCACCATCTTCTTCCGTTGAAAGCCTAATATATTCTCTATGTGCAAAGTGGTCCCACTCTGTCAAAGTTGGATCCTCCCTCTCTTGCTTGCAATGCAAATGCAACATGCAGTTATAATGCCAGATAAATAAACCATAATTTTGCATCTGCCAATGTGTGGTTATGCAACAATTAAGAACAGCAATAAAACGTTAAAAGTACCTGGCGAATGAGAAACGGATCACGAGTTTCAAAAGCCATGAACTTATTAAGATAGAAAAGAATATTGAAAACATTTCCAAAAAGTCTGCACCCCTTCAAGTCATGGAGTGTGATGAAATCTTCCCTCTCCAAGCAAAATCGTGTCACCTCTTTGACGGCGGTGAGCACTTCCTTTGGCAACGGTAACTCTTCGCCTCCTAATCGCATATGTCACTGATGCAGCTAATTTGGGCTCGCCATGGAATAATCCGTCGCCGTGAACCTGAAAAGAGACGATTTGTAAAAAAGCCACCGGGAAAGGTTCCGGTGGTAACCTCTCCGATGGTTAAGTTAGTATTCTTTTTTTTGTGATCAAAAGTTTTGCTCTTTTTTCCGAAAATATTATATATGCAGATTCCTTTTTCATACCTTCTTCATGGAAGTTATAGCATGGAGAGGCGGTGGGTTTTTCTAACAAGCGGTGGACGTCCTGTTCACCTTAGCATTTAAAGTTGTATGACTCCCTTTACACGTGTACCTGTAGAATTGATTGTCAAACCTGTACCTATTTTTGACAGGGTTAGGGCTCACCGCCTGTCAGGCTATATCACTGTAATGATGAGACTTTCGTCATTCTTTTTTGTCTTTTATTTAGTCCGTCGTTCCGAGATCGGTATACCGATGTACACCTCGGTATATGCTTTTCAATCTAAGTTCTTAATCAAATTATCTTTACTGCACATGTTTAAGTTTGTTTAATCAGACGTTTGGTGACGTATCAGTTACTCCCCCCTGAAGCCTTAGTTTTGTAACACGTACAGAACTCTGACTTTAGGGTTTTTTGTAATGGGTGACGTGTACCACCGTTTATATCGTATTTCGAGGGGTCTGTAGCCGTCAGGCATAATTACAGCGTATTTTGCGGCTTTGGTAACTGGAGTAATTAATGACATGGCCGTCATTCACTTTTAATGGGTTTATTTCGAGATTTTGAACGGATATTTGCTTTGTTTAACGTGAAACATTAATAACAAATTTTTTCATAAATAATGGACTTAATGTAGTTTTCGGATCCGTTTTTGATTTCAAATATTTTTCTCGATCTGGAATGGGATTTTGAGTTACGAGTGCGATTTCAAGTTTGTGCTTCGCTAAAAACGTGTTTTCCCTCTGTACCTGGTAAATTTCTTACTCTTCTTCTTTTTCTTTCTCCTTTTTATTCTTCTTCTTCTTGATTCTGTTTTTCTTTTTATTCTACCTCTTCTCGTCTCTATCCATCGATCATGTCTGACCAAAATAGAGAAGAGGTTAGAGTCGAACCAGGGACCTTCGATGAGGGAGGTCCTTCTCAAGCTTTTACAGCCATGTCTTCCTCTTCCTCTGTTAATATTATAGGTTCTGATGACGGAGAGGTTAATGTATCTATTAGAGAGGAGGGAGCGAGTGCCATAACGAAAGGCATGTTAAAATTAATTATGAAAAAATTTAGCTTCCCAAAAAATATAAGCTGTAGGGTCCCGAAACCAACAGATCGTCCCTCAGATATAAAAAGGGGGGAAATCTGTGCCTACCTCGAATGGTTCGAGATGGGTGTTCGTTTTCCTTTCCACCCTCTTTTTATAGAGTTTTTTACTTGGTACAATATTTGCCCTGCCGAGCTTAATGTAAATAGCTGGAGGCAACTTTTAGCGTTTTTAGTCCTAGGTCATCTGAATAGGGTTCATATTGACCTTGATCTAATTCGGAGTCAGATGGAACTAAAACATCTGACTGCTGAGGGCCTCTATTATACTTGCTTCGATCAGAGGTATAGACCTCTGAATTCGGTACCATCCTCCAACAAAACGTGGAAAAAATGGTATTTCTTTGTTGGAGGAGGTTGGGAGCGAGAAGATTACGAAGGTCAAATGAGCCTTTTCCCTCGGCATTCCGGTCCTAAGGGTGAGTATTGCGAGGATTCATAGGTTGTGAGTTCAGTATGTTAAAATATAACTGAAACAGCTAACAGTTTAACTTATATGTTTCTTGTTGCAGACGGAAGGAGGTGGAAGAAAGTAGAGTTTACTCCCGAGATCGAGGAGCGATACCGACGTCTGCTACAACCAGTTCTTCGGCCGCATTATTTGATTCTCTCTCCAAAGAACTTGATGGAGGCTGGGTTGACTAAGGAGGAGGCTGCGGCAATAAAAAAAGAGCCTTCTATCGGCATGCGGCCCTCCGTCCAAGAAGGCTAAGGCTGGGGATCCACCTGCGGCCCCAGAAACTCAGCCAGCAAAGAAGAAGAGGAGATTGATCTCCCGAGCTAAGCGGGAGACTTCCCGTCCTGCTGTTTCAAACTCTGAGGAGGTCAGGCAACCCGAGGAAGATACTGGTGCCGATGTCAGATCGACGACTGAGCCTTCACCAATTAAAGGGGCCCCAAAATCAACCGAGGTTCCTGAGCCTACCGAGATGAGGGAGGCGAGGAATAAGGCCCCAGTTCAACAGACGGACAAGTCGGAGAGAGTCAGTGCGACCCTGCTGCATCCTTCTGAGGCATCTTCGGGTACCGAGGCGATAAAATGGGCATTAAAGGCGGCCCTCCCACCTGGGTTACTTGATCAAAGTACGAGACGTACTTTGGGTGACCTGATGCTGGGTTACACCAGGGTAAGTGGTTTTTTTTTTTTTTTTTTTTTTTTTTTTTAATCTTATTCTTCATGTCGGTAGGGTCTTCGGGCGGTGGGCATATTAATGGATCGTGATGACCAACTTCAACAAATTGGTGGTCTTAAAGAAGAACTCAAAGTAGCTCGGTCCGAGCTAACGACTACTCAGCCAAAGCTGAAGGCCACCAAAGCGGTACTATCAACAGCTCAGGTCGATTTAAAGACGTCTCAAGGATCTCTGAGGACTACAAAGTCTGAACTTGAGACCACCCGAGCTAAACTAAAATCTTCCGAAGTGGAATGTGTGGAGCTCAAAAAGGAGCTTAAGTTAGCGAAGAATGCTACAGAGTCCCTGATAACTCAGAGGACCAAGTTGTCTGAAAGTGTAGCAGAACTAAAGGAAAAACTTCAAGTAGCTGAGACTACCGGACTGAAAAGAGTTGAAGAAGCGAAGGTGGCCACAAAAGAGGCTACCAAAGCAAGCATGATGGGGCTCCTAACATCTATGGGCAAGGAGCTATCTGAGGCTGGTTATCAATCCTGTATTAAGAGGATTCGGTTTTTGTACCCAGATCTGGATATCTCGAGATTGGATGAGGTGGAGGTAGCTGACTCTCAACCGACGTCTCCTGATGTACCAGCCCTTGAGGAAATACTAGAAGGCGTTGTGCCTTTATCTACTGTACCACCAAAAAAGGCGTAGTAGATTGGTTGACAGATGTAGATGTTTTACTTGGTTTGTACTTTTGCATATTTTAATGAAATGAAATTCAACAGTTTCATATGTGACTTTAATACGTTATACCGAAATGGTGTGTTTTAATTTATTTGTGTTTTGGATATAACTTGAACAACATGAATCAAGATATGATAAATTTATTTTCATTTCTCATAAGTATTTAAATCTAACCTGGTTTTCATCCGAAATGAACCAAGTCAGTAAGAGTCTTTATGCTTTTCTGAGATCAGGTCGGTATACCAGTATCTTTTCTTGGAGCCATACCTACAGCGCTTAGACTTGTAGGGGCCTTGATGACTCTAAGATCAGATCGGTAGGCCTGTACATTTGCTTGGAGCCATACCTACAACACTTACGCTTGTAGGGGCCTTGATGAATTTTAAGGTCAGGTCTGTAGACCAGTCTCTTTGCTTGGAGCCATACCTATAGCACTCACGCTTGTAGGGGCCTTGATGAATTTTGAGATCAGGTCTGTAGACCAGTCTCTTTGCTTGGAGCCATACCTACAGCACTCACGCTTGTAGGGGCCTTGATGAATTTTGAGATCAGGTCTGTAGATCAGTCTCTTTGCTTGGAGCCATACCTACAGCACTCACGCTTGTAGGGGCCTTGATGAATTTTGAGATCAGGTCTGTAGACCAGTCTCTTTGCTTGGAGCCATACCTAGAGCACTCACGCTTGTAGGGGCCTTGATGAATTTTGAGATCAGGTCTGTAGACCAGTCTCTTTGCTTGGAGCCATACCTACAGCACTCACGCTTGTAGGGGCCTTTGTTGCAGAACAAGTTGGTAGATCTTTCGTGTTGAGAAGATATATCACCTGAAAGGTAGAAACAATTTTATTGATAATACTGTCTCAGGTGCTCGATGTTCCATGGTCTGGGAATCGGTTTTCCCTCCATATCTTCCAACCAGTAGGTTGTTGGCCTGTTAATCTTTACAATTCGGTAAGGTCCTTCCCAATTTGGGGACAACTTTCCCATCGTAGGTTCCTTGGTATTAGGGAAGATTCTTCGCAGAACCAGATCACCTAAGTCAAAGTTTTTACTTTTGACCTTTTTATTAAGGCTTTTGGCCATCCTTCGTTGACATTCTTCCATTCGGATTGAAGCCTGTTCCCTTTTTCCTTCCAGTAAGTCGAGGTTCTCGATTAACTGAAGCGGATTTGCTTCCTGATTGAAGGCCTCTGTTCTCCATGTGGGCATACCGATTTCTACGGGAATGACCGCCTCGGAACCATATGTGAGTGAAAATGGTGTTTCCTGGGTAGCACTGCTCCTCGTTGTTCGGTAAGCCCAGAGTACTCCAGGAAGTTCTTCTGTCCATTTTCCTTTTGCTCGTTCCAGCCTCTTTTTGATACCACTTAATATAGTCCGGTTAGTCACCTCGGCCTGTCCGTTTGCTTGTGGATGTCCTGGCGAGGAAAAATGATGGCTGATATGGAGATCGTCACAGAATTTTCTAAATACTTTTCCTGTAAACTGGGTGCCATTGTCTGATATGATAGTTCGTGGCACTCCAAACCTGCAAACGATATTTCTCCATGTGAAATTTTTTACATCCACCTCGGTAATGTGAGTCAGTGGTTCTGCTTCCGCCCATTTGGAGAAGTAATCAATAGCGATCAACAAATACTTCCTATTTTGAGGAGCTTTGGGCAGAGGTCCAACAATATCCATCCCCCATTGGGCAAAAGGCCAGGGACTGACAATGGGTACAAGCTCTTGTTGTGGTAGATGTTGATAGGAAGCAAAACGCTGACATTTGTCACATTTCTTTACATACTCTCTAGCTTGAATCAACATACCGGGCCAGTAATAACCACGGGTCAACGCTCTATGGGAGATGGTCCGGCCACCATTATGATTGCCGCATATCCCCTCATGAATCTCGGCTAGTACATACTCCGATTCTTCTGGAGATATGCACCTCAGTAAAGGTTGGGTGTAGGACCTACGGTAGAGTTGCTCATTCAAAATCAGATACCGAGCTGCTCTGATTCGTAGTTTACGTGCTTGCTTCCTATCTTCCGGGAGTTTTCCTTCTTTCAGGTAACTGAAGATAGGTGCTCTCCAGTCATGACATTGTTCCAAGATGTGAATTTTTTGAACTTTGTCAATACTGGGGTGATTTCGGGAGGATACAGTCAATTCTGAATCCCCGTTGGTACCGAGGTGAGAAGCCATATTTGCTAATGCGTCCGCCCTTGCGTTCTGTCTTCTCTCTATTTTATGAATACGAAAAGTGGCAAATGATTTTTGTAGAAAACTTACCATTTCAGCATATTTGATCATTCTGTCATCTTTCACAGCAAATTCACCCATAACTTGGCCCACCACTAATTGGGAATCAGAGAAGGCTTCGAGGTTGGGAGCCTCATGTTCTAGGGCTAGTTGCATGCCAAGGATTAATGCCTCATATTCAGCCTCATTGTTTGAAGCCTTAAACCTCAAAGTAACTGCTTTCTCTGTAGAAATACCATCGGGAGATCGGAGGATAAGACCAACTCCGGACCCTTTATCAGTGGATGAGCCATCCACGTATAAATGCCACGTGGCCATGGTTGGGTTAGCATCTAACTTCTGTTTTAGTGCCGGGGTGAATTCGGCAATAAAATCTGCCAAAGCCTGTGCTTTAATGGCAGTCCGAGGTGTATAGGTGATATCGAATTCTCCCAGCTCTATTGACCATTTCACGAGACGACCTAAAATTTCAGGTTTATGTAGTACGGCTTTTAAGGGGTATGAAGTTGGGATTATGATTGAATGAGACTGAAAATAAGGCCTGAGTTTTCTGGCCGATATGACGAGTGCGAAGTCTAGCTTTTCTATCTCGGGATACCTTTTTTCTGATCCAAGAAGTGCTTTACTTACGTAGAATATGGGTTTTTGAATCCCTTGGTCTTCTCGGAGTAATGCAGAGCTTACGGCATTTTCAGATACCGCGAGGTATAAAAGCAGCTTCTCTCATTTTATTGGTGTAGATAACAATTCTGGAGATGCCATATATTTTTTAAGCTCCACAAAAGCTTTGTTGCATTCAGAGGTCCATTCCAAGGTTTTATTTCCCCGTAGAGCTTTGAAGAAGGGAAGACAGCGGTCCGTAGACCTTGATATGAATCGATTCAGGGCCGCAATCCGGCCATTCAAAGTCTGTATCTCCTTCCTAGACCTCGGAGGCTCGAGTTCTGCCAAAGCTTTAATTTGGGATGGATCGGCTTCAATGCCTCATTGTGAGACAAGAAAACCCAGAAACTTCCCACGGCTCACCCCAAAGATACATTTAGATGGATTCAACTTCATCTTATGTTTGTTCAGGATGTCGAAGGTCTTTTTTAAATGTTCAACGTGGTCCTTCTTCTGCTGACTCTTGACCAGCATGTCGTCGATATATACCTCCATCGTATCACCGATCAGAGATGCAAACATTTTGTTGACCAAACGTTGATAGGTGGCTCCAGCGTTTTTAAGGCCGAAAGGCATTACTTTATAGCAATACAAGCCTCGTTCAGAGATGAAAGAGGTCTTTTCTTGATCAGGAGGATACATCTGAATCTGGTTGTATCCTGAGTATGCATCCATGAAGCTCATCAACTCGTAACCAGCAGTTGCGTCAACGAGTTGATCAATTCTTGGGATGGGGAAACTATCCTTCGGGCAAGCTTTGTTAAGGTCGGTATAATCAACGCATACTCACCATTTCCCATTTTTCTTTTTAACCAGGACTGTGTTAGCAAGCCATTCTGGGTAAAATACCTCCCTGATTAGCTGTGCATCTAGTAACCGCTGGACTTCATCATTAATGATCTTATGTCTCTCAGGAGCAAATGTTCGTCTCTTTTGCCGTACAGGGTGGTACTCAGGATTTGTTGTTAGTTTATGGCAAATACATGAGGGGTCGATACCTTCCATGTCCTTAGTTTCCCATGCAAAGGTTGATAACTGAGCTTTCAGAAACTCAATTATCACTTCTTGTTCTGGTGGAGATAAGTCGGCGCCCACCTGTAAATAACGTCCTTCTTCCTCATGTCCTACCGAGATCTTCAGTGGATCTTGGACCGGAGCAGCCATGCTATCTACGCCACGCGGACTCAAAGGCGCATCTATCTCGGTGGGACAATACGTATCTTCACCTCGGTCAGACAGGTCGAGAATCATTTGCCTCCGAGATGTCTGTAATTGCTATTGCTGTTTGTTACCTTTGAGTGCAACAACATGGCATTCCCGAGATGATGATTGGGAACCTCGAATAATGCAGATTTGATCGTTCTGTACATATTTGAGACACTGGTGAAGGGTAGACGTGACAGCTCCTATTTGATGTAACCATGGTCTTCCCATGATCACGTTGTAGGGAGATCGGCAATCCACAATCACATATTCAGATAAGACTGTTTTTTGTTCGTCGCCGACCCCAATAGTTGTTGGGAAGTCAATACCGCCCATAGGAGAACTTAGATGTCCATCGAAACCAGCCATTACTGCCGAGGTGTCTTTGAGGTCAGACACGTTCAACTTCATCTTTTGGAAAGGCTCAAAAAATAAGATATTAGTGGAGCTGCCGGTGTCCACCAATACTCTAGAGATGTCGAAGTTGGCGACACGAAGAGTAATGACTAGCGCATCGGTGTGTGGGTGGTGTATGCCAACTAGATCCAGTTCGGAGAATTGGATTTGTGGTGAGGGTTTCAGCTTTTTCTCCAGAGTCATGATTTGAACCGGAATCGGTGCCATTTTTGCTTCTCGCGCATAACGCTTCCTCGCCCGATTTGAAGTGCCAGAGAGAGAATTAGTGGCATGGAGAACGAGGATGACATGAGCATTGGCTTGTGATGGCTGATTCGTCCCAAGAGTGGACCCCTGATCTTGTCTTGGTGGCTGAGACTTAGGCTCCTGCCGAGGTTGTTGGGGTTTCTGAGTCTGATTATTTGGTCCAGATTCCCGTTGAACGAATTCTTTCAATCGTCCCCTTCGAATTAGCTGCTCGATCTCCTGTTGAAGATGTCGGCATGTTTCCGTAGTATGTCCGTGATCTCGGTGAAATTCACAATACTTACTACGATCTCGGTGGTCCGGATCAGCATATAATGGATCTGGACGCTTGAAATTTTCATGTGTCTTGACCTGATTATAAATCTCAGATATAGAAGCAGTCAAGGGAGGCAATGGCACACTCAGAGGTGCGTATGATCTGAAACGTCCCGAGGTTGTCTGATTTTGACCTCGGGATGTTTTCGTCTCGGGACTTCTTTGCCGCTTGCTGGTATTGCCAGTATTCTGCGTTTGTGATTTTCCCTCATGTTGTACTTGTTCTTTGGCAAGACGGAGGGATGTTCTGGTGTCTTCCAAGTTTATGTGTTTTCTCGCCCTCTCCATTAATGATGCCATATCGGCAGGAGGATTTTTGGTCAGGGAATCATGAAAACGTCCTGGCCAGAGTCCAGCATGTAAGGCGGCCACCAAGAAGGCTGCGCCACAATCAGTGATCTCGGTCAGCTCGGCATTAAAGCGAGCGATATAATCCCTGAGGGATTCTCCCTTTCGTTGTTTTATGGACAAGAGAAATTCTGGTCCCTTTCTGAGCCGCCTGCTGGTTAGAAAGCGGTCAAGGAAACGCCTGCTGAGCTCGTAAAAGCTAGGGACTGAATTTGGGGGGAGATTATGGAACCATCGAAGGGCTGCCCCTTTGAGACTCGTCACAAAGGTGCGACATAGAAATGCGTCAGTGGCGCCATGAAGGGCCATGGTATGCTGGTAATTTGAAAGATGATCGCCAGGATCATCCAATCCTTCATACGGGATGAATTTTGGGACAATGAACTTACGAGGACGCTCCTCGGCCAATATAGCTGGGGTAAACGGAGTCGTAAATCTTCCAAGAAGCTTTGTTATTTCGTCCTGTTGAGGAGGTGGAAGTCCTTCTCGAGCTAGAACTGCTTGTCCAATGGAGTCTGCCACTTCTTCTAATCGTAGCAGTACTCTGGATGGGGCAGAGTGCTGAAATCCTGGTATACCACCCTCAAGCCCA
This sequence comes from Nyssa sinensis, assembly GCA_008638375.1. Classification (NCBI taxonomy): domain Eukaryota; kingdom Viridiplantae; phylum Streptophyta; class Magnoliopsida; order Cornales; family Nyssaceae; genus Nyssa; species Nyssa sinensis. The sequence continues at coordinate 10,739,325 of CM018032.1, read as the reverse complement.
GTAGGTTGAGGATTGTTCTGGCTGGGGATTGCATGCTCGGGCTGTCTTTGATTGGACGCAGGTGCCGGTTGAAATGGTGGTCCGGATTGCACCAAGTTAGCACCAGAATTCGCAGGGCTAACAACATGGCCCCTGCTATAATTAACGTTGTTAGGTTGCATGTTGGGTACACCCCCTGGAACGTCATATCGAACTGGAGTTACACCCTGGGGAGAGAAGGGACGAGCGCTAGGGCCACCCTCCTCATATTGCCTCCTTTGCGGAGGATACACTAATGGATATCCGCTTTCAGGGACTCCAGAGTGAGGGAGAACCGATGGATTTTGTGTCAAAGAGGCCAAGACTTGAGATATGGCAAAGAGCTGAGCCTGTGTTTAATCGGCTTGTTTCTGCATCTGAGCTCGAATTTGATCCAGCTGTTGCTGCACAGGATCAGAAGTTGCAACTTCTTCATCCTGAGCGAGCGGTTGAGTGGATAGTGGTGCAGAGCGACGGTTGGAAGCCATGACTACCAAACACTTTAAATGAAGAAAAGAAGATAGAGAAGAACGCTAAACGTTCCCACAGACGGCGCCAAGCTGATGCAGCTAATTTGGGCTCGCCATGGAATAATCCGTCGCCGTGAACCTGAAAAGAGACGATTTGTAAAAAAGCCACCGGGAAAGGTTCCGGTGGTAACCTCTCCGATGGTTAAGTTAGTATTCTTTTTTTTGTGATCAAAAGTTTTGCTCTTTTTTCCGAAAATATTATATATGCAGATCCCTTTTTCATACCTTCTTCATGGAAGTTATAGCATGGAGAGGCGGTGGGTTTTTCTGACAAGCGGTGGACGTCCTGTTCACCTTAGCATTTAAAGTTGTATGACTCCCTTTACACGTGTACCTGTAGAATTGATTGTCAAACCTGTACCTATTTTTGACAGGGTTAGGGCTCATCGCCTGTCAGGCTATATCACTATAATGATGAGACTTTCGTCATTCTTTTTCGTCTTTTATTTAGTCCGTCGTTCCGAGATCGGTATACCGATGTACACCTCGGTATATGCTTTTCAATCTAAGTTCTTAATCAAATTATCTTTACTGCACATGTTTAAGTTTGTTTAATCAGACGTTTGGTGACGTATCAGTCACATATTTTGGTTTCCTTCGAACTATATAAAGTTGTCAGTGTTATCTTACGTCTAATATTGAAATTGGGCCTTCTAATCGCAGATACCACATATTTTGCTTTCTTTCCCAACTATATACAGTGTTGTCAGTGTTATCTTACACAGTTACATGACTCGTGAATAAGTAGCTTGTTGAGGTAGCTTGTGAGCATGGAGTCTCACATTGGCTAATGAGTATAATAAGGAAGGAGTAAAATATATAATTAGGCCCTAAACCTGATAGCTTAAGCTTTTGAATTAACTCATGATCCAACATGTATGCGAGGACCTTTACGAGGACTCCTTAGTTATCTGTTTCTTTGACGTATATTGGTTTTCCATCACTTGGTGCATGCGTGAAATTTATCCACAAGTTATATCCAATGCTTATGTTCAATTATCAATATCAGTTGCATGATCCATCGACATCTATTTAATCGACTAATTTCTAGCTTTTATTATATGTTTAAAAAGTGTCACACCCAAAAGTTCATTTGTCAGATTAGTTGTAGGGGCTGATGTCATTTTATATTTTAGCATCTTTGCATGACCATTTGACTATTATTGATAGTTAAAAAGTGTTACACCCATAAGTTATTTGGTCTTTCAATGAAAGATTTTTTTTTATGAGAAATTTTGTCAAACCTCTAGCTTTACATTTCTCATCTTGTATATTCTAGAGTCAAATTTCAGTTGCTAATAAAAGAATGCTTTAGAATGACTTTTTGGTATTGTGACAGGTAGATAATCTACAAAAGCATGTCCATGTTATTGGAACTCTAGCAGAGGATTGATTAAGTCATCACTTCCCCTTTGTCAAGGTATTAATTTGCTACAGTTCTTATCCTTGCTAAAGCTCTTACAGTATCAGTCATATAAAGTCTTTTATTTATTTATTTATTTTTGTCATCTAGAAAGCTTATAATGTATGTATTTTTTTCCCTTCAATGTCTAATATTACCAATTATAATTAGCTTGTGCATGTATAGTGGTGCCATTTAAAGCTACATCCTTGTGCTCTTAATTGCTTTTTTTTTTTTTTTTTAAATAGGCTGATAGATATACAAGATTTAAATAAAAAAGTACTTCAAGGAACCATAGAAAAATAGTCTTGCATTAGTTTCAAATAGAAGATAGGAGAACAAAATGAAAAATATAATACATTCAAACAATGGTGTGCCATGTGAATTTATAGATAGATAAATAGGCTTTGATGGGTTATCATAATTTAACCACGTGAACTGAACAAAGCTCTGTTACTATTGGTACAGTCTATTGCAACCAAACAAGAAAAATATTAAGATGGTAAACTCAAGTACAATGCAAGAAAAATACATAAGTTTTACTCAAGAGGGAAGATTTGACACCCTAAGTTTGATTTGGTTAGGGATTAGATGGACAGTCCTTTTAAGAGTTTAAATCAGTAAGAGGAAAAAATTAAGAAAAAGTTACACATTAATTGGATACGTAATGAATTAATTGGAGACAAAAGAAACATTATAGAGTCAAACTATAAAGAAAGCACCCGAATATACCTAAGAAAATTCCACATTATTATATATATTAATGATGTGTTGTTGGATTATAAATAGGCAAATTCCATAATAGCTAACATAGCTAGATGTCCATGTCTAGGCATGAGGATATCAGAGTGATACCTATTTATTGAATAGTTAGGAATAAAGTTGGAAATTTATGTAATGCATGGGATGCCAGAATATACCCAAGTTGTATAATAGTGGATAATACATTGTAAGTAATGTCCTAAGAGGAGTTAAAAATAATTAATGTGGAAAGGATGGGAATCATACAAATTAATAAGTAAATAAATAAAATGAGAATAGTTTTGTAATCCTTACCTGGATTTTAGGGATTCAGGGCTTCAAGCTTCAAAAGGTATTTTCTTAAAATAATTATAATGATTTCTTGTAAGTACCAATAAGAAAAAATTAATTAATTAATTAACTTTTAAGCCAATAAATTTCACTTGAATTGCATTTCTCATATTCTTTCTATTAGATTTAAAATTTGAAATATATACTCCACAAAATAAATGAATTGAGTATTTACTTTTATTTGTTGAATTTTCTCACTTTTAAAAGTTATATGAGGATGACCAATACTTTGTAGATAATAAAATTTTGTTAAAGTTAATTTTTTTTAAAAAAAAAAATTCTCACTGTTCCCACTTTAATATAAGATATAGGGTGGAATAGGTTCACTCCATTAAATGGCACATGAGCTGCTATAGTACGATTAGATGTTTCTTTCTAATTACATTAGTACTTAATTATGTGGATCAGAAAAGTTCTTATTAATTATTGAAATAGCCTTCTAAAGTTGGAAGATTTTATGTATGTGATTGAGCAAGCTTTGTAAATTAGTATTTCATCTTTGAGGGTAAAAAGGTAAATTCATTAAGTTTCCCATTGAAACGATATAATAGGATGTACAGGTGCTATCTTTCTATACTATGGAAACATAAGCAAACATTTATAAAAGTATGGATTCTTTAAGTGTTTTCTTCAAAAGTGTTTTACACTTTTTCATGATTAAAATACCCATCATGCTAAAGGTTTATTTCTCAAATACCCTTTATAATAAATTTCCCACTTTCTTTCATTACAGTTCTGCCGTTTGATTCCTTTTGACTCTTCCAATTTCTTCCTCTCTTCTCCTAATCACTTGCGTCATTTCTTCTCTCTTATCACCATTTTGTCACAAGACTTTCTCCACCTCCAGGAATCAACTTTTGGGACTCTAGATTTGGATCACCACCATCATGAATCAATCTCTCTTCTCTTTGCATTAAAATTGATAATCTAGAAGTGCATCCAAAATGTTAGGGCAACATTGAGAAATTTATGCATTCACTGCGGAAGTTGCATGTAGAACGGTTGAGGGAAAGGCGCCTTGATTTTGATTTTGTTTATTGGGGTGTACCTGAGTGCTGGTGTTGGTATTTTGTGATGGAGACGTAGACCAAATGGATGAAGTGATTTCATCATCCCTAGGAAGATGATGGACAATGTAAACAAACAGAATCTAGAAAGGAAAAGTGGAGAAATTCTTATGTTTTGGTGAGTGTTGTTTCATTTCTTTTTCTTTGTCTTCACCTTTATCCACAGTTTCTTTTATTTCAGAGTTAAAAGATTTTCATTAAGTTTCCCCATTGAAACGATATAATAGGATGTACAGTTGCTATCTTTCTATACCATGGAAACATGAGCAAACATTTATGTTATAAAATGTATACCGGGCTCAAACCTGAAAATTTGAAAGATTATAATTGATAGGGCAAAAAAAGTACAATATACACACATCTATGGACAACATTATATGTATTATAAGTAACATCCTAAGATGAAAATTTAAAATAATTAATTTGGAAAGCATAGGGATCATAAAAATTAATAACTAAATAAATCAAATGAGAATACTTTTGTAATCTCAATGATTTTCTTATAAGTACCAACAAAAATAGGGATCATACAAATTAATAACTAAATAAATAAATTGAGAATACTTTTTTAATCCCAACCTGAATGTTAGAAAATTTGAATGATTTTCTTATAAGTACCAACAAAAATAAAAAAATAAATCAAGTTTTAAGTTGGGATATGCTTCTAAGCGTATCATACAATCCCAATAACATCCCAAAATCTACCCACTGCCCATATAAAGTAACTATTTTACTGATTAGAAAAAGCCTTTTATTTGGAGATAATAATGTGAATACTTCTTGATAATAATTAGTTGTAAATTTATGGTAGCTTGATCTTGTATATTTTTTGAGTCAAAAGTATGGCATTCGAAGTACACATATTTTTATCATGAATACAGATTTCTTTTTCATCATTACCAAATTAGAAGAAAGATAATGGGCTTAGGACAATCCTTATACCATGGCCTGGTCCACTTGCAACCCCAGTAACATTAATATACGTAGATCCCCCAACCATAAATAAAAAAATTAAAAAAGAAAAAACACAAAGCTTTATATCATCACTTTTGATTATATGAATGGATCGTATCTCTTTTGCACTTTTTTTTTTATACAAAAAAGGGGAGGGGAAAGCCTAACCTAAGAATGTGTGTGAAGTTTTAAACGCTGGTTGTACGGGTGGGAGATAGTACTCTTTCCACTTCGGATAAGATCTTGGTCCTACGTTATGAAATAGACTTTAGAAGAACTTGAATTACAAAATTAATTTGAGAAGTATCTCATGAAGAAGGAAAACTATTACATAGAGGGTTTCCATAGCCATAAGTTTTTTTTTCCCCTAAAACTAAGTTTGAATAGAAAATATACGAATTCTATAAGGGATGGTGCAATGTTCAACTCATCCAGCTACTACATACACCATTATTTTTTTTATATGGTAAACCCGATATTTTTTTTTTCTAAATAATTGGAGTCAGAGGCACCAATTAATTCCTCTATGGACAATAAAAATCTAAATGATTAGAGGGTTAAAGATATTGATTAATTGAGGGGGAGAGAACACTCGAGGAGAAAGAAGACATTAAGAGACAATTTATTTAAATAGAAAGGGATTTAGTTTCTCATTATAGAAGGTTCAAAATGTGAGCCAGGACTTGAATCATGATATAATGTCATGTGGGTGGACATTTGGTATATGTTTAATTTTATGATTCATGAGGTTTTTTTTATGATAGCTTTCATCTCCAAATGTTTCTTCCCTCTGGTCATATCTGTATCTATAAATCCAGGAGTTGCAATTGTTATCTTGCTTTGAGGAGCCAATTCAACTCTCAGTGTCTCATAGAAGCTTTTCAATGTTGATTTACTTGCCTGAAAGCCACAATATGCATTTAATGAATGGAAAAGAGAATCAAGATATAGAAGCACTTTAAACTTAAATGTAGAAGATTATATACATATATGGATATATAGATATGGTTCCTACAATATAGAAGCCCAATCTTGGATGATGCAATATTGCATTAGCTGATGAAATGACAACAATTTTTCCCTTGGTCTTTTTGGGGTGAGGAATTGCAAAGTGAGTTGAATAAACAGATCCCGAGACGTTTATATTATGTTACATGTATTCCAAAGTATAACAAGGTCTTTAGTTCAAAAGGAAATAGAGTTAGAAAAGAAAAAAAAGATTTGGGAAATCAATTTTTTTTTAATCTGAAAGATTACCATCATGGGTGCAGCTTCTGTAACATCTGTGATATCTTCAATTAGGCAGGCAGAGATGATACCAGCATTGTTCACCAGATGATCCACTAAAAAAAAAAAACCCTCTTTAAACAATTATATAAATCACTAACAACTAAGCGACAATATTATGTTTTCAAGTTGATTGCTCCAAGTCACTCTTGATCCAAGCATACATTTTAGTAGAGAAGTTATTTATAAAAGGTGAATACATGTCATTCTCGTGCGAAGTTCGATGATATCAAGCTCTCATAACTTATGGTTGATAGCTAAATCTAAATACATCTCACAAAAAGATATCTAATTTTTTGGAATGCGATGGAGCTTTATATCTATACATATTCAGTGACTGTCGAGCAATGTGAGACACAAGGAATCAAATTACAATCCAAACAATTTTTTTGCAACGGGGGACACAAGGAATCAAATTACAATCCAAGCAATTTTCTCTTTCTACCAACAGAAATTGATCAAGGAAGGGAAAAATATAAGGCTAAATCCAAACACAACTCATAAAAGGATACCTAACTATTAGATATGTGATGAAGCCTTATATTTACTCTTAGTGACTACCGAACGACATGGGACACAAGGGGTAGTTACAAGCCAAACAACTTTGTTTTTTTTTTTGGTTTTTACCAATGAAAATAGGAGAAATATAAGTTTAAATAAAATCATTTGTGGTTTTCTTAGGCACTATAAAATCATTTACAATGAAAAAATCTAGAAATGGGAGGGACAAATGGCCATCTGAGTAGGCAGTTTACAGTAGGTTTAGTATGGCTAGCTCTTCCATGTGCATTAAAGCATTTGGCATAAGTTCTTTTCCCTAGATTTGTGGATGTTATATACACATGATGAAGTACAATGTTGGTGCAACCAACACTCCGGCAACTTGATCTCATTGTGTGCGGTTGATGTCCCAACAATTGCAGTGTATGATATATCACTCAGCTTAAGTGCCGATGTCTTCAACATTGGAAGTCAAAAAAAAAAAAAAATCCAAAAGTACCATCGCATGGTGTCATGGCCACTATGATGACAATATTGTAGTAAGATCCACGTGGGTCTCCTATCAATACTCCAACACGGTGGAGGTCACAAGCTGTGAAACAGTTTCAATGATTTTTTACAAATTCTTTATTTGAAATGGACATTTAAGGTTTTTAATATCATAAGTTAAATATTATGTGTACTTTTTAAAATTTCATGTAATTGTAAAATTTCTCAACAAGATGGCTGTAATTGTAAAATTTCATGCACCATTTGAGTACACTTGACCTATGAAACAAGATTCTTTGGATACTTTTTTTGTTAGTAAAATATACTCACTAAGATAATAAAGACAAAATTACATGTGTAATTTATGTATTTCTGAAAAAAATTTTGCCATTATATTTTTAAATATTTAAATTATTACAAAACTTGTTCACATGCAACGCACGTGCATTTTTACTAGTAATAATATAAGTTGATGGTTACCTACCTATCCACCAGGGTTTCTGACTTCTGATGTTGTTTACCATAGCTTGTATTACTTTTTTTTTTTTTGGAAAAAGAAAAGAAAAGATAAAGGTAGGTAAGTTCTTAATTTGTTTCTCTTCATCTTCGAATTTGACTCCCCTAACCCTAGAGAATCAAATTGGCATGATTCATTTGATCACATCCACTTAAAATGTGGGGATTATGCAGCATTTGAACCCCTAAACATGGCTGTACAAGGTGATGAAATTAACAGTTTGGATGAACATCGTTATGCAGCATAATGCTAGTTACAATGGGCAAAATGTGAAAATTGGTTAGGGGAATGCATACTCGTCTCTTTTTGTGGTGCTTCCTGTTCACCAAATTATCTGGCAAAATTTGATATCATTCTGGCAGTTTTCATGTTGGAGACAACCTTTTTTTTTTTTTCCCCTATCATTTATTCAATGAGAAAAAGAAAAATGTTGAAGGAAACTTTGCTTTTTCTTATTGAGAAATCCCAAAAGCTCCAAGATCATACATATTGCCTGGAAATTGCATTACATGCAAAGCATTTGATGGGCGACCTTGTACACTACTTCCATTATTTAATGAGTCTGTTATATTAAATGTTCTTATCTTTTTTCCTTTTTTTTAGAATCAATTAAGAATGTACATGAGTTAGATTACAGTAGAATCGGAATCGACTCAACCATATACAGTTTTGATAAAAAAAAAAAATCGAAATTATGAAACTGTTGGACCTGATCCAATTCGAACTGAACATTTTTGGGTCGGGTCGGTTCTTTTTTTTTTTTTTTTGAATTGCATGAAAGTAACTCTGACCCTTTTAAATATATTTTTTAAAACTTTAGAATTTTTATTTTATTTTTTTCATGACATTACAGAGAGTTCAATAGTAAGCTTTTTCGGGTCTACCCGGATCCAGACCATATCATCAAAACCACTATGCCAAAACCATTTCAACAAATACCATATCTCTTCCCCAACAATAGCCAACAAAAAAATCACCAAAACAATCAAAAAATACAACATAAGCATGATTGCATTCAACATCAACTTGTCTGCACCAGGGAAATCCTTCCGCTGCATCAAAATTAATTCCACAGAAATACCGAAAGTCCTTCAAACTGGGAAGCTCTACATTTTCCTCTCTCAGACTCTCAATGGCAGCAATTCAACAAAACCTCTTTCAAAAGCTTATGCTTCAGGACCACAACACCTACTTGAAGCTTGGAATAGAACAGTTTCTCTCAAAACCCGAAAGATTTCCACGTCACTCCTCCCATCAACTATACATGTTTGATAGAGTCCTCTCCTATCATTCTGATTGGCAGCATTCTTCCAGCACTCCCCAAAAAGACTTATGACACTTGAGAAAAGAGGAGATAGTCCATGCAAACACATCCAAAGCCCACTGATGCGACCATAAATCCCACATCGGCTAAGAGTCAAGAACTGCGACAGCATATGAGTGATAACGTATCAGCACCAAATCAGCAAATGCAAAATCAAATCAGCTGCAAATCCTCCTTGACAGCGCAATTACATTATACTTAGAAAGTGAAGCGTATATGTTTAGAAAGTTGTATATGTTTAGATAGCCTTAGCTGTACATTTGAATTCTTTCCTTATTTTCGTGTCTGCTGTACAGAGCATTCATTGTGCTCCTTGCATTCCTGTAATCAGTATATAAGCAATACAATACACTCTCTATCTTTACCCCGTGAGATAGACATTTCTCGAAATTCTTCATGGTATCAGAGCCAACGGGAATTGATAGAGCTTTTCTTTGTTTTTCTGCAACCATGTCAACCAACTCATCTCTATCATCTCCTTCTGAGGAATACCCTTACCCAGTTACACAAAACATTTCCAACTTTGTGTCCATCAAACTTTCGTCAAACAACTTCCTTTTATGGAAAACCCAAATGCTCAACATCCTTGAGAGTTATGATCTTCAAGGATTCCTGAATGGTGAAATTTTTACTCCACCAGAAACGATTGTCACCTCTGATTCTGCGGCACAATCAAATCCTGCGTTTCTAAAATGGCGTAGGACAGATCGTTTGGTTAAGGGATGGCTTACTGCTACCCTTTCAGAAGAGGTACTAGGCATTGTGGTTGGCCTAGGCACCGCTGCTGAAGTCTGGAATGCACTCGTACATGCATTTGCTCGAGCGTCATCTGCTCGAAGCCTTGCACTAAAGCAAAGGCTCACCTCTATTACTCATGGCACTGACAACCTGAGTACGTACCTTCGTCGTTTCAAGACCATCTGTGATGAACTGGCTGCCATTGGCAAACCTGTTAGCGATCAAAAGAAATCTTGGTGGTTACTAAATGGTCTGGGTAAAGATTTCGAAATCTTTACTGCCACCATGTTACGACCACCTGTTCCATCCTATTCTGAAGTTGTCACTCAACTAGAAAGCTATGCTGAACGGCACAACATTAACAGCCCTGCTCAACCTCCAATGGTTTTCTATGGCCAGAAAACTTACAAGAACAGGAAGGGGCAAGAACAATCTGCCTCCTTCAACTCCAAAGGGAGGGGCTTTACTCAAGGAAACCAATCAGCCCACAAGACCTCCAACTCTTCTGGACAGTCTTCTGGCAGTAACCAATCTCGTGGAAACAAGAAGGATGATGGTCCAACTTGCCAAATTTGTAACAAGAAATACCATACAGCCATCAAATGCTTTGAACGATTTAATCACTCATTCACAACAGATAACCTCCCTCAAGCATTCTCGGTTGTACAAGTTGGCGACACAGAGGGCTCTCCTTGGCATCTTGATACAGGCGCCACCGACCACATGACAGCCTCCACAGGTAATCTTCAATCTGTGACTCCTTATACAAAATTTGATGGAGTTATGGTTGGTAATGGCCATATCCTTCCTATCACACATATTGGTACTGCAACACTCTCGTCTGGTTCTTCCTCTATAAAGCTAAACGATGTCCTAGTTGTGCCTGATATCCAAAAAGATTTACTATCTGTTAGTAAACTCACCTCTGATTATCCTCTTATTTTTGAGTTTAATGGCCCTGGTTTTGTGCTAAAGGACAGGATCTCCAAACAGATCATAGCGAAGGGGTGGAAACGGAAGGGCCTATACACTTTTGAGGGATCACAAGACCACTCTACCAGTCCAACTGCACTATTTTCATCCAGGTTTCTACAAGCATCCTCTGAGTGTTGGCATCACAGGCTTGGTCATCCTCAGAATCGTATCTTGAATTATCTTCATTCCAAGAAGTTTATCAATTGTATTTCCTTGCAGCCTATGAGTGTCTATACTAGTTGCCAAATGAGCAAGTCCTGCAAACTTCCATTTGCTTCTAGTAATAATAAAATGACCACTCCTTTTACTAAACTGCATTGTGATTTATGGGGACCAGCCCCTATTCCTTCTCGGGAAAAATATAGATATTATGCTATCTTTGTCGATGACTACACCAACTTTATGTGCCTTATTCCTCTTCGACACAAATCAGATTTCTGTGATGCTTTCAAACAGTTACACTCTTATATCCAATGCCAATTTGATGGAAAAATTCGCATTTTTCAAAGTGATGAATGAGGTGAATTTGCAAGTAGTCCATTTGAACAATATCTTCACCAACATGGTATTCACCATCAGTCTGCTTGTCCAAAAACTCCAGAACAAAATGGCAAAGCTGAGCGCATGCATCGTAGTATTACAGAACTGGGATTAGCAATGATGTTTCATGCTCAGCTTCCATCAAGATTCTGGCTTGACTATTTTTCCACTGTTGTTTTCCTCTTAAACAGGTTGCCATCAATTACTCTTGATATGGACTCTCCCTATGCTCGGATGTATGGCAAAGTACCTGATTATGGCACTTTTAGAGTTCTTGGTTCTCTGTGTTTCCCATATCTTGGTGCATATCGCAGCAACAAATTGGAACCCAAGTCACTGCCTTGTGTTTTTCTTGGCTATAGCACAAAACACAAAGGATACAAATGCTTATATCCTCCTACTGGCCGTGTCTATGTCTCCAGACATGTAGTGTTTGATGAATCACTGCTGCCATATTCTAAGCCAACTGCTTTTTATGGTGAACCTCCTGTTGAGGGGGAGTTCTGCATTTTTAAAGAACATGCTGATATATTATCTCCTTTTGCTTTTGCCTCACCTTCAAACATAAGTCACTCGCCTACAATGCCTCCCTCTCAACCTGCTCCTGCATCAGATATGCGTCATGAGGTTTCTCAACATGATGGAGCCCCCCATGATGCAACACCAGTCTTGTGTCCTGACACTTCCCACGCTACTGCTCCCTCAGTCTCCCCTCATGACAATTCTCAACATGATTCCTTATCTAGAGAACAACTTCAACACACTATGATCACAAGAGCAAAATCTAGAGTTCGAAAACCGAATCCAAAGTATGCAAATCTGCATCTTACTCATCCCATTCTGTCACCTCCAAAGTCCATTAAATTTGCCAAAAATCACCCAGGGTGGTCAGCTGCTATGGATGAAGAAATAACAGCCTTGGCAGCCAACAAAACTTGGACTTTAGTACCTCCTCAACCTGAGATGAATATAGTGGGATGTAAATGGGTTTACAAGGCAAAGTTACAACCAAATAGGTCTCTTGAACGTCTCAAGACACGGCTCGTAGCAAAAGGTTTCAATCAAGTGGATGGTATTGATTTTTCAGAAACTTTTTCCCCAGTTATCAAGCCTGCAACAATACGTGTTGTCCTCACATTGGCTGTTGTTAAACAATGGGATCTTCGACAACTTGATGTCAAGAACGCCTTCTTGCATGGCTACCTCAGTACCCCTGTGTACATGAAGCAACCTTCAGGATATGTTGATCCAACATGTCCCTCTCATGTATGCCAACTTAGCCGAGCCCTCTATGGTCTAAAACAGGCACCAAGGGCCTGGTTTGATCGACTTAGTGACTTTCTTCTTCAAATGGAATTTTTCTGTAGCACTACAGACCCGAGTCTATTTATATGCAAAACATCCTCTAGCATTTTGATACTCCTCTTATATGTTGATGACATGGTGATTACAGGAGATAACACTAAGCAAGTTGATGCATTCATATCTCGACTGGCTCAGCATTTTTCCATTAAGGATCTTGGCCATCTTCACCACTTTTTTGGCATTGAAGTACACAAGTTTGGGCGTGATATGTTTCTATCCCAACATAGGTATGCGTTGGAACTTCTCAAACGTGCTAATATGGATGAATCCAAGCCTATTTCTACTCCAATGCCTACTAAAGGACGTCTCAAATCAGCTGCTGAAGCTCCCTTTCATGATCCAAGCTTGTACCGTAGCTTAGTGGGGGGACTTTAGTACCTGACTTTCACGAGACCTGACCTCTCCTACAGCGTCAACTATGCATGTCAGTTCATGCAGTCTCCCACAATTGCTCATTTTCAGCTTGTGAAACGTATACTTCGCTACATTCAGGGCACTGCCCACTATGGCATGCGCATCATTGCTTCCAGCACTCTTGATCTCTATGCATTCTCTGACGCAGATTGGGCGGGCTGCCCACAAACTCGACGCTCAACCTCTGGTTTTTGCACCTTCCTAGGAAGTAATTGTGTCTCTTGGAGTGCAAAGAAACAAGCCACTGTGGCTCGCTCCAGCACGGAATCTGAATATCGATCAATGGCTGCCACTGCCGCCGAGCTTGCATGGCTCTCTTTCCTATTACGCGACCTTGATATCCCACTGCACAAGACTCCTGCTCTACATTGCGACAATCTCAGTGCATTGCATCTAACCATTAATCCAATTTTACATGGGCGAACAAAGCACGTCGAGCTCGATTATCATTACATTCGTGAACGTGTTGCACTTGGTTCTTTGGAAACTCGGTTTGTTACTTCACCAAATCAGCTAGCTGATATATTCACAAAACCGTTGCCCAAACCTCTGTTCCAGGCATTTAGAATCAAACTTGGCCTTTGCCCAGATCCACGGCCATGTTTGAGGGGGAGTGATAACGTATCAACACCAAATCAGCAAATGCAAAATCAAATCAGTCAGCACCAAATCAGCAAATGCAAAATCAAATCAGCTGCAAATCCTCCTTGACAGCGCAACTACATTATACTTAGAAAGTCAAGCGTATATGTTTAGAAAGTTGTATATGTTTAGATAGCCTTAGCTGTACATTTGAATTCTTTCCTTATTTTCGTGTCTGCTGTACAGAGCATTCATTGTGCTCCTTGCATTCTTGTAATCAGTATATAAGCAATACAATACACTCTCTATCTTTACCCCGTGAGATAGACATTTCTCGAAATTCTTCAATGAGCACCCAGTCTCTCTCTCCCCTATGAGGGCCCCTAAGGGGACAAAACCGTGCGGGAGAGTGCCCAAAGCAGATAATACTTCGGCTGAGCTAGGACGGCAGAACCTCATCTCACCGAGGGTCCTTTTACAAGGACAAAGCTGTGAGCTTACGGGCAAAGCGGACAATACTTCGCACGGGAGCCTACGGTGTGCGGAAAAGGTGCAGCATCACTCACAATGAGAGTTATGAGTTTTGACCTTTAAGGCACAGCTTAATAAAGTCTACCCGAGGAAGAAGCCGCTGTCCAATATTTTTCTTTTCTTCATTGTCAGGAAGGGGTTTTAAAATTTCTTCGTACAAGGAACATAAATTGGGATTAAATGGGGAAAGTTGATAATAATATCAAGAGAAAAGACATCAACATGTAAAGTAATAATCCATGTTCAACTACAAATTAGCCCTCAAAAATAAGAACAAATTTGAAAAGCTCAAATGTGAGTTTTTGGTTGTTTTCTGATAAACTTCTGCTCATACAGTTTCTTGTAGTTCAAACACAGGAACTAGCTACAAAAATGAGTATTAGGAAGTGCTTTTATATGATAAACGCAATATATACTTGTTCTCTGGATATTCCTTACTCTTACCATATTCATTCTGCCTTCTTTTCCATATTTTTATGAATCCAGTGAGGCCTAGTTTTCTTAAAATTCTCAACTCAAATTTGCACCACTAAAGGTGTCTTTTTGGGGAATACAAAAAAAAAAAAAGGAAATAACAAATGTTGCAAATACATATAGAAATGCACATCTATAAAAATCATATGAGACAGAGAGAAGTATATACATTCTGAAGACGTAAGAGGTGTACAAATGTTACCTGGCTAAGCCAACGAATACAAAATACATTTCTGACACATGAAAGGTCATATCTATTGCCTTTTAAACTATTGAGGGTTAAGTAGAGAACGATTGAAATTATAGGGGGATTGTGTTTAATTTTTCTTTCTTGGTAGCTGAGAAGGCCTTATCTTAGTGGTGAC
The DNA here is from genome assembly GCA_008638375.1 of Nyssa sinensis. NCBI lineage: Eukaryota > Viridiplantae > Streptophyta > Magnoliopsida > Cornales > Nyssaceae > Nyssa > Nyssa sinensis. Next base: position 10,724,160 of record CM018032.1, on the reverse strand, counting down.
TCAAGGATCTTCTCATTTAGCAGTGTTTCTTTGTTTGTTTCCCTTTATTTTTTCTCTCTTTCGTCTTCTTGTTTTCTTTTTCCTAAATTCACATCCATTCCTAGCTCTATTTTATACCTTGCTTGTTTATTGTACCAGATTTCTTTTGCCATTTCTCTAGATACATATTTTGATGTTCCTATGTATTTTGGCTGTTTGTCTCTCCCTGCCACAATGTATCAGCAATTTTGACATCTATTCAGGTAACACTTAATCCATACAGTTCCATTTACCATTTTCCCTAGTCCCTACTCATCATTACAAAATTTCAATCTGATGAATTATATATAGTTTATTTCTTTACTGATAACTGAATTGATGTAGTCTCTTCTTACTGACCCAAATCCGGCGAGTCCTGCAAATCCTGACGCTGCTCAGCTGTATCAACATCATATTCAGGCATATAACAAGTACAGGACCTTCAAAATTTATTAATTATTAAAATTATTAATTATATATATATATGAGTTTCGGTCCAAAAAGAAGACCTTATGTGAAACTTTTCAACGTTGTTTCAACGTTTCATAAAAAAATACTTATAATATGTCAACTTGAGTGATTAAAAAAACTACTAATATCTTTTTAAACTAATTCTTACGATCTGGAAACATGCAGGAGGGTGCGTAGTTGTGCTCGTAGATCCATAGAGTCTTCTTAACTCATCCTTTTCACCCTTGTATTTGGAGAAAACTTCCCTTTAGCTTTGTGCTAATCCAGGGGACTGTTAACTGCTTTGGTTGTTGCATTGTTAATTTTAGGTTGTCCTTGTCATAGTTCTCTGTCATATATGAACACTGCATGAGAACATGATTCCTGTCTATAATTCAGAGGATATTGGAAGAATGGAATTCAAAAACAAAAATAAGGTAACACATAAAATTTGAGAGTTTTGGGTGTGATATTTGGTTTTCTGTCAGATAAAGGGACAAGTTGGGTGAGTCCGGAGGTTTGTTCAGACATTTTTTTTGCCAAAAAGAGAAACCTTAATATAGTAGCATCACTAATGCTATACTTACCTTAACATTTTATTAAAAATATTTACCTACCGATGTGGTTACTCTTGGTACTAGTGAATTCAGTCTCTTGGTACTAGTCATGTCAGGTGAGTCCAAGAGGCTTAATTGACTAACACTAAAAGATTTAATTAACTAGTACCCATATATACCAAGAAGCTTAATTGATTAGCACCCAAACAGCCACATCAGTAAGTAAAAAAATTTGATAAAATTTTATGGTATGAATAGCATTACTCATAGTAGCATAGTAGATAGATGGATATTGTTGTGTTTCTCTTTATAGAGGTGTAAATTGGACTGGGACGAGCATGGCATGTAAATTGGCTAGGTCTCGTAGGGTTTATCCTAGATTGGGCTCGTGATGGGCTCGGCCTTTCAGATCAAGCACAACACGACACAACCTATATTAATATATTTTCATTGTTTTCATTTTTCTTTATTTTATAATAACTCTATTTGATTTATCTTATATTTCAAATCATTATGATAAAATTCTGATGTTTATTGTCATTGTATATCAATATTTATTTATTTTGTAATTGTATTCAAAAAAATGTATTTTTAATATTTTAATAAAAATAACATAAAGCAAAGAAAAAAGAAAAAGACAGAAAACAACAACTAAAGCAAAAAAACCAAAAAAAAAGAAAAGGGTTAAACTTGGGAAAGAAAACAACACAATTTACAAAAAGAAAAAAAAAATTACTATTATTGTAAAAAATAAATAAAAAGGAAGAGTAATAATTAAAATAAATAAGTCAAAAGAAGACAGCAATAAGTCAAAACTAAAGAATAAAAAAAAAATTAAAAGGGGCTTGGCCTTGCAGAGGTCTGTCACGGTTCATGCTAGGCCAGAAAATTTTTTTTTGGGTTTCAGGCCCAACATGATCTAGACCGCCAGCCTATAGTCTAAGCACGAAATTACTACTTAGACTTCCTTTTCGCATACAGTGGGTCAATCCATTTGACCCCTCTATTTTTATATATTATTTTTATTTTTAAAATTACATTAATTTCATATACTTTACCCGACAAATCACAAATAATTTTCTCTAGTCAATTTTTTTTTAAAATGATAAAACTGTCACTTTTATTTTATTTTTTTCTTTAATTTTTTTAATTTTTTAAATAAATATTGATTAATTCTTAAATTTATTTTTTTATATAAAATGAAAATAATTTATTTATTTATTTTTATATAAAAAAAAAGTTAGAAAAAATTAGTCAAGATTAAAAATAAAAAATAAAAATGATAATTTTATTATTTTGAAGAAAAAAAATTGACTAAAATGACATGTTTGTAAGTATTTAAAAAAAATAGAAAAGATTAATATAATTTTAAAATTTTTTTAAAATATTAATATTATTTTAAAAGATTTTAAAAAAAATAGTATAATTTAATTTAATTTTTCCCATACTTTTCAAGATGTCACGAACCAACGTCAAGCAAAGGCAGAATTGTCCTGGGCTGTTGGCGGATGTAAGACCAATGGAGTCAATTGACGGGATCGTTGGCCGGACCATTGGATAGCTGTCATTCGGGGTGTGAATTGGTCTAGTTGCTTTTGGGATAAAACTAAACTGAAACCTAGCAAGCTGATTAATATATATGCACAAAAATCAAAAGGACTATTAACACATTGTCGGTTGTTAATTTATGACACATGAACCACTAATCACATGCATTAGATGATAAAAATAAGTAGTTAAAATGGATTATTCATATGTTCTTATCCCACACCCCCACATGTGGAATGTCCATATCCTTGTCCTTGCATCCAAATAAAAAAAATTAAGGATAAATTACACTTATATTATTAAATTTTTTTAAAATGATACTAGTTTTTTTTATTTTTTTTAACAAAGTACAATTACCTCATTTCAATAAAAAAAAAAAATTCAAAATAACGAAATTGTCCTTTCATTTTTTTTTACATTTTTTTAATTTTGACCTATTTTTTATTTTCAAATAAATATTGATTAAAACTTTAAATTTATTTTTATATAAAATAAATAAAATCTTCAAAAAAAGTTAGAATTTTGACCTTTTTTATTTTCAAATAAATATTGATTAAAACTTAAATTTATTTATGTATAGAATGAAAATAAGTTATTTACCTTAAATTTTTTATATAAAATAAATAAAATCTTTTTAAAAAGTTAGAAAAAAACTAGTTACAATTAAAAAAATACAAAAAGAAAAAATATGAAAGGACAGTTTTGTCATTTTGAAAAAAAAATTTAACTGGAGGAGAATAATTGTAGTTTGTTAGAAAAAAAATATGAGAGATTAGTATAATTGTCAGAAATTTAGAAAAATATCAATGTAAATTAACCAAAAATTAAAAAAAGGGCATATGCTTTAGAGATTATACATACTAATCAAATATGTAATGCCCTGAAATTTCACATTGATGATGACTAAACACATGGTATCACTACAAGAAATAAAAAAATTTTGCAGCACAAAAATTGTCACAAAAAATTCATTATTGTTGCAAATAAGCCAATTATACCTTTTTATAACAATAGTTGACTTATTTATGACATTTTTTTACCCTAAAAAATATCCTTATTTTTTAGAGTGTATAATGAAAATTGAAGTTGATACTTACAAGTATCATTTTTGTCACCATCAATGTAAAATTTCAAGGTGATATATGTATTGTTGATTCAATAGATCTTAAGAATAATCAGTTGAAAATATAGAGATAAAATTCGTACAGAGATTAAACAATCTGCATCAAGTAGCCAAGGATCCCAGAAAAGAATAGCAAGAAAAAAGTAGAGGCGATCTAGTTAAGAAAGATTGTATGAGAGTAAGGGCAGGAACATAAGTGTTAGTCAACTATATAATAGAGATAAGAGACTTCAACCTTTGTTCAGTGTACTCTCTGGGTATAGGGTTTTTTACCAAGTTGTAGGGAATATTGACAATGCCTGAAGAAGCAGGAATTATACTAATCACGAGAGGGTTGTGATAGTCCCACTACTATTCATAGTGATGTGAGTAGGCTGTTAATAGTAGTCTTAATATGTGAGTTTGTTAAGATATGACGTCATTCGTAACAAACTATCCACATGGGTTCTATAGTCCAAGATAAAAGGTAGCATTGGAATATAATAGAATGTAATAGAAGGTTTATGAGATCTTGATAGAATCTCTCATTCTAGAAGGACACACTTATGTTCCTACCCCTTGCTCTCTAGGTATAGGATTTTTTACCAAGTTGTAGGGTATATTGACAATGCCTGAAGAAGCAGGAATTATAATAATCACGAGAGGTTTGTGATAGTTCTACTACTATTCATAGTGATGTGAGTAGGCTGTTAATAGTAGTCTTAGTATGTGAGTTTGTTAAGATATGACGTCATTCGTAACAAACTATCCACATGGGTTCTATAGTCCAAGATAAAAGATAGCACTGAAATATAATAGAATGTAATAGAAGGTTTATGAGATCTTAATAGAATCTCTCATTTTAGAAGGACCTCGGGTATTTCCTACATAAGTCATCCAATGGATACTTTGAGAATTCTCAATACTTTAGCCTTCATGTCATAAAATCTTGAGTATTCCACTAAGTGGATTTATAATACTTTTCAATACTATAACCACGTGTTAGACTCAAAAAGTATCCCAAAGACTTACCTCCAAGTCTTTAGACATCCCTGTGAAAGAAAAGCAGGAATTCCTTGAAAGAAACTTTTTCTTAAGAAAAGTCAATCTAAGTCTAGAAATATGAGAATAACTCAACTAAATCTTGTTGAGATACTATTAAACTTGAAAACTAAGATTAGATCAATCAACACTCTAGCTTATTGTCGGTGCTTATAAGTTCAAAAACTAGAAAATAGTTTAACTTTCGATTGCTTCAGATTGGATTAGGAGGATGCTAATATTTTACTTCATAATTGCCTTATTGTGAGCTCAAGTTTCTTTCATCTGTCACAACTTTATTGATTATGCTTAGACCCCACATGAATTATTTGGTCAGCTCTGGATGACCACACTAATTTTAGTTTGGTATTCGGATAAGGAGGATTTGGATAGCTGACCTCCTTGCAATAACCTACATATATGCCCTACACAACCATTTAAATCCATATATTGAATGTCTAAATCCATGCTTCACTGCCACTCACATTATGCGTGGATGATGTTAACACCATACCAATTATCATATCAATAATACCAAAAAAAAAAAAAAAAACTGGTAAAGAAATTATATAAAGCAGAGTTTGGAAATCAATTTGATAGAAGAAAAAGATCCAAAGAAGTACGTTAATTCGTGCTTAGAATTATTTAAGTTAAGGGTTAAGATTCCAAACAGCTACTTTTATTGCCATCTAATCCTTTGTAAGTAATTATTACTACACAAATGTGGCAAAATTAAGAGGAAAATGGAAGTATCTAACCACCATTTTAATAATTAGCCATTTTATATTAGACTTATTATTGTTGGGTAGTCAAATCTGTCAACCTCAATTGGTAGCGAAAAAACAAAAGCTGTCCACTCTTAGCTTACAACTTGACTCTTTATACAGTGAAGTTATTAATCGTAATATCACTTCAGTTCAATATTTTACGTGGCGTTATTATCTCTTATAAATTTTAGAATAAATTATATTAATTTTTTGTTTTAAATTTAAGATAATTATACTGACTTTTTGTTAGGTTTTTAAAATTATATTGATCTCTTTTTCTTTATCTGATAATATATAAATATTTTTTTTCAGTTAATTTTTTTCTTCAAAATAACAAAATTGTTTATTTTATTTATTTATTTTTGTATTTTTTAATTTTGACTAATTTTTTTTAACTTTTTTTAAATATTTTTTACTATTTTATTTTAAAAAAAATTGAAGGTAAATAACTTATATTTATTTTATATAAAAATAAATTTAAAATTTTTATCAATATTTATTTGAAAAATGAAAAAAGAAATGATCAAAATTTAAAAATTTGACCAAAAAAATTCATGAAAGGGATAATTTTGTTATTTTGAAGAAAAAAAATTGACTGGAAAGAAATATCTGTATGTTGTCAAGTAAAGCAGAGAAAGTCAGTGTAATTTTAGAAAATTTAAGAGAGGTCAATGTAATTGTCATAAACCTTAGGGAAGGTCAGTATAACATATCCTAAATTTTATCTTTTTTTTTTAAATAAGAAGAAAGGTTTTTATCGTAAATATTGAAAAAAAAATGATTATAGCAATAAAACGAGCAGAGTTATTCGAGTTTGGCTCTCAAGATTAACAAGTCAAACTTGAACATATTTTGAGATTCGTAAATTTATGGAGATCGGCTCGAGCTTGAGCTTGCTAAGCTAAAAGTAGTTTATTACTATATAAAAAATTAAATTACTCGATTTCGGCTCACAATCGTCTCAATTAAAGACTCATTCAAGAATAAGTTGAAGTATTAACAAGTCAAATTTAAATACAATTTGAAACTCGATTATTTTATGAAATCAAATTTAAACAAACTACTGCTCGATTCAATTTGACTAAGCTCAATTAGACTATACTTATTTACTGTCTTAAAACAATCACACAACACTGCCTAAGACCATAGTTTGTCCTTTTCACTAAATAACGTATCCTCGATATACCATCTTTTGATCATTAATTTAGTTGCTGGAAAAGAGTGAAAACAGCATGAATATGCAGGGTTATTCTTATATTTTTCTCTTCTTCTTTTTTTTTAACGAGGGAAAATGGATCTCGTCATAAATGGAACCACCAATTGGGCTCCTCTCCATGTCATGGATGAAATAGAGACGACTCCTCTCCATGTTCATATATGTGCGATGGGACACCGGCCCCGTCTCAAACCGGCTACGCCCCGTTTGTTTTATTAACTTGGGATTCCTTCTTATAAATTAATGATATACCTACACTCCGCACGTTTTCCATAATTATACATACATATATATATATATGTATATGTGTATATATATATATATATATATTACATATAAATCCACATGTCACTACAATCCAAAGTAGCTCATTCATAACTCAATGCAATGAATCCCTCTTCTCTCAGCATTTTTCTCTTCCCCATCACAAATTTAGTTTTCCACTTTTATTATTACTCTTTCTTTGTTAATTTTAATTAATTTACAATAATTAAAATAATACTAACTACCCACTAATTTTCTAGCACACACTAATCTGCATTCTTATCCTCTTAAGAGTTAACACATACTAACCCACATTCGTTTTTTGTGGAATTCATATTCTCACTGATCACAAATTGAGTCTCTATTTTTATTATGATGGATCGTTCAATTAAAAGTTCACGAAAAGTATAAAAATTATTACCAGATCTTAATCTAAACTTAGTAACTCACCAAGTCCTTCTAATATTTAATAATTAAAATACTCTTACATTCCTAAATCAGTTCATCACTTCAAAAGACACTGGTTCATGATTGTACACTTTTTTCAAAAAAGTTTATCAAGATTTCAAAATTCAATCACTTATAAATTACAGACCCGTTTTTAATAAAATTTATATGTTTGGATCCTAAAAATTGAGATCTATCATAGAATATCCATATTGCATATGCAACTTTGAAAAATAAAAATTGATTCAAAATTGTAAACTTTCGTCTCAACAAAAGTATAAAATTTTACACTTTTTTGCTGAAAACTCCAAGCAAGAATGTGTAAAATTGACACTTTCATAAAAATTGAGAAAAATTTCAATTGAATGTAGTTTTACTGAGCTTTTTTCATATGTTTGATGCTCAAAACTGACTTTTAAAATTGTAAAAATTTGTCCAAGAAAATCAAAATTTAAAGTACAAGTAATTAAAAATATACTAGTTGTAAAAGTGTAAAAATTTACACAATTAAAAAAATGTAAAATTTTACACTACTAAACTTCATAATATTTGATCAAAAGAGTTTCAATCCAAAGAGTATATCATGGAATCTCATCACATTTTTCAATCCCACGTTTCTAAAATTGTAAAATTTTATACTTCACTAATCGTCATCTTCAATTAATAGTAGCTCCACTTTTTATCCATAAAAAAAATTCAACAAAAGAAAAAGAAAGGAGAAAAAAGTGTCCAACCAAGCCAATTTTAATCAATTCTCTACTAATAAATTATGAAAAAGATAAGAATTGAAGTTTTTATGAAAAAAAAAAAACCTTATGCCACTGCTTCAAACTCCTTAATATTATAAGCAATCCCACCCAATGTGAATGCCGACCATATGATCAAAGAAAACTCTTCAATCAAATTTTAAATTTCAATATATACACTCTTCCAGAGGTCCCAATACCTCAAGGAATTCGAAAAAGTAAGAGATATTACTTTTGCATCACTTGAAAAAGGTTATTATGGATCAGATTCTGTGGACCAATTGCTTTTATCTCAATTTGCCATTGTTGTAATCATTAGGGTTGTTGATGGTAAAACAAAATCTTATATCACAGCCACAACAAAAGATGAATATATTATGGTGTGATTGAGTTCTTTGACGGTGTTGTGTGGGTGGTAACGACTGATCGCAACAGTGGAGATGATGACAGTGACGAGTGTGGGTTTTGGTGGTGGTGGCCATGGTTGAAGATTGTGCAAAGTTTAAGTCTGTGGTCATGATTGAGTTATCTTCATTGCCGCAGTGAGTTGTGCAATGATCATGGGCGGTGGAGAAATTAAGGTGGGTTGCAGAAGAAGAAATTTCATAAAGGAGATAATTATACATTAAGTATTATTGTCATTTTAAAAAAGATTAAAAGAGACATCATCAAAATGGATCTCATTTTGAAAAATAAAAGTACAACTGTCTTTCAATACAAAAATGAAAAACAGATGCACATGGATTATCTAATAATTTAGTATCTCTTTAAAGGACTTAACACTAATTAAATTTTTTATTATTCCTCTTTCTCTTTCAATTTTTATTGATTTTATCTATATCTATCTACATCCCACATAATAATAAATATAAATTTAAAAAAAAAAACTAATAATTATCACTTCTCTATCTTTATCCCAACCCCACAAAATAATTAAAGTTTTAAAAAATTAACAAAAGAATCTCCTCATCTCCATCCCACGTACCGTTTTTTTTAAATCTTTATACCATCTCCCTATCCCCACGTGCTCAACATTTATTTATATATATATATATATATATATATATTATATAAAGTCTAATTCTATTTAAACTAATAATAGTATTCCCACTAGGATAAAGACTCGTAATCTTATTAGAATAAAATATATCAAATACTGCTAGAACTCAACATTAAGAGTCCTACGAAAACTATAACTCACATCATATGGTGTTGTTTGTTTCCAAATCATTGAAAAAACTCAGCTCCACAATGCCAAATCTGAAATTCAAGATTTTTTCTTTATTCTTTAATCTTCTTTCTTTTCCGGTCTTTCTAAGATTTTCAATAGAGTATCAAAGCTCCCTAATTGGTTGGGTTACATATATGGATGAACAGCTAAAGCGAAGTATGCATGTTTCATTTGATAATCCTTAACTTACATGTTGCTCTTGGTGGGGTCACAAAGATAATGTTGTGAGCAAAGTAGGATGCAGGGGCAGGGTTTGCCCTGTATATGGTCTGAGTATAAATAATGATTCATATACTCCATTGTTCCTTTTTTTTTAAAAATCATTTGCACACTTTACTCTATAACCTATCCTATAAATTATTATTCCAAAAAAAAAGATTATTCTATAATTTTTACATGTCTTTTTTTTCCCTACATTTTTAATAGTATTTTTTTAGTTATTAAAGATTACTATAATGTTCTTACAAATTTTTTATATTATTATTGTTGAATTTAAAAATGTATTTTGTCTCGAGCAACAGACTATTATACTAAGATTTAGATTATTGGGATTTGACTTTTGAATGAACTTTTAACTATGTTGTTAGAAATATGACTTATATTATTGTAACAAGTAAATTAGATATAAAGACATTTAAATGACTTAGAAACATTATGATAGGTTCTATTTAGGGTTTTGAGGCTCATGAATACATTTTTTATATTTGTTTGGTACAATAGGCACTCGGTATGTTGGCTAATGTGAAATTGACTTAAGAGAACTTAAAGAATTAATATGGAACCTTAGTGTTAAGGGTCGGGATGGTCTCTTGAGTTGAATTATGAGTGCGTGTAGTATTCAATGCATATTTTGAAAGACAAAAGTAATATCTCCTTATAGTCGGGTGATGACTAAGATTAGGATTATGTTTTGATTAGTTGATATTGCATGACTATCATTGATCTTTATGATTTAATTGTTGTTATTTTGTTGCAATATCATTAGTTATATATTTATCTTATATACATAAGGATACTCTATGGCTTATGCAATTTTTGTAAATTGAGATATTATGCATTGCATTATGTGACAATTGATGTGAATGTGGATGTGGTGTGAACCTGTGTGTCCACCACATGTTGTTGAGATGTTGATGTTATAGATGGAAATGAAGTAATTGAATCGTTGAGAAATGTGAAGTTACAAATGAACTAGTTTTAAGTTTGGAAATGAGAAGTTACTAATGAGATAAGTTACAAGTTGAGAAAGGGGAACACGCAGATATTACCAAGGTTTGGTGATAGGAATAGCGTCTCCCTTCAGTTTCGAACCGTAACCTCGCACGGGTGGTCGTATGTCTCCATCGGGTTAGTAGCCTAAGAAGCACTCAGACTTTACTGGGAGCCATTAAGTAGTCTCGAAGAATTATGGAAGAAGTATAAAGAAGTGTATGACTTGTTAAGGTCCGACTTGCAGTTTTGTGAATTGTACTCGTTATAGACATGGATTGTGTAGTGATTACACCTTGTTTCCTGGTTATACTGTTGATTGTATTAAATATACTGTCATTTGATATTATTGTTCTGACTACTTTGAATTGGAAATGGAGATACGTCGTGAGGTTTGTATATATTGATGTACTTAATGTTGGATATAGATTGAATCACTCATTGTTGTTGTTGTGTCATGCGAAGTGGTATCTTATTCTCTTGACTGTTATGTCTATACTTATGATTTAGTTGATGATATTGTTGTGTGCTTGGGATGACATACTAGATATTAGAAATTGTCCTCATCGAGCTTGTATTAGTTTTTGTATGCTATTTACTTGTGTGTTTTGGAAAACCTTACTAAGCATTATGGCTCACCTCCATTGTTTATAGTAATGGCAGGTATCTAGACTGGTAGATGACAGCTATTAGAGCAGAACGAGATGGACAGAGATTCGAGTAGCATTGATTTATACAATTGTATTTTATTCATTATATTGTAAAGGATGCATGTACCATTCTTTGACATAATGTATATGTTGTATATTAGATTAGTAGAGTCATCTTTACACATTACCTTATTATATACTGTTGATGGATGTTTTTGGTATAATTGTACCTTATTGTGACATATTTCATGTAATCTCATTACGGGACTTGAACACGTATAATCATGAGAACAAACTGAGATCAATCAATGAAAAATTATTTAAAGGAAATCAACTCTAAAGGAAGTGGACTATATTTTATTCATTTGACTAGGGTGATTAGTCTTAATCACCCTCTAGTTCGGGATCCAATAACCTTGTGGTCTCACCCTATGGGTCAGGGGCGTTACAGAGTCACTAATTAAGCCGATCATAAGTCGAATTCAGGTAGTTTAGTATACTATCTAATATTAGACTAGTTATTGACTTATCGAGTTGAGCTCGAGCTAAATTCAATAATTTAACAAGTTTCAAAATATGTTAAAGCTTAATTTATTTATCTTATGAGCCGAACTCGAACAAGCTTCTAATCAAATCAAATTCGAGTAACTTGACTCGTTTTACCCTTCTACTCACTTGGGTGATTAAATATTGATATATCTTTAAGCTTTGTGTTGTTTTGTTTTTAATTTTTTGGCGTACACCGTTTCTTATAATAAAACACCACCCAATTGATGATGTTTCTAAGGTTGGTCAAAAGCAAACAATAAAATGGCTCAAAATTATTTTGTAAAAAATGCTACATATTGATTATGTACAATCTCGACAGGTAAGGCCCATCTAACTGAATGTCCTTCACTTCTAAATGACCAACACTAATTGTTCTATGCATTTACAAATATTGGCTCTCTTTCAATGTCAACTAATAAATTAAATGGTCACCAAATCATCATAGTAAAAGGACTATGTTCAAGTGGCCATGGACTTGCATCCATTATTCTTAGAGCATCAAAAATTTTAAATGGTGAATAAACTTTTGAGAATGGTATAGAAAGTGCACGCAAATTAAAATCATTCACACTCACTTAATCTCGCCATGAATTTTATTATGGTTGCTTCCGTCCGGTTTATTTTTTATTTTATTATTATTTATTATTGTTATTTAAAAATATTTAAGTTAAAAATTAGAATAATTTTGAAGAAGAAAATACGAAGTCAAAAAATATAATAAAAAATAATAATATTACACTAACAAATAATAAAGTAAAAAAAATGTAAGAGTTAAACAAAATATTATAATAATAAATAAAAAATAATGATACTATATAATTAGACCAAAAAAAAATATAACATTTAATAATTTTCAAAGTAAATAAGTTTTAAAAAAATTACAATCCGTATTAATCATTAAAAACGAAAAAAAAAAGTGGAAAAAAAAACAGCGGACCCATGGTTGGGCATGACACGGCATGGGCCGTGCTAGGCCTAAGGTTTCTTTAATGGGCACAACACGAATGGTGACACGGGCTGGCATGGCATGGTACGGTACGGTGGCACGAATGAGCCCATTTGAATTAGACTAGACCGGCCTATTTGACACCTCTAGTTATGTTTAGTATTTTTTGTTAATCTAGTAATATTACATTTTACTTTGTTATTTTTTTGTTAGGCAACAGGCCTAATGGGTTGTGCCAATGAGTTATCGTGTCGTGCTCATGCTTGGGTTGTGCGCGTGCCATGTTTGGGTCACGAGCCTGCAATGTCCGACATGGCCTGACCCGCCTAGTCGTACTGTGCTTGGCCCAACTCGTCTCAACTTCGTGTCGTGTCGTGTCGTGGTTAGCCTGGCCCGTCTCAATTTTGAGTAGTGTCATACCACCTTGAATCGTGTCGAGCCCGGCTCGGCCTAGCTGACACCTCTACTTCAAATCCCATGACAAACATCGATAGAATTTCAAGCTAGTTTTATATATATTGTTTGTCATTAAGAGCATCATAACAATACAATTATTATAATAAAATTAATGTATATGTATATGTATATGTATGGAGTGTGTAAACAGGATACAGAACTTATCTTTATTGATATGAGAATGTCTTATATATATAAGGATTGTACAGGATATTGCAGTTACAAGTTTAAATATCAAAAACATTCAAATAGCAAAAGAGACTCCTAAACTATCGAATAGCAGATTTACAGAAGATAAATTACATTTGATTTAGTCAAGGAAATCGAGTTGGTTACAACTACATGATTTCCTTTATACGCCCCCTCAAGATAGGCGTGCCATCAGATAAGCCGATCTTGTTGCACAAGTTCTGAAATTTCTGTCTTGATAGAGCTTTAGTTAAAAGGTCTACAAGCTGATCGTGGGTGCTGACATGAGAGACGTGTAGCATTCCTTTTGAGACCAGATCTCGAACAAAATGAAGATCAATAGCAATATGTTTCATTCTTGAATGCATTACAGGATTAAGGCTGAGCTAAGTAGCACCAGTATTGTCACAAAATAAATATAGAGGCTGAGGTATAGGAATACTAAGCTCATAAAACAATGAACGATTCCAAATGAGTTCTGAGGTGGCTGAAGAAGAGCCCTGTACTCTGCCTCGGTGGAAGATCGGGTTACCGCACGCTGCTTTCGTGTGCTCCAGGAGATGGGGCATTCACCCAGAAAAATAAGATATGCAGAAGTGGAAGATCTGTTATCCTTATCACCTGCCCAATCTACGTTAGAGAATCCTTGAAGAGTGAGATTTCTAGTGCACTTGAGGAGGATACCATGATTAAGAGTGCCCTTCAAGTATTGCAAAACACATTTGGAAACAGTCCAATGAAACTGAGATGGTTTATGCATGAACTGAGCTAACTTGTTGACCGGGAAAGCGATGTCAGGCCGAGTAAAAGATAGATATTGGAGAGCTCCTATAACTCGGCGATATTCAGTGGGATCAGTAGGAGAAGATCCATCATGAAGCTGAAGTAAATCCTTGGTGGCAAGTGGAGTCATTACAGCCTTGGCGCCGTCCATCTTTGTGCTAGTAAGAAGATCCCGAATATATTTTTGCTGGGATAAGAATAGCCCTTGGTTTACTGAAATGACTTCGATACCAAGAAAATAATTTAATGGTCCAAGATCCTTCAGAGAAAAACGACAACCAAGTTGATCAACCATTTTAGAAATAATAGTAGAGTCACTACCAGTGAGTAAAAGATCATCCACGTAGATTAGAAAAAATAGCGTAACTCCAACATAATGATAGATAAATAAAAAGGAGTCCGATTTGGACTGTTGAAAGCCCAACTGAAGAAGACAAGTGCTCAGTTCTTGATACCAAGCACGGGGTGCTTGTTTTAAGCCATATAAAGACTTTTTTAACATGCAAACATTAAAAGGTAGATTAGGATCAACAAAGCCCGAAGGTTGAATCATGAAGACATCTTCCTAAAGTTGACCATGCAGAAATGCGTTATTAACGTCTAATTGGAGAATGGGCTAATTTTTCTGGACAGCAATGGATAAGACAGCTCGAATAGTGACCGGTTTCACAACCAGGCTGAACGTCTCATTATAATCAAAACCATGCCGTTGATGAAATCCTTTGGCCACCAACCTCGCTTTGTAGCGAGAAATACTACCATCAGGACTTCGTTTAATTCGAAAAACCCATTTACATCCCACAGGTTTGATAGTTGAGCTTGGTGGAACAAGCTCCCAAGTGCCATGTTTAACTAAAGCCGTGAACTCTTCTGACATAGCATGTCGCCACTTGGGATCCTTCAAGGCTTGAGACACACAGGTGGGCTCTACAGGTTGAGGAAGAGGATGTTTTGTGGCTAGATAAAGGCGTTTAGGTTTATGAATATTATGCATAGATCTGGTGGTCATGGTATGGGTACGAATAGGCTGGGTTGGAGCTGCAACTGTTTCGGGTTGAGGTATTTCTGCAGGACGAGGTTGTGCAGGTGAAGAAGATGACTGGGAAAATGTAGTTGGAGCTGTAGGAGTGCTGTTTGCCACGGTGGCATGAGAGGAAAGTATCAATCCAACGGGAGGCACCACTGGTATTACAAGAGCTTGTGTGTTGGCACCTGAACCTGACAGAGAAGGCATAGTGTCCTTGGCAGAGAAAGAGAAAGGAAAAATACACTCATCAAAGACCACATGCCGAGACAAGTAGATGCGAGAAGTATCAAGGTCCATACACTTATAGGCATTTTGTGAGCTCAAGTAACCTAAGAAGAGACAAGGCGTTGATTTTGGTTGTAGTTTACTAGTGGTATAAGGTTTTAACCACAGATAACACTGACAACCAAAAATTCACAATTTTTTGTAATTAGGTAGACGACCAAATAAGCACTCAAATGGGCTCTTATTTTTTAAAATAGTAGTCGGCATACGATTTATTAAATAAACCACTGCCTGAAAGGCATAGGACCAATAAGATGGAGGAAGACTTGCTTGACTCAATAGAGTTAAGCCTGTTTCGACGATGTGACGATGTCGTCATTCACTTGTACCATTCTGTTGAGGTGTATGAGGAGCGGTGGTTAGCCAATTAATAGAATGAGAGGAAAGATATTGGCGAAGACCATGATATTCCCCTCCATTACCCAAGTATAAGTGCTTGATTTTAAAACCAAATTGTTTTTCAAGTAGCCCTTTTAACTGACCGAAAATGGAAGGGACATCACTTTTTCGATGGATTGGAAACCAAGAATACTTGGTAAAATGATTAACAAACAATGCATAAAACAGAAACCCATCAAGTGACGTGGAAGATGGAGGTCCCCAAAGATCTGTATAGATGTATTCAAGAGGGTGAGTACTAATAAGAGAGGTGGAAGAAAAAGGCAATTTATGACTTTTATTACATTGACAAGCAGTACAAAGAGATGGTAAAGAAGTATGAGACATTACAACTGGAAGAGAAAATTGACGAATAACCAAATCAATAATTTTATTCGAATGGATGCCCAAGTCGTTTATGCCAGATGTCAGACGTTGTTCGTTCACCAACCAGTGCTAAAACAGAGGACTTGGTAGCGGGAGAAGCCATTGGCATTGGATAGACACCATCTTGACATTTACCGCAAAGAAAAGTCGCCCCCGTGCTCCGATCCTTCACAAAGAAATGAAATGGGTGAAACTCTAGATAAACATTATTAGAATGAGTGAAATTATGAACCGAGATCAAATTCTTGTGAATATTAGAAACACAAAGAGTATTGGTTAAGGTACACGTGTTTGAGTAAGAGAGAAGAGTCATAGAGCCAACATGTGTGACTTACAAACCTGAACCATTGCCAATGACGACCTCATCCGTGCCATCATACTCTGAGTGAACAGATAAATTGGCAAGATCAGAGGTAATATTATGGGAAGCAGCTGAATCCACAAGCCATTTCTTGTCGTTGGACCCGTTAGTAGTGGCACAATTTACAGACTTCTCACTGGAAATCGAGCGACAGATCTTTGCCGAGTGTCCCACTTTGTCACATAACTGGCAAACAATGTAAGGCTTACCAAACCGCTCTTTACGACCAGAGTTGGTGTGTTGCTGGCCAGAGGAACCAGTGTTGGAGCGTTGATGGCGGTTGGACTTGGAAACAGCAGGGCGACGTTAGGTTGGGTTTGCAGTGGCAATGAAGGTTGAGTTGGAAGCTTCAATACGTTTTAAGTAGTGTTCATGACCAACTAGCATGCCATGAAGTTCTTCAAATGTAAGAGAAGTTTCACGGGCCCGAATAGGTGCTGCAATATCACGGAATTCAGGACCAAGGCCATTGAGGACATAAAGAGTAATGTCATCCGTTGAGACGGGAGAGTCAATCACTGCTAGTTCATTAACGAGAACCTTAATGGCATAAAGATACTCCGAGCCCGAGCGAGACTCTCGTTGAATGAGAGTCAATTCCTCCTTAAGCTGCATAACACGGGTACGTGAACAATTTGCATACAATCGTTGCAACTTGGACCATGCATCACGAGCAGTGGATGAAGCATCAATGAGTGGCATCACTGGTTCAGAAATAGATGCAAGGATGGCGTGAAGGAGCAGTTTATCTTGCCTGAACCAACGCCAGAAAGTTGGATTAGGAACACCTGCAGAAAATGATCCAACAAAGGAGGTACTGGTGGGAAGCGTCGATGACGGGTAGACAATGGTGCCGTCAAGATAGCCATGGAGATCGTAGCCAATGAGTAAAGACATCAGTTGAGCACGCCATGAAGGAAAGTTGGAAGGGGTAAGCTTTAGAGGAAGTTGGGAGCCGGCATTGATGGCAACAAGGTGAGTGTCACCATTGGCAGTAGGCTCAGCGAGATTGACAGTTACAGACTCAAGGGCAGACTCAAGGGATGTGGCCATTGGGAAAAAAAAAACTCGTTAGAGGACTGTGGCTCTGATACCATAAAGAGGATGCAGAACTTCTCTTTATTGATATGAGAATGTCCTATATATATATAAGGACTGTACAGGATATTGCAGTTACAAGTTTAAATATAAAAAACATTCAAATAGTGGAAGAGACTCCTAAACTATCGGATAGCAAATTTACAGAAGATAAATTACATTTGATTTAGTCAAGGAAATCAAGTTGGTTACAACTACATGATTTCCTTTATAGTGTGTGTATATATATATATATATATTTCTAATGTATTTAGAACAAAAAGTAATCATCCATTGATTTACGCATGGAATAATTATCATAGTATATAAAATAAAAGAAAGAATACATAATACACAGTGAAAATCTGAATTTATAATGCAAAAAAAAAGAGCTAAATAAAAGTTACCTTCACCAATCTGGAAGAAGTTTCAAAGTCGACCTTTGAAGGAGTTGTCGAAAAATTGAGGGCAAAGTCGTGTATAAATGTGTGGAATATTTAGAAGGATTATGAGAATCGATATCTCAATCTCATTAAAGTTAAGAGCCGCGCATGTGACTCTCATTTCTAGTTTTTAATTTTGAAAATTTTAGAAAGTACTTTTTTTTGTTTCAGATTTTCAGTATAAATTTAAAAACAGAAACAATCAACCAAACGTGTTTTTTGTTCTGATTTTCAAATAATTGAAAAGGCAAACAAAAAAATTTCAAACAATAACATTATCAAACCAACACTTTAATCTTGTAGTTTTAAGTTTTTTTACTAATTTATTTTTTAAATTAAAATAATGTTTGTAACATTTAAACCTATAAACTTTCTTTTCAATAAGTAATAGAACAAAGAGTAAAATAAATGAAATTAATGTTAGAGAATCTTAAGTGGGATGAAGTGAATTTGAATTGACTTCGGACTAACCCGACATTGACCTTGACTTCGACTCCGACTTTGACCTAAATTTCGATTTTGATTTCAATTTTAATTGATGTTGTCCTAATTTCATTATTTAAATTAAGAATAATTACACTTAATCTCTTAATTTACAAGAACCTTTCAAATTAAGAATAAGAATTATTCTGTAATTATTAAATATAGAAGAAAATTCAGTCTAATTATCCTTTCAAATTATTCCTAGCCTTGTCCTTTATTTTTGTTTGCATTACTTTGCGAGAGAGAAAAAACAAGAAAAGAAAAAATTAAAAGGGTCAATTAGGCCCGAAGTCGTCTAATCGTGACTAGACTAGTTGCTTTCCGACAAATACGTGTGATTGGACCCACCCCTGAAATTACTAACGTAACCACAGTTATCAGTCTCTTCCCAAAACTCATTTATAGCCCCCCACAGCCAACGAAATGTTTCCACGTGGATAATGACAAAGAAATGGTACTGCTGTTAGGGCACGAAAATCCAAGAAAAACGTGGGTGGGTTCAGGGTACCACTTGGCACATAATGGTTTGTTGCATGAATTATTCCCCTTTCAGATATTTCCATTTCAACATTCCAGAGAAAAGTGAGCAGTTTGTCTTTAGCTATTAGTCTCCATATATGTCTATCCCTTTCCGCTATAAGGCGTTGTTTGGTAGGTCCCACTAATCCATATTTCATATCTAATTGCACAACCTTATATTATATATCATTATCAGTATTACTTAATATCCCTCGATTTATGTATTTATTTTTCAGATTCTTTATTTTTCTAAATCTCATCTCCATGACAAATAAATAAAATAATTATTTTAAATCTCATTTTTTAAAAAAGTCTAAATTTAAGTTATTATTATATAATTCAAAATAAAAATTTAAAATTAATAAAAATGTAATTATACTAAAAAAGTCTTTTATATTTATATATATATATATTCTAAATTAGAAGTATAAGAATAAAAAAGTCTAATTCTACACACAAAAAAGCCTATAAATAATCCAAAAATAAATTCAATAATTTTTGTACATATCTACGTAAGAATTTTTTAATTTTCTATACAAAAATTTTATTATTATAGTTTTATTAAACATCTAAATCCCTCCTATTAAAAAAGTGTTACAAATTTATACAACTATATATATTAAAAATATTCATTTATTAGAATTTATTTATATTTAAATTAATCAAAACTCTTATATTCTGAAGTGTTTTATGATTGTTTTAAATTACATTTTTTTTTTTATTAAAACATTCTTTTTCTTTCTCAAAAACTAAAAATAAACATAAAAGCCTGATTTAGAGTTATTATTTTAAGCGTTAAATTTTCTTGAGTCGGTCTTGGATGACAGAGGTGTTGAACAAATTACATCATCTACAATAGATTATAACATGTATCAATAGAAATATTAAGTAATTGAATTAAATCAAAAAAAATATTAATACATAAAAATAATAGAACAAATATAATTATATATAAGTACGTAAATAAAATGGAGATATTTGTCTTGTGAGGTGCTGTAACGTTGTCTGAAAGTAAATGTGTCTCCTTGCGTGAAAGGTGAAAACAATTATAACAATTTCAAGATATAGTTCAAGTGTTATCAACGATTTTCTTCATAACTCACGTGCGTTGGGAAAAGGGGGTGAACTAGTCTTTTTTCAGATTGCCTACAAACTTAATTAGCAAAATTAAGGATAAATTGCACTGTCTTCTCTTAAAATTTTTTATAATTACAAGGGTTTACTCTAAAATTTTTGAAATGACACTAACCTTTCTTACTGTTATTGAAAAATTTCAAAGATCTTCCCTATAACATTATTTTCTTTTCAAAATGACAAAAATGCCCCCTTTTTTTTGGATTTTTATGAATTTTTACCTTTTTCTAACTTTTTTTAAAGTTATTTTTTTCATTTTATATAAAAAAAATTAAAATTAAGATAAATAACTTATATTTTTTTAGTCAATGAAGAATTTAATTAATATTTCTTTGAACATGAAAAAAAAAATTTTTAAAAAAATTTATCAAAATTGAAAAAATGAAAAAAAATAAAAATGAAATGAGTATTTTTGTCTTTTTTAAAAAATAAGGTTGAAAAAAAAGTCAATGTCATTTCAAAAATTTCATCAGAGGTCTATATAATTATCAGAAACTTTAAGAGAGATTGAGATAATTTATCTTAAAATTAAAAAAAAATTAAGGTATGAACATATACACGAAAGATGAAACAATTTGGTCTAATATATTCTTATTTGTACATCTTGTTAGAAGAAAAAACCTAAGCCTTATATAGCCATTTTTTAATTACTCTTTATTATTACGACTCAATAAAAACTTAATTAAACACATATAAAAGAAAATTGAATTATTATCAATAAATTTAATAATTAAATGAGTTTTATTATATTTTATTTTATTAAAATTTCAACAAGAGGTTTTAAGTTTGAACTTAATTTAGATTTCAAAATTTTACAATAAGTTGAGAAACTGTAAAATTCTGTTAAGTGAGTTCCAACTTTACTGTTCCTCCTTACAATTCGTAGAATTAATCGTAAAATTTTAAATCTTTATTAACTTAAAACCTCTTGTTGAAAACTTACCGACAAATATATATATATATATATGTGTGTGTGTGTGTGTGTGTGTGTGTGTGTGTGTGGGCGGGCTTGCAAGATCAGAAAATTAATACTATAAATAGCTTTGATTGGTAAAAGATTGAACACGTGTCCACTTAAGTCCTGCTGACCCTCTACTGTTCCCAACCTATATCCAAGGATTGGAGCATTAAGGCCTACGTATCACCACACCACAGTGCCAACCTCAACCCAGATGTATTTTTAGGCTTACCATGTAGTGGGCTCCATCCTGAAGGTACTTGCAAATGGGCCCTCAGATATCAACATCTTCTCTTGGCCATGGCCGAGGAGGCCACATTGGACCTAGAGGGAAATTGTCCTTTCTCAATTTTTTTTTTATATTTTTCTTATTTTTGTTGAAATATAGTTCTTTAATTTAGAATTTTATCCCTTCTAAATTTAAATTATTTTACATTGTGTTTTTATCTTAATTTTAATTTAATTTTTAAATGGGACTTTTATATTTTTTTTTTGAAATTCTTATATATTGGCTGAATATTTTTGAGTGTTTTTTTTTTAAAAATTTATTGGACTTCTTGTGTAATTTATAAGTTTTTTTTTTTTTTTATATATCAATAAATTTAGTAGCTTATCAAAAACATTATCAATTAGTATTAATTTTTTATACCTCTTTAATATTTAATTTCATGTGAAAAATATTTTTTAAAACATTCTACAAACTCATCAATTAATGTTTGAATATTAGGCCGAAGAGAAAAGAAATGTTTCGAGATGTTTCCATTTTTTTTTATGTTTATGATTTGATTCAATTATGGAGTGATTGGGAGTGGAAATGTTTCTCTAAGGGGCGGAGAGGGAGGAGAAAATATTTATTTTATTTTATTTGGTTGAGAAGGGCAAATTGGAGAGAAATTAAAAGAAGAAGAAATGAAGGTAGAGAAAATGAATGAAAGAGAAGAAGATAGAGTAGAGAGATACCTGAAATTTTCTCATCTCATGTTTAGTAAAAAGAAAGGAAAAGAGAAGGAAAATAAAAGAAGAGAGGAGAAGAGAAGAGAAAGCCAACAAAAATTATTTTCTTCTGTTTGATTAAGAAGAGAGAGTGAAAAAATGTTAAAGGTTTTCTCCCCATTTCTCTGCAATCAAATTAAACTAATGAAAAGTTTCTTGTTTTCTTTCTTTTTCCCTTTCTCGTCTCTTAATTAATGAATCGAATGATTTGCTAAAGATTATAGGTGAGATACACAAGTTTTTTTAATATGAACCTCACCTCATATCCTTTCCTTTCAAATCCACCATCCAAACACAATGCTCACTCAGTGAATGGATAGAATTGTTAACATCATGTGTCGCAATAATGGTGAAGCCCGGGTAGGTGCATGTAAATTCAGGGTGTCAACTTCTCTTTCCATGATCATCAACCTTATCAGAATGTGATTGGAATAATCTGATTAGTTAGGCAGTTTACCATCCTTTCAATGTGTGCATATGTTGTGTTGGAGTGTCCACATCGTCCGTCTCTAGCTCTTTTAGTCTATATATAAGGATCCTCTCTCCCTCTCCTTAACACCTGGGTTTTAAGGATCTAGCTAATTTAAAGTTGGGCCTCCAATTTTCAATATGGTATCAAAGTCAGGCCAGAGTTCTAACTTTGGGCTAGAAGAGTCGGGACGCGCTCATCTGGCTTTCGCTGCGACAGGCGATGTAATCCAGGAGGCGTGTTGGAGTGTCTCACATCGCCCGTCTCTAGCTCCTCTGGTCTATATATAAGGGCCCTCTCTTCCTCTCCTTAACACCTGAGTTTTAAGGATCGAGCTAATTTCGAATTGGACCTCCAACTTTCAATATGTTGCATCTATGTATAGCTCAAAATTCAACCACCTTAAAAGAAAAACAAAAAAACTTGTGCAAAAGAAACTTAGTACAATACAATACAATTTCAAAAATATATATTAAAAAGCGTGAATAAAAAAAATGGTAGGCACAAGGTCATAGAGTCTAGAAATCAAAAAATTTCATAGATAAAAGAAATTTTATACTTTTAAAAAATAAGTTTTTATTAACACATAACTAGTGCTTAATGTGTTTGTAGAAAAAAGAATTAACTTATAGGTTATTTATTTTTAATTCTCAAATTCTGTTGAGCCGATCCTGGTCAACTGATTGTATCGATTATATTATTAAAATATTTTAAATTATTATACATATATTTTAAAGTATATCCAAGACTAGTAAATTAAAAAAATAAATAATAAAATATGAATGTAACATATTAAATAAAATTCATCGGATTAATCAATTTACATTGTTAAGTGGTCTAATCTAACCTTTGGTTCATTAATTCATCGGGCGATTTAATAACACTAAAATGGAGACAAAAATGAAATGGTGAAATCCAAATCCAAGAATTTAGGGAAAAATCAGAAGGAAGATAAATATGAAAGAGAAATGATAAGTAATAAGTAGGGCAGAGGGATGGTGGGTCCAATGACGGCTTGCCATTAGCTGTATGAAAGGCGAAGGTTTGATGGCGCTTTACATTTGAATGCAGTAGTACACATCACTTCACTTTACTTCCTCTCCCCCCTATCTCTATATATATAAGCATATATCTTCTTCATACACACACACACATATAATACAACTCTATAACACAATCATGGCCACATTGACATACCCGGCCTACCCATCCCTGAAAAATGTTGTTGTCTCTCTTTTCTTACTTGCCTTTTCACTCTCTGTTTCGGGACGTCCGGCCACTTTTTTGCAAGACTTTCGAGTAACGTGGTCCGATTGGCATATTAGGCAAATCGATGGTGGGAGGGCCATCCAACTTATTCTAGACCGCAATTCAGGTACAACTTTTCGTGGGGTCTTCTAAATTTTCTAATTATATTATAGATCATGATCATAATATATATATATATATGGTGATTTAATATTAACAATATTTCAGGGTGTGGATTTGCTTCCAAGAACCAATACTTGTTTGGAAAGGTTAGCATGAAGATCAAGCTCATCCCCGGAGACTCTGCCGGAACTGTCACTGCCTTTTATGTGCGTTGGTCATTTGAGCAACTCTATTTTTATGGTTCACTTTTATTTATTTTTTTCAAAAAAATAAAATAAAAAGGGTTTTCATTTATTTGCATTGAATTGGGTGGCAGATGAATTCAAACACCGACACAGTACGTGACGAGCTGGATTTTGAATTCTTGGGAAATCGGAGTGGGCAGCCTTACACAGTCCAAACCAATGTCTATGCCCATGGCAAAGGTGATAGGGAGCAGAGGGTCAACCTTTGGTTTGATCCCGCTGCAGATTTTCACACTTACGCCATTCTCTGGAACCATCATCATGTTGTGTAAGCTTTCTACCAATCCCATATTGAATTGTTCCATATCAATGTTTCAACTGTTAAATGATAAGTTAAGTGCAGACTAAATTCTCATTAACGTAATTATTTAATTCTTAGGACTATGGCCACCATAGTTCCAATGGACCACCGATCATAATATATACACACATACATAAACACTTGTGTGTGACTCCACTTGTGGTGTATTTAATTAGTATCATATTAAAGGGTAAAATCTTATCAACAGTAAGATAAATCATGTAATAGAAACTAAATAATTGGAAAAAAGTTCCGTTGAGTAGAGTTGAGTGTATATATATATATATATATATATGGTGAGCCGTTTTCATTCCTCTTAAAATTGTTTCATTGTAACCAAGAAATCATAAGATTATAGTCATAAAAATAGTCTATTCACTCGTGAGTAAAGGTGTGTACATCTAGCCTTTCCCCAATCCTACTATCAACAAAGCCTGTGCACTAAATTAGTCTTATATGTGTGTGTATGTATGTATAATAATTTTTTTTTTTTGTGATGGGTGTTGCAGTTTCTATGTGGATGAAGTACCGATTAGAGTTTACAAGAACAATGAAGCCAGAGGACTTCCATATCCAAAGTTCCAACCCATGGGAGTCTACTCGACATTGTGGGAAGCAGATGACTGGGCGACAAGGGGTGGACTTGAGAAGATTGATTGGAGCAAAGCCCCTTTTTATGCCTACTACAAGGACTTCGACATCGAGGGATGCCCTGTTCCAGGACCTACAACTTGTGCCTCTAACCCCAACAACTGGTGGGAGGGACTTGCTTACCAACAACTCAGTGCCGTCGAAGCTCGACAATACAGGTGGGTTCGTATGAACCACTTGATCTACGATTACTGCACCGACAAATCCCGGTACCCGGTCACCCCGCCCGAGTGTGTCGGAGGCATATGAATTTCATCCAACCCACCACTGTCCATTCTCTGGTACGTACATGTCTATATATATATATATATATATATGTATTAATATACATCCGTACATGTCTTATCATATGGACAAAAAGTTCAGGAAAAAGATTTTAAAATAAAATTGGCGCTCACATAATACTTAAATTTGAGCGGAACTCTTCACCACTTGTGTGTTGAAAACCATGCATATCAAAGGGTATGGAGGGAATAATAAGATTATTTGTGTGTTTGTATAAAGACTAGTTTGTCAAAGGACTGAGCAAAAATCAATGTCAACTTAAAGCAATATGTTTGTTTCTGTATTTGCTGCACACTCTGTGACAATAATGCCTTCGCATGATTGCGAAAAAGATGTACTATTATTATTATTTCTGTATTAATCTTTCAACGTGAATAAAAGAAATTTACCTTCGTTATGTATTGCTTTACTCAATCACATCCTTTCATTAAATCTGTGGCCCCAATCAAGTGGTCATTGTTTAGCCGTGTACGACACCTGGGCCCTTCACCTATTCTATACACACACATATATATATACATACACGTACACTCATAGACCCAGGTTGGATTGTTGGGTCATCAGTCACACGTGCGTTTAAATGACTGATATGTATCTATTTTCAATGACTTGAAATATTGGGTCAAAAAAAGTTGATGGATGGTCGGTCATGTCTGAGATGTGTCCCTACTAATTGGCCAAACGGCCTAATCACTTGTTCACACCTCATATTGGTCACTCCTCACTCTCAGAGAAAAGCAGATTGCCGAGGCTCGTGACAATTTGGATTAATCCTGTTTAGTGTCAATCTTTATATACTAAAAAGAGAGAAATCATTTGTGAAATAACGTTTAAATTTGTGAATATCCTAAATTCACGAGTGATAATAACATTATTTTTGCAGTTGTATATCTTATTTTATAATAAAATCTCTCTATACATGTATGTTTCTAATGTGAATTCAGTAAGATCACGATCACACAAAATCCTGCAAGGGCATGTAAGGGATTGAAAAGATATTTATTCAAAGAAAAGAACACATTTTCCACAAAATATAAAGAAAACAAATCATTGTAGGATCATACTAAGATCTGATTCCATCCATGACTACTACCCATCATCTCAAGGTAGGCAGCAAATTCAGTGTGAAATATATGAACTGACAGTGATATGCATGCATATAAGCGATTCATTTCTCCCAATATCCATCCCTGCTTTCAGAGAAGGGTACCTTTTTTCCAAGTTTATCAAGATTGCAGAGCCTCCCTGGCTTGATCTTTCAGTATTTAAACCAAGAGACCACCTAAACCAACCAGCTTGATTAAGGACAAATTCAGGGTACAAGACTTCTACTATTGCAAGGTTTGATGAGTGTTAGATATACGCAGCCTTACTCTCGCAAATGGAAAAACTATGTTTGCGACTGGAATTCATGATCTTCAAGTCACAATGGAGCAGCCTTACCGTCAAAAGAGCCTTACCCCTGTACCAACCAGCTTGATCTGCAGGTAAAAAGAAGGCCAGAAGAGCCTGACTGAAGGTGTGAAAACAAGTGGCCCTATAACATTATATAACAATAATAAATTTCACTTCAGAAGGGTAGAATTCATTGTGTGGCTTGCAATTGATCGTGTGTACATCTGTATCGGTCTTATCTCCACAATGGCTCGACCAAACATTGCCTACCTTTCAATATCAACACAGAGCTGCTTAAAAGCAAAACATCTATTCATCCCAAGAGATGATTGTATTTACTACAAAGGACTAAAATTAGGAGCTTAAGATTATTTGAAACTTCGTGTTAAGAGTCCCAATCAACTGTTACACATGCAACCAAGTCAAAGGACTAAAGGATAAGATTAGGACATAACATAAAAGATTGAAAACTATATATATAAATGATTCTCATTTCAGTGAGATGTATCAGTATGAGGACCCAAAATTGGGTGGTAGTTGAGAACTTGAAAGGTGAGTTTACATAGGATGCTGTTTAAACTTAATGCCCTTCCCACTATCTTTATACAATATTGGCAGAGAAGGCTTCAATCCTCTGCAGTAAACAGCCAGAAGATTAATTTCAATGGTTCTAAGGGTGATCAGCTAAAAATAAAGAATTGGGATATACCTTCTAAGAATTGATTTTGAATGCAAAAGGTTCTGAACTGCAAGGACAATTCCTAAACAGAACAATAAATGGCCTGCAATGCAAGCATGCACAGCCAACATTAACCAATAATCAAAAGTAAGCAGAATGGGAAAATGAGATTTTTTTTTTTCTTTTCTGGTTAGATAGGCATGTCAGAAAATGAATGACGATAGTACATGTAGGGCTGGATCATCACGTACTCACACTGCATGCATACCAACTTTGGATTTTTTCGCAATTCAACTTTTGCTGCAGTTTACAGAATCTTGCAAGTGAAAATTTCCAATGACGATCTGATTGGGATGAGTGGTATTTTGGTGTTTTTTGGGTGTGGTTGGAACAGCTTTGACGGTGAAATGACTTTTAACAGTCACTTTCATATATGATTTCCTAGGGAAAAATGTTTTTTTTTTTTTTTGTTTCCTTTTGGTTTTTACACTGTAATATGAACAATTAAAGAAGAGAACTGAGATAAAACACAGATCTCTGGCATATAAGGCAAAAGCAAAGAAGATTACTTCAAAGAAAGGGAAGAAACAAATTATTAAGCAACACAAAACACAACCGAACAAAGGTCGGAAGCTAAAGCTACTCTTGGGGCTGGAAGTGCCAGATAGAGAATTAGCAGATCTAATGTCTCCAGTGAAATTCCACACTATAATTCAAAAGCAAGAATCTCTAATTTTCATAGACAGATGCATGGGTCCCTCAAGGAACTTCTGTGCCTCTACTAGCTAAAATAACTAATGTTAGCACAATCCTCCTTCAAGGTAGAGAAAGAAAGGCCCCTCACCACGAATTTATTAAGCCAACCGAAGGAGCAGACTCATCACCTTTTGAAAGTCACCAAATGAACATTAGCAGGTGACAACACACTGGTTCTAAAAATAGTCCAAAAAGGGTATACCTTGAAGCTTGGATTTGCCAAAAAATCGAAAGGGGAGGCAATTTAACTGTCAAAAGGAGGAAAAAAGATTGACAAACCAATTAATTGACATGCCTCTGTCTTTTACAATAAGAAGCAATTTCTCTCCTCGCAGATTGACTCATATATTATCCAAAGTCATGAGCCAACAAAGACATAACATAGAAATTCGCCTTTCATATCTTGAAACCCTGAGAAATTAGAGGGCAATAAAGACAAAATATCCTCTGGCATAACCAAATAAGCAGTTTCAGCCTGAAGATACGGCAAAAAAATCAAATAAATCATGAGCCAATGGAGAATCAAGTGGTCAATCCATCTTGGCTTAACACATCAGGCAAACACCAGGTGAAAGAGCTTTACATCTTTTAGTCTTTAAAGGTCACAAGGATTTCACTTTCTTTAAGGCAGCTTATACATGATCAAGCTTAACATTTGGGGAAATTGACACGCCAAATTATCTTATGCCGAAAAGAAGGCATGTTGCAATCCAGGGGAATCAATTACAAATGAATAAAAGGATATAGTGAAAAAAAATGGTCACAAGAAATCATAAAGCCTAGGATGTGGAGTTGGCCTAATGTCAAGGTTCACTTAACATTAAGGTTCGCTTCTTTTTGATGTGGCGATACTCCTCTAAAGACTAGATTCCTGGATCTGTTCAGGATTGCCTCGGATAGAGGGGCATTGGTGGTACCGTGGTAGACTATGTTCGGTTTCCAAATAGTGGGGATGTTTGGGAGCTACTTTTTTTTAGAGCCCTCGAGGATCGGGAGTTAGATTTAGTGGATATTTTCTTGGAAGTGCTTTACATCTTTCCTTTGGCGGGTGACAGGTTTGATACTTTGATGTGGATTCCATGTCCAAATGGGAGATTCATAGTGCAGTTCTTTTATCGCACATTATGCCATGGTTGAGGATTTGGTTTTCCTTGGAAAGATATTTGAAAGGTTAAAATCTTCCGAAGTCTTGTTCTTTTGTGTGGACGATAACTTGAAAGCTATCCTTACTTTGAACAATTTAGAAAGGAAAGGACTTTGACAAAAAAAACAAAAAAGGGAGGAGAGGGAAATTTATTCCCTACTGGTGTTGCATGTGTAAGAGGGCAAGATGAATCTACCATTCATCTCCTGTTTTGTTGTAAGATAGCTAGAGATCTATGAAGCATGAATATTCTATTTTACTTCACCTATCCGTGTCGGATATGGACATGCTCGGACACGTGTCAGACATGCTCGGACTTGCAAAAATAGAGTGTCTAATTTTTCTGAATTTTGGACACGTTCTGGACACGTTGGGAACACGTTTTTTGGAATTGTTTTAATTTTTCTCTCCATCTTCTCCACTTTTTTTTTTATATACACAAAAATATATATAATAGTTAACAAATTTGTTTCTAAATTTGAATTGTGAATTTTAAATGTTAAATAAAATTCTTAAATTTTTATTCATTGACTTTTTAATTTTGATATATTAATAATATTTATGTAATTTACGTATTTTTATACCAATTTTAATTGAAATACTATTAAATTTTTATTATATTGGCATATAATATATATATATATATATATATTTAATGTTTTCGTGTCCTACGTTTTTTAAAAATAATTAGTCCACATATCTGTGTCGTATCGTATTTGTGTTCCGTGTCTATATCCGTGCTTCTTAACCAAAGATATTTGATCTATGATGTACTCTTTATTTGGTATGTTTTGGACCATGCCTGAGATAGTGGTGGACTTTGTGAGGGCATGGCTGGGTGTATGGCCTTCTTCTAGGAGGATTAGACCGAAAAAGTTGATCCTTGATACTTTTTAATTTTAGATTTTTCTGACATATTTGGAGTCAGTCCTTTCCTTTGTTGATTTTTTAGGGGAATTGGATTGCATAGTAGGGACTTAAGAGTGGGTTTTGGTATTTGTCATATGTACATGGGTTGGGTTGCATCCTCTTTGTTGCCTCTTTTTAAATTTTATATACTTATAAGAGAGAGAGAGAGAGAGAGAGAGAGAGAGAGAGAGAGAGAGAGAGAGAGAGAGAGAGAGAGAGAGAGGTGTCCACATCCATTTAAGCAGAACAATGTATCAAGGTTATGCTAAAGCTAAAAGTTCCAACAAAAAAACTGAAGAAGAAGATGCACATCCATGTTGGCAATGGAGGCACTAACCCGTGAGCAAGATAGTAAAGTTGACCAAAGGAAATTCCAAGATACTTATATACTTATAAGAGAGAGAGAGAGAGAGAGAGAGAGAGAGAGAGAGAGAGAGAGAGAGAGAGAGAGAGAGAGAGAGAGAGAGAGGTGTCCACATCCATTTAAGCAGAACAATGTATCAAGGTTATGCTAAAGCTAAAAGTTCCAACAAAAAAACTGAAGAAGAAGATGCACATCCATGTTGGCAATGGAGGCACTAACCCGTGAGCAAGATAGTAAAGTTGACCAAAGGAAATTCCAAGATACGATCTCCCAACCACAAATCATCCTAAAATCTAAGAAAGGAAAACCTACCCCATCTCAGGTCAAATGAATCTAAGAAGGATTTGGTTCTCTAGGAAACCCCTAAAGCCATGTGAAAGATGGAACTTCATACTTTTGGCTCATCATTACCTAATCAAGGCCTCCTAGCTCTTTGAGAAAAGCAGAATACGTTACTCTAAAACAAATTATCTCACTCATCCTCTAAACTGGCCCCACATGAGTCCTTTTTTGATACTTGCTGGCCCTACCAACAATATTAGAAATATTGAATAAACAATAGGTAGTGGGTATGAGTGTTGCAGACAATAGTAGTGAGGATCTTTTTTTTTTTTACCACATTGAAATACTCTTCTTAATGCTTGCTAACTTAAGAAAAGGAAGCCAAACTACCCTCGCTGACATCCAAACCAACAACCTATGCAGCACAAAAACTGCTTAAGAGAAAATGTCTGTTATAGACACCATGCAGGACATGACAATCCTTTAATATGAATGGACACTTGTGTACAAATCCCCACTAAAGTAAAATCTGCTGTGGCAAACATGGCCAGCACAGGCCAAACACAAAGTTGACATTTTTTATTACAATACATATATATATATATATATAGGGTTAAGCAATCAATTACTCTGAAATCCCATCACTTGTGACCCCAAACTTGCATGGGGGAAAACAAACAAACTACACAAATACGGCACTAAACCGAAAATAAATACAAATGGAGAGACTTGAAACTCAAGACCTCCCATAACCAAAGCTCTGATATCATGTTAAGCAATCAATTACTCTAAAAACTTAAACTGTTAGAGAATGACATAACAATGTATATCAACTTCTCAACATATAGTATAAGAAAGTTTCTATATAATAAAAAAGCAATAGTTGTATATAATATTTTTTAAGTTCCTATCTTCATAGTTAATGTTTATTCTAAAAATTTAGATAAATCAAAGAAAATTATACGTATTTCAATAAAATATAGTTGTACGTCCCCCAAAATATGTAAATTGACATACCCAGATCCTACTTTCCAACATTTTCCGTTTTAACATAATCGTGCCATGACATATTTTTGTGTGAGTGATACATAGCCAATAACAAAGCTTTTCCCACTAATAACCATTAAAGTAGACACACACTCAAACAAGGAATAATTGACTTTAGGTTGGTTAAGCAATCATAGTAATCTACAAAATTTGGAAGCTATCCGTACCAATCACAAATCCAATGAACAAAAGTAAATCAACAACCCAAGGCGGAAATTGCTGAGAATGTCTACAAGAAGGGTGAAAAAGAGGAAACGAAATTCCTTGATGCAATGGGATAAAAGTGTAGACACAATATCATCACCTTCAAGAAAACCCTCACTAGGACACTTAGAATCCACTTGGTGAGTTTTCACCGAGCTGGTCTACTTTCTTCTTCTTTTAGACACTGTCAAGCCTTTAGGTTGTTTAAGTATGTTTGGGCTAGGTCGTTAGGCTCCTGAAGCCTAGCCCGCACCACATGTTCTGTGATTGAAATGAAACTTTTCTCTGCCACTTAGAATTTACATGTTTTGGAGATTTTTTTTATCTCATTTGGAGTCAACCACTGTCCTAATGAATATATCAAATAAGGCACAAATCAATCAATACAATTACATCTGAGACACCGAAACTTTTTAAGAGGAAAACCCACAAGAGGAAAAAACAAGACCATAGTTTGATTCCAAATCTTCTATTATTAAAAATAATGATTTACACAGTTTATATGGTTTACATCATCATGAATAAATTTTTTAGACGATGCAGAGCGTATTAACAAGAAAATGAACATATTAGGAAGTTCACATGGAGCACAATTTGGACCTTATGAAATCAAGTTTTTCATTAAATTTGAGCCTTTTTTTTTTATGTTTACTTTACATTAGTAAGTTGCCGCTCAAATTTTCTAGTTTTGAGTCAAAATCCTAATTCCTTGTTCTTTTACAGGAATTCTGAACCTTGACAACCATCCTGAATAGATCAACAACTATCCACAACGGGCTTCATTTTTACAAATTAAATTAATGCATTCACTAGAGGCAAAAAAAACTCTGGGCAACAACTAAAATTTATCGGCTACAATCGCATTTAATTAAAATATGCACATTCCATTTTTTATGTTTCCAATGAGGGGGAAAATGGTGCTGAAAGAAGAAATTTGACTGCCCTTTCTGTGTATAAATATAATATGGAGAAATGTGCATTTGTTCAGACAAACATACAATTTTCATATACTTTACCGGCATGCAAATCCTGCTACCATAGTATGGAACTAATAATTAGATACATTATCACTTATATCATGCATGCCTTGTTTATATTATATTTCTCTTAACAGATAAGCTTTAGTATTAGTTGATGCATGTGAGAAGGAGAGTTGCTTTGTTAGACTGTTGCTGGGATGCTTCAATGCTCGTCTAGTTGAGACTTAGGTCTGTTCATATGTTTCTCTTGTTGGTGTTTTGTTTGCTCATCAGTTTCAAAAAGGATTAATCATCATATATTTGATAGAGGAACGAAAATGGTGCTCAGAGACTTGTACTTGTAAGACACTTATTTTGTTATAGAATAAGTGACAGGCGATTTGTAAAGTAATGAGAACTTAAGAAGTCTAAATTGAAGTCAAATTGCCTTACAAAAGTGATGAAAACGCTTGTGAAAAATATTTTAAAACTAGTTATCTTAACATAATCATACATGAAACCATCGTATTCTAATTGAGATGGTCCAACGAAGTCAGATCGCTACAATTGATACTGAATTTTGGCCAAATAAATCCGTTTAAGTTTCCAATTAGACGTAATTAAATTTCATTTAAAAAACAAAAAATCTGAGGGTTTAAGTTGTCAAAAGCAGTCATGTTGTTTACAGGTACTGCACTATAATCTCATACCAAGAAAAATAATTGTCAAGCTAACACATTGACTCGTGCAATTCCACCTTAAATGTTGGAGTAGAAGAGGAGTGGAAAGATGGGACATTGACACAAAAGAGAGCAATCATAACAAGAGCTTTGATTGCTCTAAAAATTTAAGTTATTATTAGAGAAGGTAAATAAATTGATGTAGAACAGATTGCAGAAGAATTTTTAGTGCAGCAGAATTCTTATCACTAGATTGCGTGCAATGTCAACGTGGTCAGAATTGTGTGAGATTCGGTGGGTGACTTGGAATCGATGTGTTAATCAATACTCATTGCTTTGCGATGACCTATGCCTTTTTCGGACAAATTCTTTTGTTTTGGACTTCAGAAGCACGTTTTCGTATTTTTTGCTATATATGGTAATAATGTGCGACTTAATTATGGGTGGCTACAGTTGACGTTTGGAGTTGTCCTTTTTGCAGACTACTATTTAAGTTTAGGGTTTTTGATTTATGCTTTTAATTAGAATATTTCTATTTTTGAAATTTTTCGCATTTTTTCTTTATTTTAATTATTGTTTTCCTAGTCCTAGTCGAATTAGGGTTTGCTGCCTATATAAAGGTTGCTCTTTTTATTGTAAGGTTAACTTTTAATTCAATAATAATATTTTCTTTCCGAGATCTTATTCTTTGTGCTCGTGGATTCGAGCGTGCTATTTTTGTTCGTGGATTCGAATGATTTTTCAAGAAACAGGCGGTGTCCTATTTCTTCACAAGCTTCCGCTACGTCACAAATGATATATCTTAAACTAAGAATTGATTTTATGATTTCTATACCAGCACAAACCCTTCAGTCTGGTTCAGATGAAGAGAGATGAAAAGGGTGCATTTATGATTTATGTTGGTTGCATAAACTCACATTTTTCCTTAATATTTACAAGAAGATGAATTTAAACACTAAAGAACAATGCATTTAGAGAGGTATCCTTCCATCCACTCCACATGCATGACATCGATGGTCAGATCAAGTGCTGCGCGGTGGCACATGGGAAGACACACTTATCACAGGCATGCAACAAAGTCATTTCATTTTACCAAACAAGAGACAACTCATGCGCACAAACTTGTCAGATTTCACTCTAAAATATTCATTAATTTGTGTTAAATTCTTGCAAGATAAGACAACCAATTCCATATTTCAAAGGAAAAAAACATCATACCAAGAACAAAAGGAATCACATATTCCTCAGAATTATATTGAAAAAAGAAGAAGATAGAGATAAGAAGGAAAAAAACAATTCTAACAATGTTTGATGACTCTGTATCTCTGTCTCTCTCTTCACCTGTTATGCAGAGGATCGGGTCCTGTTGGCACCCCTCTCTTGTATTCGGAAGTAACATTGCAAGAGTCATAACAAGAAGAATTGAAAAGGTTGGTGTAATTGGAAAGCCCCCAAGCGAAATTAAGAAAGTTTGCCAGAATCAGCAGAATCACAAGTACAGCAAGTGTACCCATATTGACCATGTCTCATGAAAGAATAAGAAGATGATTCAGACCAGGAAGAAAAAAGTGACTATACAAATACAATATCTTGAAGCAGAGGAGGGAAGTAAGCTAAAAGAAGAGGCAGTGGCATGTCTGAAGATTGGACACTGGGAATGCTACATTATCATCACACATGAGAAGCCTTTGATTGATCTCAGAAGACTTGGATCTCCTTCTCTCAGAATCTAATACTTGTCGCTGGCAGGGCAGAGTCTGTTTCAAATTTGGGCAACCATGAAGCATGAATTGCAAACATGATTTTGTGACTCTCGTCTCCTCAAGTGTCAGAGATGGGGGTTTTTGCTCCCAACAGTATCAAAGATCTCTATAGACTGGTGGGTCTCTTAAAAAGTTGATAATGGAGGGCTCTTTTTGGAAAAACATGCTTGCTTAAAACATACTTGATTGAATACAATCTATTGATATTTTATTTATGTCATTTAGCCAACTAACAAAAAGAGGTACAAGAAGCCCTTTTCTATTATGAAAAACCACAAGAAGTTGAAGTTTCAAACCCACAAAACACATGAAAAATTTGGAGAAAAATATTAAAGAATTCTTAAAATAAATTTTTTAATCTACAAGATTCATAATAATATTCCAAGATTAATTTTTTATTAAAGAAAAAAATCCAATGGTAAACTTACATCTTTAACACCATTATAAAATATTATAATTATACTAAAATAACCTTCAAAATACATTTTAAAAAATATTAAATAATTCATAACATAAACTCTTCAATCCAAAAAAAAAAAAAAAACACAACATATCATAATATTTTTATTTATCTAGAAGGCCTAAAAAATAAATTTTCACTTCATAAAATATTATAATTTTTTTGGATTGAAGAATTTATTTTATATACTTTTTAGAATTTTTTTTTTAAATATATTTTAAAGGTCATTTTAGTTTAATCAGTAATATTTTTTAACAGTATTAAGATGTAAGTTAACAATTAAATTATAGATCTTTTAAATAAAAAAAAAAAAATTATCATGAACTTTTTGAATTTAAAATTTTATTTCAAAAACTTTTTAGCATATATATATATATATATATATATACATATATTTATATATTACAATAATGTTCTAATTTAAAATATATACTTACATGTCAAAATTTGATTTGTATTATCACTTAAATTTTTCATGTTACCTTACTAGTCAGCATTGTCATTTTCTCGTATTGGGTCAAAATTGAAACATGAAGTCCTCTATTTTACATTAAATTAAATTTGGGCCATGTATATGGGATACAGAGTTTGGTCCATTTAACAATCGTTCAGGCCGGCCTGATCACACATCAGGCTGAATGAAATGGAGATGGAGTTCGAGTTAGATGGGCCTTTGTAGCCCGAATTGCCGCAAACCAATTACTCCACACAGAAATCTTATATCTATCAATTTCTTATGATTTTAGGCTCAATGTTGAGTTGTTTTTTATTTCTATCAATTTCTTATCTTATTTAGAATCCAAATTTGGGCTCAATTATTAAAATATGCAAAAAAAATTATTTCTCTAGTCTTATTAGGATTAAAGAGGAGTTATAGTTTCTTAATCAAATTTCGAATTTTATAGATTTTATATTTCTGACTCAGTTTCCTAACTCTATAAATATGACATGAAAAACTTATATTATTTCAAATTCATTAATAAAATCCAAATTTTAAATTTTAGAGATTTTATCTCTCTCGTTTTTATTATTATTTACGTCTAATGCATTTTTCATCCAACAAATAAGAGATGCATTCGCATATAAGTATAGTTGCTAGGGCATTTACCAATCTCAATTTTCTTGTACTCTATCCATGTATAATGGAAAACATCATGTCCTACTAAAACAAACAAAATCCAAAACCCTAAAAATTCGAGATATAGCAACATAAATCAATATTTATCTAAAAATTTGAAATTCAAACTTGCCAAAAACTCTTTCGGCCCAGAATGAGCCCAATCTTGTAGAAATGAGTCCAAAATGAACCCAAAAAAAAAAACCCGTAATTCTAACAAGAAGCGAAAAAGTTCAACGGTACTACTTTATCTAATACCATCATGCTTAAATTTGAACATTTCACGAAATCTGTGATTGTTATATAAATATTTAAATTTGAACAGTAATCTCATTATAAAACTTTCATACTAAACTTTTTTTCAACAACTGGACATGTATTTGTAATTGATAAGTTATTTTTAAAAAAAAAAAAAAATCATACTCAGTCCACTAATTAAAAGATACCCTCTAAAAATTTTACAGTCTAGAACAGAGGTTTTATTCGAGTGTTAAAAGTGTCAACACCCGATGGAATTAACAAAATTTTCTACCTATTGTTGTATTAAAAAGAAATGAAATTTTGTGGCCAACATCTAAATGTTAATTTGACAGAGACCGTACTTGTGATTTTTAAAACATTCTCTAAAATAGCATTGAGAAAATGACAGACTACTCCTTGATTTTAGACCAGACACGCCGCGCCAAACATACCACTACTCCTTGATTTTAGACCAAACATGCCGCGTCAAACATACCCTAAAGCCGCCTAAGATTTTCAGGTGAACGCACACTCTAGAATGTAGATAAGTTCGGCATTTGATGGACATCAAGTGTCCACTTAAATGAGGAATGGACGTAAGAAATTTGTTACTTCCCGACACAAATGGCGCTTGTAAGATCGCCATCAATTGCTTTAACTTCCTCTTAGGGATAGCAAATGCAAGTACGTAACATGGAATATTTGTCACTTGTTAATCAACCATTTCTCTGCAACAAATTCAACCTAACCCTCGTTTGAATGTGACTATTATCTACAACACCCGATTCAATTTCATAATATGTTTCTTCAAAGATTTTCTACCAACTTGGAAGTTGTGACCTTTTCTGCTTTCCAATAGTAATTAATTGCTTGTTTGGTTAAGGTCGGTAAAAATATGAAAGATAAATTATATCGATTTTTTTAAAATTTAAGATAATTATACTGATTTTTTTTTTTAAGTTTTCTAAGATTATACTGATTTCTTTTACTTTACTTGACAGTATACAAATACTATTTTTCAGTCAATTTTTTTTTCAAAATGATAAAATTGTCTATTTTTTTTATTTATTTTTACATTTTTTCATTTTTAACCAATTTTTTCTAACTTTTTTTAAAGATTTTTTTAATTATTTTGTATAAAAATAAATTTAAGGTTTTTATTAATATTTATTTGGAAAATGAAAAAACATTATCAAAATTGAAAAAGAAAAAAACATAAAAGGAGTAGTTTTGAAGGAAAAAAAGTGATTCAAGAGGGAATCTATATATTGTCAGGTAAAGTAAGAGAGGTCAGTGTAATTTCAAAAATCTCAATGAAGAATAGTGTAATTGTCAGAAATTTTAGAAGAGGACAGTGTAATTTACATAAATATAAATTATAATTAACAATTAATGATAATAAGCAAGTGTTTGATAAAGACTTGAGTATTTGGTAGCAATTGTTAAAAAGTGATTATAAAATTAAAATTGACAAAAATGAGAAAAAGAAAGAAAATAAAAATGGATAATAAGCTAATATAACATTATTTTATATCAGCTTAATTTAAAAAAAAAAAAACACCAATGTGTATTTTATTGAAATAAACTAATTTCAACTTAAAAAGTGCAAGGCTCGATGCATTAACGAATTCTAATTTATTGTGACCAAACAAATATTTTTGAATTAAGTACTTAATTTCTCTCTTAAACTCAACAAGTTAAAACAAAAAGCATTACAAATTATAATAGAGCAACTTTATTATTATGTCAAACCTCATTCTTTATATAATTATTATTTGATAAAAGTGATGGAATATTACAATCAATTCTATTACAACCAACTCAATCAACTTATAAAACTATAATTCAACATCCTCTCGATCTTGGACAAACAACCTAACCCAATTCATAACTGGGTAGAAATAAATACTCACATCTTCCTAATAAAGAGTGAGATTTAAATCCGTGATCTCTCCTTGAAAGAAGCATCTATGACCAATTAGACTAATCTCAATTGATTTACGTTGTCATTATTTGGTGCAATTACAAAAGTTCAAATTGTGAAATAATCCATTAGGTTGTTTTCAAACTTACTCCCAAGATCTTGCATTTAAAATTTGCAAATTTTGAAATTGAATTTTTTTTTTTTTTGAATTCTTATTGCACGTTAGAAATTGCATTATTAAACCTCAATATTGACTTCAGCATTGTGGAAATAGTTGAGGTTTATTCTTCTAATGATGGTTAGTCTCGTTCTCATGAATTATAAATAGGGAAACCAATGATAAAAGAGGGGGATGAGAAAACCCTTGTCCAAGAAGGGGACAGGGGGCTAGGAAAATTGAAAAAGAAGTGAAAAAAAAAGGCACATACATCATTACAAAGGAAAATTGTCGTATGCATCAACAAAGATTATGTAAAAAAAAAAAATTAGAGAAGTAACAAAAAGGTCAAAATTTATGTTACCCTAAGCTCAACTAACTCAAAAAAGAAGAAAGCAATGCCCATTGCAAGATTCTAGTTGAAGACTGCTGGAGCTTAGCTTCTAAGTTTGAATGGTGTAGTTTCTTCCACACTCTCAGAGAAGCCAATAGATGTGCCGATGTTCTGGCCAATCTAGGTAAAGCCCAAGTGGAGCGGCTAGTGGTGCTTGATGCCCCTCCTAGCCTTGTTATCAGAGACCTTGTTGCTGATGTTGCAGGGTTAGCCCATGTGACGGGCTGTTGGTTTTGTTTCTTGGCGGTTAGTTTTGTTTCTTTCTCCTGTTCACCAAAAAAAAGAAAAGAGCATTAGATACTGAACCGAAATCTCTAGTTTGAGACTCGGGATAATGTTAGTAATATACATAGTATATCAGTAAAACAGTTTTGTATACACTTAGATTAAAACTGAAACAGAATTTAAAATTATATGTAAACAGTAACTAATTTGAAATACAGAACAGAATTTAGTATTTCTTTTATTCAGGAAAGCAATACTGTTGCAGAATTAAAATATAGAAATAATAAAACTTAAACGAAATTCATAAACGAAATTAGTACCTATAAAGAATTGTAGAACAGGAACTTGATTTGCAGAGAACAGAAAACCAGATCAAGTCTTGTGTTAGACACAATGTCCTTAAGACAATCTATTACCCTCTCAGTGGTGCTCAAGAGTTCTTGGCAATATGTCTCTCAGGATAAAATAATCTACCAACACACAGGCAAGCACTACCAATGTGTTCTGTCGAACCAGTACTATGCAGAACTCTCTCACAATAAATATGAAGACGAAAATGTTATGAATGAATGGAATGCAGAATGATGTGATCGTGTGTCCTATTTATAGACTTGCTCATGCCTGTTTGGTATAGGCATGAAGCTTGGGTCATGTCTGTTCATGGTGAACAGACATAGTTGCATCCATGGAGAAGACGTCCATTCAGTCAAACAGTACGTCCAAAACGACAGCTTTTTGGACTCCCAATGGTAACTATACGCACGCCGCAAAACGATAGTGTTTCAGAATCCCAACGGTAACTTAAACGCATGTTCAAAACAACTGTGTTTCTGGTTTGGAAAATTTTAAATAAATTTTCTCTAAAAAGATATATACAAGCTCAGGCCTAGAACCCGAGCCCGGTTCGGTGCGGGGCGGCGGCGCACACGTGTGTGGTGAACTAAGCATGTGTTAGGTCCTCCCCCTTTCAGAAAACTGGGGTGCCCCTTGGGGCTTAAACCCTCCTCCAAGGTATGTGCATATATACTAATTAAAAGCCTTGTACCCATCCTATGTGAGACACAAGCTTTTTGCACAAGCTTTAAGTTTTTGTTACCATTTCCAAGTGGTGATGTTTGGAGGCAACACATTCACTCCTTAATGGTTTTGAGCAACCCAAAATATAATCTTCATCTCCTCATGAAAGAGAACACATTCCCATGTAGACCCACTTTAATTTTAGCTAAAAGATAGCTAA
This sequence comes from Nyssa sinensis, assembly GCA_008638375.1. Lineage (NCBI taxonomy): Eukaryota > Viridiplantae > Streptophyta > Magnoliopsida > Cornales > Nyssaceae > Nyssa > Nyssa sinensis. The sequence goes on along the minus strand of CM018032.1, from coordinate 10,682,688 downwards.
TCTATAAAGCTCAAACCCATTTTTTCCAACAGATAACTCACACGGATACTAGCACAGTTGATTGGTAAGACAATTTTTTAACATTTGAGTGAATCGTACTCAAAACTTAACATGGGTTCGACTTCCCACCATTACGGAACAAGTACATGAATGACCAACCAAAAAATTAGCTTCCTTGGAGGTCAAGCCTTCGAGTAAGTTATCCTTAGGATTTTAACCCTTTCCCCCTTCATGTTATCTCTTAACTTATCCCATGTATAGTACTTGTTTGGATAGGTGGTGAAAATAAATATTTTGAAAAAAGTTATTTACTTGTACTTTTTTAAAACGTTCATTTTGGTCTTAAAAATATTCAAATTAATGTTTTGAGAAATTCAAACAAACGTTCACTTATTTCAAAAATTCATTCAAAACGTGAAAATGGCCAAAGAAGTGATGAAACCACCCATCCCAATATATCCATATATTCAGTCTATTGTTCCATCCATCCAATGTAGTCAAAAGCACTAGAGTTTTTAAACTATGGTTTTAAATTTAGAATTTCAAATGATGGTTTGCATATTTTTGGTTTACATCAATTATACAATACATCAATTGATAGGTTCGATTGTAGTAAAAATTTTACTAATTCTTCTTTCACTTGTTTTTGAAGAAACTTAATTTTTTTAAAAAAATAAGCAAATAATGTCATCACCATATCCCAATTTGAAATGATTTGCTGGCTGGCAAGATTCATAAAAGTAATATATTTCATAGCAAAGGTTTAAAAAAAAGGGTTGAGGATGGTGTTACTTTTCCTTCTACAGCCATTAAGACCCACTGTAAATAGTGATGATTGATAATTAAATATCTTATTTTGAATATTTCCTTAGTTGTATGCAGTATGCACGTCAAGAAGTTAAAAAAGCAAGGTTTCACATTAAAGAAAATTTTTTATTACTTCCAAATCATTGCAACATACGGTTGCATGATATGTTAAATTTGTAGTTACAACGAACATATATACATATGTGACATATTATCTAATTTTTAAAAACATGATCCGGAGGCCACAAAATATCAACTCGAACATTAGAAGGAAACAAAGAATATATCACTGAAGAGAAAAAGAGTACACAAATAATATGTGATAAATAAATTAATAAAATGGCCACTGTATATCTGTTTAACCTTTTGTTAATATTCTGGACGAAATACATTGTGATCAATTAATGAACAAAAGTTGTTTTAAAAATGTTTGTTTAATAGTGTTAATACATTTTTTGAAATAATTTTTTCACAAATATAAAAATCAAATTGAAGTGTAAAAATTGTTCCAAATAGACTTATAATGAGAAGAAAATATCAACGTTATTCTTGCCAATTTTTCACTACAATTTCTCTCCATATATATATATATATATATAGATATATGATTATATATATTTATATTATTTTTTTGATTGATCGATTAGGGAATATTTTGGACTAATTTATGTTAACATAGTATGAATAAATCTATAAATTTTGAGGCGTATCTAAAAACACTTTCTTTAAGACGTAATTTGTCCCTACTTGGTAGTGTACGTGGATGGGTTACTGAAAAAATCGTCTCCAGGATACAACAAAACTTTCGGTATGAAGAACTGTAGCCAGCAAAGTTGAAGGATTTCTCGTGAAATCCTTTGATTATAATTTTTATTTTGAGAAAGGGACTTTTAATGATTTTTTTAATTCGTTGTACTACTGTATTTATAGATACATAGATATTTTTTCATGAAAAGACACCACATGTTCATGAAAAGATACAACATGTCTAAAGGATATGTTTTTAAGGAAGAATCACAATCATTCTATTCAATGTGTCTCTTGAAAAAAAACACAACCTTTCTGAAATATCCATTGGACACACCTATCCAAGAAACATCTATTCAATGGACTCATCTGATCATCTCTTAATCTGAATCGTTGACCAGGTGATCCAAAATTAAATCAATAAAAAATTGATTTGCCTTTGATGAATCTGCGCTACGTGCAAAAACATGTTCGAATTATTACACGTTGCTTTTCTATGGATTACAATTTATTTGAGCTTGGTTCAACTCATGAGTTAACAAGAACCTTACATAACTTAATTAAATATAAAGAATAAGTTTTCATATATAAACATACAAAATAAATAGAACAAAAATCGATGTAAAACAAAGTTAAAAGCTATTATGCTATCAAACATAAGAACTTGACTTCACAGTTTATACGTACCAAATTAAATCCTATTTTCCATGACCATCAAGACCAAATAATGAAAAAAAAATTAATAAATTTTAACGATTTCTTTTATTTTCAATTCAATCTCTCAAAATTAATTTTTTTTTTAAAAAAAAAAGAGCGAAAAAAAAAGAGCTAGTCATATCCAATATATGGCTACGTGGTAGGTGTAGATTTGTGAAGGTATGAATTAGGCCTGACAAAACGAGCGGGTTGGGCGGGTTTGGGCAAGTTGTAAACGGGTCGGGTCATAAACGGATTGAACCCATATTTGACCCGAATTAATCGGGTGGAATACAGGTCGGGTCATAAATGGGTCAGGTCAACCCAAATTTGACCCGTTACCCACTTTTTTTTTTTAGAAATAAAACACTACCTAAGATTGCCACATCTCAATCAAGTAATATGACTAACAAAAGTCATCATGTTTCTCTGTTAAAACTTTTGTGAATACACATTAAGAAAAAATGAGATAATTACACTTACCTCCCCTAAGGTTTCTGACAATTACAGAAACCTCCCCTGTATTTTCTAAAATAACACTGTCCCCCCTGTCAGACCTGTCTCCTAAACGTCGCTAACGAAACCTGTTGATTTACTATTTTACCCCTTATATTTTACTTTACCCTGTATCACTTCTCTCTCTCAATTTCTCTTACCTAACCCTATGTCACTTCTCCTCCATCTCGACGGACATGGAGAACAACCTCTGAAGAGATCACAAAATTGTAAGTCTGATGCAGCGAGAGGTATGTCTCCCAGAAAGCATCCTTGGACTCTTCATTGGTGAAGAAAGTTTTGGATGGTGCTTCCTAGCCTCTGCTCCGAACCTAGTCATAGGCCGTCTTTCAAACAGCCCAATCTTCTAAAGCTTTTGAGGCCTCAATTCATGCTTCACTATTCCCTTCTCCAAATTCAATTCTTCCTTATTAAACCCACTATGATTACTCACAAATTTCTCTCCCCTATCATTGCCAAACATTAAGATACAAACCTTAAATGTGAACAAATTTTTACATATTTTTTTCTCGGCAACCAAACGAGTAAAACAAAGGATTTTGAATCAATTAAGAGAAAGAAGAGGTTACTCGGGTGGCGAGTTCGAAAGATTGTGCATTCAAAGCAGGCTGACCATCCTCACCCTTCCGCAAACCAATATACATTCAAAATCAGTAACTTAGAACCACAAATTTCTCTCTCTCTCTCTCTCTCTCTCTCTCTATATATATATATATATATATATATACTATATAAAGGTGAATATATGTGCGTAGTATATAACCTGAAAGTAAGAGATTATGCTGGCCTTGGATTGAAGTATATAACCTCGGGCGTAAAAGTAAGAGATTATGCTGCCAAGATCGGGTAACTGGTTTGATTCGATTCGATCCCCTGATTCAAGACCTCACACGAATCAGATCCCGGCAGGGATAGACTGAGGGACGTAGGGGGATCAGTAGGTAACTTGAATCAAAGGAGGGTTCCATCAAGGTCGAAGCTAGGTAACTTGCATACCAATAGAGTATCATCTGCTGCAAATGCTGTTAATGAGACCAAAAATTTTGTTTCTTTGAACAGAAGTTTAACTGGTCGGACACGATCAAGGATATATACCTGCCAAAGCAAAGAATTGTAAGTCTGTTGCAGAGAGGAACTGTTGTAACAAGCAAGATGATTCCTTATCCCCAGTTCAGAAAAGGAGGTCATTGATCATTAGGCACTGTGAGAATTGAAACCTCCGTCAGTTGAGCATGATACAACCATGTGGCTTAGTTTGAGATGTGTATTTTCTGGAAATCAAAATATAGAAAACATAAGAGTCACCCTTTTCCATTTGTCTCATTTCATCTCGACCAAACGGACGGTTATATCTATCTTTTACTCAGTTTTCTCTGTTTTTTCTCAGTTGGCTAGTCAGATTTCCTTGGCTCTAGCTCTCTCCTGGTTCAACAATTTTTCAATTTCAGTCTTGGGTTTAAAGGAAGGGCTGGAGCACCAAGTTTTTCAATTTCAATACTGGGTTTCAATTTTTGTGTTTGATTCTGGTACACTTTTGGATGGCTTTGAACGGTAATTGAAGCAAGCAAAGCCCTTTTTCAATTTTAGTTCTGTGTTTGATTCCGTTCCAGCTGACCCATTTTTGAAGAGAGAGAGTTGTTGAGCAGTCTTGGTTGTGGATTGGTCTTTAGAGTTTGAGAGACCAAGAATAGAATTGAAAGAAAAAACAGATTGATGGAGAAAAGAGAGGAATTTGGGTTGTAGAGAGAGAGGAATTTAGGTTTATGAGAGAGAGGAGATGATAGAAAAAATTGTCTTTTTTTAATTAAAATAATTATTATTAAAGTGAGGATAATTTTGTCATTTAACCATGACTTGTAAGGGGCAAAATTGGTATTTAGACAAAAAAATTGCTTACATCATCAAACGACGTTAGGTCAATTAACGGTAGGGGGAATCTGTTATAGACATTGAAACCAGAAGGGGGATAGTGTTATTTCAGAAAGTATAAGGGAGGTTTCTGTAATTGTCAGAAACTTCAGGGGAGGTAGGTGTAATTTACCCAAAAAAAAATTATTTCTCTATTTGTAAATCTAATCAAGCGAAATTTATGGTGATTACTTTCACGAGTTCATTTTCTTTTCTAACTTGAACTCAATTGTTAAACTAATAATAACTTAAATAGTTGTTTTGATAAATAACATTATCTAGGGACTTAAACAAAACTTATAAGAGGATATAAATTTATGTAATTATCTCTGAACATTCATAACTTAATTAGAACTATAGGATTGGAGTCGCTACTAAGAGATAAGGTTTTGTGAGAAGAAAGAAAGCTTTTATCATATGAAATTTTCAAAGACAATAATGATTTGTTGGTATGTTGATTATTGAAAGAATAAGTTAGATGGTTTCCTTTTAGATGCATTGCTCCATTAATTCAAAAATTTTCATTAACTCATCAATTCAATTCTGTTGTTTGCTTTAGTTCAACTTAATCCAAAATGCAATGGATTAATCTATATATATATATATATATATATATATATATCTTATCAATTCAATTCTGCTGCTTGCTTTAGTTGAACTGAATCCAAAATGCAATCCATTTATATATATACATATATATATATATATATATAAACCATAAATGGGGTTATATTAGAAAAATCAATCAGTTAAAAAAATAGTTGAATGGACGGTAATAATTAAGATGTGAAAGATGTTTTAAAGATATATTAATTTTTGGATTTTAATTATGTGATTTTGAACCAATATTAATGGTACATACTACAAGGGTGATTTAAGTGCTGGAGATATATTTTATTTAGATTTTTTATCAACTCCTTGCATGGATTTTAAATAGATTTTTCACCCTATATATATACATATACTTATACATATATAATTTTTTAAATATTAATTTGGTTTTATAATTTATTGAATATGTTTTAATATTTTGTTCTTCGTCAAATAAATATATAAATATAAATATATATTTATATTTATATTTATATATATATATATATTCTTATGTATATATATAAATGGAGATATATATATATATATATATATTATACTATTTTGTTATTTTTCATTCTCAACTTGTTAAACACCCATATTCAACCCGCATTAACCCGCTAAATTAATAGATTCCTTATTACTCAACCCGTTTATGACCCGCTAACTAAATAGGCGAGTTTGGACGGATTGATTGTGGACAGGTTGACGAATTTGAATAACTTTTGTCACCTCTTGTATAAATGATAAAGGTACAAGCAATAAAGTCCCCATAATTAATACCAGAAAATTATGTCAACAAATTGGTTGTTATGTTTAGAACCTTAATTAAAACATTATCACATGTCATTAAAATTAAAACAGAAGGAGTTGCTTTCTGAGTCTATAAATGGCTAAAACAATACTATAATGTAAACAAACCATAATCTGATTAAACTTGACAGGCCGACGGCCCCGACAATTTAGCCAACACGTGACATGTGTCTCTCATACATACATATATATATTGTGACGTGTGCATACGCATATATTTTCATTGGTATTTTTAATATTATGTCAATGACTCGGTATATACTCTTGTCAAATTATAATTTCATCATTCTATCTGCTCCATCTGATTAGAAAAATAGCTTTTCTTTCTTGTGTATATGCTATCTTAAATAAAAAGCATTGACATGCCTCAAATAATATTTTATTATTAAAATATAAATATTAAATTATAAGATAAATTATATTTATTTTTTTAAAAAAATTTTAAAATTATATAAACATTTTTTAAAAATTTTAAAATTCCACTAATTTTTCATAATATTTTACCTTAAATTATTTTTTACATAAAATAAAAAAATTCAAAAAGTTAGAATTAAAAAAATACAAATATATATATAAATAAATAAGACAATTTTATCAATTTAATTAAGAATTTTGATTAAATTGAGTAGTTGTATATTGTTTATTAAAAAAAAAAAGTTAATATGATTTTAAAAATTTAAGAAGAAATAAATATAATTGTTAAAAAAACTTTAAAAAAATAATATAATTTACTTTAAATTATAATATTTTTATGTTATAATAATATAAAAATATAAATTTGACGGGAGTCAAACGATCGTTTCTATCGCAGATGCCCTTGCGTCCATATTGGATGAGACCAACCGGTAAAGAGTAGCTTCCTGGAAAGTCCCCTCAGGATTTTATTCGTCTGCAAACATCATTTCTTGACAACAGCCAACAAAACAATGAATGATGGGTGGACCAAACGACCATAACAGATCTCTTACTAATGATTCACCGACGACTTTTCCCCTTAACCAATCATCATTGCGTGTCTCTGAAGTTACTATACTTCACACGATTTACTTTCACACCCATCAATCTGGACTGTCCATTCAGTAGCCGTACGTAAGATCTGTCACTTTGAATGGTTTGGATATGACTATGAGTCCCACGTCACAGGGATTGGGTGGGAGTCGGGCCCACCTGAGAAGAGGGAGGAAGGGGCACATGGAGACATCACGTGGTGCTGTGACCCACCGGTCCCCAAAAAGTCAGGTCATCTCACGCGGCCATCACCCTTTCTATTTTATGTAATATACATGTATTTTTTATTTTATTTTATTATTTTATTTTTATTTTATAATTATAATTAAATAATCACATTTAATGTAATTACATATATGACACGAGTAATGCTAATTTTATCTTCATATTTTATCAAAAATGTTTATCTTTATGAGTTGACAGTGTTATATTAGTTGGATATCATATAATATCACATCATAATGTAATATTCAGTCAACATAATACTGTCAACTCGTGAAGATAAATATTTTTAGTAAAATTTTTAAGTAAGCCGAACATAATTGATATGACAAAATAAAATTGTAACATATAACCAGAAATAACGAACATATTTTTTTTTACATGTTTTGGAGTTCAGTGGTGTCTTTTTTTTTATATGTTTATTATGCAATTAAACTAATGAATAATTTTTCTATTTTTTTTGGTATTTCCTATCTCCAAAACCCAATGGAACTAGACAGATACACGTGAGCCAAACAACCCCTCCCCACCTTTTGTATCTATATACTATATTCACACACAGAATTGGAAACCTCCAAGAAAGTTATCATTATCCTTTTTATAGGTTTGGATAAAAAAAACAAGAGGCACCCTCATCACTGCAAAGACTTTCACAAGCAGTATTCAAAGGGACAAGACAACATATATGATAAAATTTAGTAGAAAGAAAACAAACATAAATTGAAAAGAAAACAATAAAAATAGTAGTAATCCATTCATAGATTTATATTAATTGTCTAATGATTTACAAACATATGTAGAAAGAGGATAAGATTGATTAGTAACTTGTATATATATATTTTTCTACAAATTAATTAACATTATTGCTTCATTACATGCATGCCCTTAACTAAAAACAAAAAGGGTTGGGGTTGTGGAGAGTTCTGTATTCTCTGATGACTGATGATAATTATATGCTCAACAAGCGGCTGATGGATTAGTGAAAGGATTATAGAAGTGGGGCTTTGGAGCCATTTTAAATGGGCTCTTCGAGGTCTTATCGGCGCCAACGCCGCTGATCCTCTCGCAGGACGGGCACATGGTGAGGGTGGCCGCCGGCAGCTGCATGTAGAAGGGTTGGCCTAGTTTCAGTGCTTTCAGTTCTTGAAGCTCCTTTTGTAGTCTCCTATTTTCATCTGTTAGTGCTTGACAGCATTTCTTCAAGAATTCGCAGTCCACTTCTGTTTGCTTAAGCTTTGTCCTATCAATAAAAAAAGAAAAAAAAAACTTACTCAGAGTCATATATATATATATATATATATATATATATACACTCTTAATCTTATGAAATACTTTTCTGTCGCAAAATAAAGTAGGCCACGGTAGTACATATATAACTATCATATTAGGTAAGATCTGTATTTTGTGCCTACCATAAATATATACACACACATACACACATGTTCGGGTGTTTTTCAGGTAGTTTTTAATAGATTGAGGATAATAATTAACCTGGCTCTACGGTTCTGGAACCAAACTTCTACTTGCCGAGGCCTTAGCTTTAACTCCCTCGCTAAATCTTGTTTTTGTTTCTGTAAATTCAAACATGATCATAAGTTTTCATCCATAAATAGAAATTAAACAAATTACTGCCCATCATTATTTATATAGATATATATCCAGAGAGAAAGAGAGATAGAGAGAGAAAGTCTTACTGGATTGAGAGTGCTGTGATGTTTGAAACTTTCCTCTAAGAGAGCGGATTGATCTTTATTGAGTCTAAGTTTCTTGTTCCTACCATTAATACCATCATCATCTTCATCATTACTTATCCTTGAAGAAACTCTCTCTGTCTCTATCTCTATCTCTTCATCTCTCTCCCTCTTCACACTAGCATTAGAGAACGAGGAGGCAGCACTATCTTGACGAAATAACTGATGATGATCACCGGACTCATAACTACCTTTATTGATCACATCAATCCTTTTAGCCACCTGATAAGTCTCACCGGCCGACAGACCCAATGTCAGAGACGGCTCAAAATTTAGGCACGGCTTCTTTGGCCTATGATTACCGGTCTTCGCCGGCGGAGTCTCGAGTGTTGATGTAAAACCTAGCCCTAAAACAAGGCCTGTATTATGAATTTCATCAAAACCCATTTATCTCTGAAATATTATGGTTAAGCAGAGGAAGAAAAGAGGTGGGTGTGTGATGAGTCTTGTGACTATGAGCTTGTACAAAGGTATATATGGAGTGAAAAGAGGAGAATATGAAAGAGGGGGGGGGGGGTATCTATGATTAAATAATCAAACAATTGGTGTGAAGGAATGATGTGAAAAGTCTCTCTCTCTATACATAAGTTGACCATTTGAACCCACTGTTGTTCCCCCATTATAATAACAAAGAAACAAGGAAGAGTCCACTGTTCTCTCGTATACACAGTAGAATTAGAATCAGTGTACAAAATAAAAGAATACGTGGATTCACGTGGTGATGGCCATCGGGGGGAAAAAGTTCAGTGTTATGGTAATATTATGATATTGTTACTGTAATATGAATATTGTAATAAAATTTATATAAATTTAAAAAAGCAATATATTATAAGGACAGTAGCGTAGTATTATTATATTAATGAACTTTTTTTTGCTATCAGAAAAATGATTCGTCCGTCTCTCGCCACCTATTAACGTACCAAATTTAAGTATTATTATTATTATATGGAGAAATTAATCGCAAGTGACAACACACGTGATCATGTGTGATATTGGCCAATCAAATCTCGAGTAACAATACTTAGCGTGTGACCGTAACATTTCTCATATATCTATTCTCATTCTCATCGTATTCTATTTTTTTTTAATTACTCATTTCTTCAATTTCTCTCTTAGATGTATGACAAATTATTTATTACTTAATTATTTTATAACAAATACATGATGTGTCATATATCGAGAATAACTTAAATTTGCTCAGAGTTTAACTAAAGATAATCCTCTTAACTCATTAATCATGATTAAAATAAAAAGACTAAATTCTCATTTAAAAATAAGTCCACCGAATTAGTTAAGAGTTTGAATTCTTCTCAAATTAAGTATTTTTTCTCAAAAAAAAAAAAAAAATTAACCTTTTTTGCTATCTTGTTTGTTACTTTTAAAATTTAGTTTTTCAATAAAAACAACAAATGTTAATATATATTTTTTTAATTTTATATCTTTTATCTATATCCGCTTTTATACATTTTTAAAGAGATTTTGCATGTCATATTCATTTTCTTGTAGGGCTCGCAAGTTTAAATATTTGATGAGTGGAGAGAGATGTAGCAAAGTTAATGGGTGTGGTCAAGGAGTATCAAATTTGACCTTAGTGTTGTTGTGTACATAGGAGGGAATTAAGATAACATAGATCATCAAAAGCTCACATTACGAGGCGTTGCAACCTTGGGGAGAGAAAATCTTAGTGCCTCTACTAATGACTTGTTATATTACCTTAAAACTTTTACAAAAATATTTACACAATTGATATGGCAGCATTGTATTAATTTTACATCATATGGATGTGATGTAAAACTAATTTGACCTTAGAGTTGTTGTGTACATAGGAGGGAATTAAGATAACATAGATCATCAAAAGCTCACATTAGGAGGTGTTGCTACCTCGGGGAGAGAAAATCTTAGTGCCTCTACTAATGACTTGTTATATTACCTTAAAACTTTTACTAAAAATATTTACACAATTGATATGGCAGCATTGTATTAATTTTACATCATATGGATGTGATGTAAAACTAATTTGACCTTAGAGTTGTTGTGTACATAGGAGGGAATTAAGATAACATAGATCATCAAAAGCTCACATTAGGAGGTGTTGCTACCTCGGGGAGAGAAAATCTTAGTGCCTCTACTAATGACTTGTTATATTACCTTAAAACTTTTACTAAAAATATTTACACAATTGATATGGCAGCATTGTATTAATTTTACATCATATGGATGTGATGTAAAACTAATTTGACCTTAGAGTTGTTGTGTACATAGGAGGGAATTAAGATAACATAGATCATCAAAAGCTCACATTAGGAGGTGTTGCTACCTCGGGGAGAGAAAATCTTAGTGCCTCTACTAATGACTTGTTATATTACCTTAAAACTTTTATCAAAATATTTACACAGTTGATGTGGTAGCATTGTATTAGTTTTACATCATATCGATGTGATGTAAAACTAATACAATGCTGTCACATCAATTGTGTAAATATTTTTGGTAGAATTTTTGAGTCAGCATAGCATTACTGGTCAAATTATGATTTTGTCACTCATTCTTTTATGATTAATGCAAAACTTTTTAAAAAATTATCTAAACAAAATTTTTCAATAGTCACGTAAGTAGTGTCTACTCATTCTAACCCTCCTTGTTTTTTTTTTGTATAAGTGTTAAAAAACTTTGTTGAAATAATTTTTTACAAAATCTATTATTATTGTTCTTTTATATTTGGCCAGAAAGATTGCTTCTTTACCCCCACATGTTACCTAATGATTAGAAAGACCCTTGAACAACAAAATGCCATCTCACCTCCCAAATTCCAACATAGTGTCAAAAAAATAAAATTTTACTATTAGAATATAAATATCAAAATAAAGCATTTTAGTACTGTAATAATGTCGAGGCATGGCTCAAATCGAGGACGAACCAGAAATTTAGGTTAAGATGGGCAAAGTTTTCACTTAATGTTCGATTATAAATTTAAAATTTTAAAAAGTATACATAGTTCATATGTATTAATTGATACTATTTTTGTTAAGTAACCAAAAAATATGGATACAAAAGATGAATTAGACAAGAATACTAATCAAAGAAAAAAAAAATAGGTTATACAAAAAAATACAAAAAATTAATTAAAGTCCGATAAAGAAGTCAAATTAAAATTATGATGAAGGTAAATTTTGAAAAAACTCAAACTTAGGGGGAGCAAAATTTTAAATTAAATGAGTATATTTAATTTATTTTATTTTGTAAAATATAAAAAAGTTCAAATATATATATATATATATATATTAAGATGGGGAAATTACCCCTCCTATGAGCTCAAATGACTTTTTACATTGAAAATGATCTTACAATTATTTTCTCCAGGCGACTTCCTTACCAAGCATTAATGAGAAAAAGTTTGTCATTATTTTTGACATTATCAAATGTTAGTATTGTCGTTATTCAACTGCCAAATATATTGTGAAGACATTTATGTCTTGACTAAGTGAGATGAGAAAGACAACTTATAAGAGATCAATAAAATTATAATTGCACCCTTATGTTGAAAGTACATATGTCAAGATTTTTATTTCATGTTACTTAAATTTGAATATTTTCAACAAATTAAACTATATTTTTCATCTCACTTATATTTGTTAATAGACCTTAAGCATAGAGCTATAGTTTGAAATTATGCAAGAGCGATTTGTAAGGTAATATTTTCTTCTATCAATTTGGAATTATATCTTGACATGTCACATGTCAGACCTCAAGCAATGTTAATATCTCTATGGGTTATATAGAAGGCAAATTTGGTATTTAGTTATTATTTGTATCAATGATTTGACCAATCATAACTGATTTGTTATGAGATCATGTAAATTGTTATGGATGATTTTCGTTCAGATTAAATCGACAACTCGACAACTGAGATTTCTCTAATTACAATCCTACAAAACAAAGGGATTAAAAGTCATTGGAGTAGGTCTGGTAAAAAACTCTTCAATAATATTGAAGATTGTAACTTAATTAGGAATTAAGTCGTATCTTGAAGCGAACCTTTGCTGCCTTTTTTATAGATGATGTATATGACGTTTGATAATACTAAGGTGGAGAAGGTTTTAGATTATTTATATCCTTTTATAGCAGTTTGCTTGTTAGACATTGTAGCTCTACCATCAGTTTGGGACTGATTACCTAAGCTTGATAATACTCATGCTAAGTTTAGTACTGAGAGGTGACCTTCAACCACTTCCTTTGAACGGGCTCATGCATTCGAAGTGGTGAGGTCAGGACCTTCTCTCTATGCGACTTTATTTTGTCCACGTGTCACCATCTACCTGCTAGGGATTAGTTTGGGCACACCAGTTACTCCCCCCCCCCCCCCTCTTTTTAAAAAAGCCTTAGGTTTGCAACTTTGGCCTAACTTGAGGCCAGGGTTATAAGGTGCCAATGCCATACTCGTCATAAGTATGCATGATTGTTGTCTCTTATTTATTGAAGCGCCAACAGTCGTCGTTCCTTGGCAGTTGCCACTTCAATCACTACCTTGGGATGGAGCGATGATGGTTAGAATCTCGAAACTCCCATCTGATCAAGGTTTTCTTATAAATAGATGGAGGATCCCCATTAGGCGAGCCTCGTACCTTGCAAAACTTGAAGCTTAATTTGATCTAGTTTGATTTCTAGCTTGAGCCTTTCTCCAATGAGCAACCCCTATTCAAAACACTTTTGTTTTCTTTTTAGGTCAGATTCCTTTCCCCCTTTTTTTTTTTTCTTTTCTTCTCTTAGTATAATAATGTCTTCATTAGGAAACTTAGATGACACAGTTGAATTTGACCCCCCTCAATCAAAGGGCTTTAGAACTAGGATAGTGGATAGGTTTGAGGACAGGACCCTTGAATCTAGTCATATCACCCAAAATGGGCTTGATACCATCACGGCGGTGTATAATATCCTTTCCATAGTCATTTGTAGAGTTCCTTATACTTTCGAATGCCCTAGTACTTGTGAACCTAAGAAAATTTGTGCATATAAGAAATGGTTCAAATTAGGATTCAAATTTTCCTTCCACCTCTTTTTTCACCCTTTTTTTTCTTCAAAAACTGCCACAATGATATGCGTATCAATCGCTCGAGGTATATAATGGCCTTCATTGTTCTGCTAGGTAAGAATAAAGTTGACCTGATCTAGATCTTCTTTGTTGTACCATGGATCTAAAGAAATGTCAAGAAGGGCTCACTATATATCTTTTGACTCATGATTCAAACCCATGACCATTGTTCCAACCTCTAATAAAACCTAGAAATGCACTACAAGAAAAGGCAGTATTAGCGACGCACATGTGCGTCGCTAATAGAGGGAAAATGCGTCGCTAATGATATTTGGCGACGCACATTGAGCGTCGCTAAAGTCGCCGCAAATATTGGCATCGCTAATAGTATTAGCAACGCACAAACCCCTGTGCGTCGCTAAAAAAAAATATTAGCGACGCACAAACGGTGTCGCTAACAATTGGGAATGGGAGTCGCAAATATTATAAATAGAGGCAAAGAGCGTCGCTAAAAGATACTATTAGCGACGCACACTTTGAGAGTCGCTAAAAGATATTATTAGTGACACACACTTGGTCGTCGCTAATAGTATCTTTTAGCGACGCTCAAAGTGTCCGTTGCTAAAAGGTACTATTAACGACACACAGAGTGCGTCGCTAATAGTGAGTTAGCATTGTTATTTCTTTATTTTTAGCGACGCCTTTTTGTTCGTCGTTAAAGGTTTTTTCTTTTTGCCCGTTTTCCAACCATGTTTGCTTTGTTTTCTTTGTTTTTTTATTCCTGTTTAAACCTGTACCAATCATCCTGATATACAATAAAATCCAAACATTCTGAAATGAATATATTAAAAAAAAAAAATACATTCATATATATATATATATGTATAATATACTAATTGCGTACATTTGTAAAAGTACAATTTAACAATAAATAGAAAAATAAAAAATTGTCTCAAAACATTTAACTACAAATGTCCATGAAAAGAAAAAAAAAATAAAAATAATAAATCCCGATGCAAAACATAAAGACGGTGGCGCAATAATCTCGATCAATCTGAAATAAAGATCAAATGGTGTATATTAGAACAATTATTAAATATATATGAAATATAGAATGTGAATAGTTTAATTTCTTTTTTTTCATGCATAAATAATTAGAACGACATAAAGTAGCATAAGTTACAAACCACTGATCTGAACTGATTTCTGTAAGTTCGTGCAAGTTTATTTTGTCATTTTTGAGGTGTTTGATGGGATTTCGGGATAGTTAGGCCGATATCCGGCATTTTGGTCCGTCAAAACTCCAAAATGGGCCTTTACAGAGCAAAAACTTGCATAAGTTTCAAACCGGGCATCCGAACCGAGTGCCGTAAGTTCGTGCAAGTCAGTTTTATCATTTGTGAGGTGTTTGATGGGGTTTTGGGCTCGTTTGGTTGATATCTGATATTTTGGTCTGTCAAAACTCCAAAATGGACCTTTTTGGAGTTGAAACTTGCATAAGTTTCAAACCGGGCATCTGAACCGAGTGCCGTAAGTTCGTGCAAGTCTATTTTATCATTTGGGAGCTGTTTGATGGGGTTTTGGGGTGGTTAGGCTGATATCCAAAGTTTTGGTCTGTCAAAACCCCAAAATGGACCTTTTTGGAGCTGAAACTTGCATAAGTTTCAAACTGGGTATCCGAACCGAGTGTCGTAAGTTCGTGCAAGTAAATTTTATCATTTTTGAGGTTTTTGATGGGGTTTGGGGCTCGTTTGGTTGATATCTGGTATTTTGGTCTGTCAAAACCCCAAAATGGGCCTTTTTGGAGCTGAAACTTGCATAAGTTTCAAACCGGGCATCCGAACCGAGTGCCGTAAGTTCTTGCAAGTGTATTTTATCATTTTTGAGTTGTTTGATGGGGTTTTGGGGGTGGTTAGGCCGATATCCGAGGTTTTGGTCTATGAAAACCCCAAAATGGGTCTTTTTGGACCTAAAACTTGCATAAGTTTCAAACCGGGAATCCGAACCGATTACTTTAAGTTCGTGCAAGTCTATTTTATCATTTTTTATGTGTGTGATGGGGTTTTGGTATAGTTAGGCCGATATCCGGTATTTTGGTCTGTCAAAACCCAAAAATGGGCCTTTTTGGAGCTGAAACTTGCATAAGTTTCAAACCGGGCATCCGAACCGAGTGCCGTAAGTTCTTGCAAGTGTATTTTATCATTTTTGAGTTGTTTGATGGGGTTTTGGGGGTGGTTAGGCCGATATCCGAGGTTTTGGTCTGTGAAAACCCCAAAATGGGTCTTTTTGGACCTAAAACTTGCATAAGTTTCAAACCGGGAATCCGAACCGATTACTTTAAGTTCGTGCAAGTCTATTTTATCATTTTTTATGTGTGTGATGGGGTTTTGGTATAGTTAGGCCGATATCCGGTATTTTGGTCTGTCAAAACCCAAAAATGGGCCTTTTTGGAGCTGAAACTTGCATAAGTTTCAAACCGGGTATCCGAACCGAGTTTCGTAAATTCTTGCAAGTGTGTTTTATCATTTGTGAGGTGTGTGATGCGGTTTCAGGGTGGTTAGGCCAATATCCAGGGTTTTGGTTTGTCAAAACCCCAAAATGGGCCTTTTTGGACCTAAAACTTGCATAAGTTTCAAACCGGGCATCCAAACCGAGTGCCGTAAGTTCGTGCAAGTGTATTTTATCATTTTTGAGGTGTGTGATAGGGTTTTGGTGTAGTTAGGCTGATATCCATCATTTTGGTCTGTCAAAACCCCAAAACGGGCCTTTTTGGAGTTAAAACTTGCATAAGTTTCAAACCGGGCATCCGAACCAAGTGTCGTAAGTTCATGTAAGTCTATTTTATCATTTGGGAGCTGTGTGATGGGGTTTCAGGGTGGTTAGGCTGATATCCAGGGTTTTGGTCTGTCAAAACCCCAAAATGGGCCTTTTTGGACCTAAAACTTGCATAAGTTTCAAACCGAGCATCCAAACCGAGTGCCGTAAGTTTGTACAAGTGTATTTTATCATTTTTGAGGTGTGTGATGGGGTTTCGGTATATTTAGACCGATATCTGACATTTTGGTCTGTCAAAACCCCAAAATGGGCCTTTTTGGAGCTGAAACTTGCATAAGTTTCAAACCGGGCATCCGAACCGAGTGCCGTAAATTCGTGAAAGTGTATTTTATCATTTTTGAGGTGTTTGATGTGGTTTCAGGGTGGTTAGGCTTTTATCCGGGGTTTTGGTCTGTCAAAACCCCAAAATGAGCCTTTTTGGACCTAAAACTTGCATAAGTTTCAAACCGGGCATCCGAACTGATTACCGTAAGTTCGTGCAAGTATATTTTATCATTTTTGAGGTGTGTGATGGGGTTTCAGTGTATTTAGGGCGATATCCGGCATTTTGGTTTGTCAAAACCCTAAAATCGATCTTTTTGGAGCTGAAACTTGCATAAGTTTCAAACTGGGTATCCGAACCGAGTGCCATAAGTTCGTACAAGTGTATTTTATCCATTTTGAGGTGTGTGATGGGGTTTTGGGGTGGTTAGGCTGATATCCAGGGTTTTGGTATGTCAAAACCCAAAATGGGCCTTTTTGGACCTAAAACTTGCATAAGTTTCAAACCGGGCATCCAAACCGAGTGCCGTAAGTTTGTGCAAGTGTATTTTATCATTTGTGAGGTTTGTGATGGGGTTTCAGTGTAGTTAGGCCGATATCCAGAATTTTGGTGTGTCAAAACTCCAAAATGGACCTTTTTAGAGCTGAAACTTGCATAAGTTTCAAACCGGGCATCCGAACCGAGTGCCGTAAGTTCGTGCAAGTCTATTTTATCATTTGGGAGCTGTGTGATGGGGTTTCGGGGTAGTTAGGCCGATATCTAGGGTTTTGGTCTGTCAAAACTCCAAAATGGGCTTTTTTGGACCTGAAACTTGCATCCTTATATAATTAAATAAATTCGTGCAAGTCTATTTTCATATGTGAAGTGTCATGCGGTTTGTAGGCCGTTAGGCCGAAATATTTTAAGTGGTTTTACGTAACATTTTCTATAAATAATAAATGTACCAAAGTAAATAATTTTAAAAACTTACCAAGGCTGATCAGAGCCTCTCTGCCGGCTGAGTATTGTCTTCATAAGAGTCTCTATCTGGGCCTGCCGCACCTTGAGCTCTGTCATCTCAACCCTCATCTCTGCATTCAATCTCTCAGCTGCCTCACCTCTCTGGGTGGCTGCGTGAAACCTAGCATTGCTCTCGACCATAGAGGACGATGCCATCGGCTCCACCCCCACTCTCTGGGTGGCTACCTCAACTATCTAGGTGGCTGCGTGAAACCTAGCATTGCTCTCGACCGTAGAGGACGATGCCATTGGCTCCATCCCACTCCCTAAGCCACGCACATATCCACGCCTCTTGCCCAGAACAGTCTCTCGTATCTGGTCATCGGTCGGCGGTTGCTCACCCTCAGGGGTCGGCCGAACACGCATCTCGTCCTAAAAAAACATAAATATTTGTTACTACTTTTAAAAATTTTATATTAATATTAAATTCGTAATAGTGGTATATAAATCTTTTCTAACTTACATAAAGTCGTTGAGCTTCAGGCCCAATCCAACCCTTCTCGGGATTATAGTGCGTTTTGTGCCACAACTCAATGGGGTTGGGTGGAGCACCGGTCTCCTGGTCTCGCTGCAACAAATAAATAGTAGCTTGGGAAGATTGATTTCATGAATACATTATACAATGAGAAATTAATACATTTATTAACTTACCATCTCATGCCTATACTTAACAAAAGAACGTGATCCACCACAGTGGGTCACCTTTTGCTTGCTTCTGCTCTCACTATTTTTCTTACTAAGTTCCTACACTTGGCCAAAACAAAGAAGGTTAGTATAAATGATAATGATTCATCATACAATAAAAGTAATTTTGACAATTTTTACTTGGAATGCGTCACTAGTGAACCGGTCGCATAGTAACATCCAATTCTCCACCGCCACCCCTCTGTAGGGTCTATCGCGAGGCTCTCTACCAGCTGCCACCTCCGCCTCAGAGTGTATATGGAGCCTATGTCGGTAGTCCTTGAAACGGGTTCCCAAGTAACGGTCGACTGCCTTCACGACATGAGGTAGGTGGATATCGATGTCAAATTTCTCCTGTAAAAGCATGTCATTGTCAAAACATTACGGCATAACATATGTTAAAATTTAGTTGAACACAATAATAAAAGACATACCTGGATATGCACATGAATATCCCTCCTCTCCGCGTCAGTGACCTGACTCTAGTCACTAACATGGAGTGGGGCGCGTAGCTGGCAAATGATGCCGACCTCCGTACTGAACTGCTGGGCCCACCAAGCAATGGGCTTCAACAAGCCCGGAGGTGTCTCAATCCGAAGGGGCGCGCCCCTCACTGCCTCCATCTGAACCTGCAAGCTCCGATTCTTCGACCTACCACGCCTTGTCTAGGGGTGGTGGCCGAAGCTTTAGAAGAAAAAAAATAGAAATAATTAGTACCATATTTATATAATCATTAAAAAAATAGAAAACTATGCATACCATCGACGGCAGGATCGGTCGACCCTGCAGATGAGGGGGAAGGGGTCGATGCGTCCTGCATAACTACGCGTCTGCGTGAACCTGGTCCAACCATATCTACAAATAAAGTTTAAAAATAAAATTGTTTCTATTTAATCATAAAAATTAAAATCCTTATCGAAGTACAAATGATTACGCATTACATCATAAAATTGAATATTCATTACATTATAAAAGCCAAAAACCATTGCACTTGATACTAATACATGTAACACCTATTACAATTATTCATTTGAGTCTGTATCATCATCTGAACTTAAATTTTCTTCATTCTCCGTACAATACTCTAACAATGTGTCATCATCAAAATCACTTTCCTTGTCATCATCATCATTAATTAACATTGCATCCCTCGGATCTAATTGTGTGGTATTGGTGACGTCGGAAGCTACGACATGAACTGGTTCTACATCAGTTTATTCAACCGATACAAACTAACATCTCCCTGATCATGCCGGACAACACCATCGTGGGCAGTTTGAAACTCTTCTTGTAGTGCCTCCTCAATCCTTTCCAACTCTTCATCTCCCTCCCCAACTTCTAGGACATCATAAACATTTCTAATTTTTATTTTTTGGACAACATGCCAATCACCTCTTATTTTTGCGTCCTTCAAATAGAAAACTTGTTTTGCAACCGATGCCAAAACATACAGATCATCTTTAAATGCCGTACGTGACGTATTAACACTTATGAAGTACTTATCAATCTGCATTCCAGTCTTCTTAATACTTACATCCCATCAATCACATTTAAAAATATACACAGAATGACCGTAGCAATAATGTAACTGTATGATGTCTTGTAAAACACCATAGTACTCTACAGTTTGTCCTCCGTCACCATCTCCTTCAACAAGGACCTCGCTATTCTGTGTTCGCCAACTGACCTCACGTTCCCTCGTGTGAAATCGAACACCATCAACAATTAAACCGGTGTAGTGGGATATCCTTTGATCAGGACCACATGCCAAGGAATATAATTGATCGTACGCCTCAAGAGATTATTGGTGGCGTAATAGCTTCATCTATTAATTCAGTACAAGTACCAAATTAATTGAATACAAATGCATTAACTAATACAATTACAATTAATTGAAACCTATTCTTACACGTTCTCCGAACCATTTTGGAAACAAATTTTGTTGTCTTTGCTCCAAATCAGAACTTGATACATGTTAGTTCTGAAGCTCGAGCGTATGCTCACTGCATAAGATGAGATATGTTATATATAGCTTACATTTGTATACTAACGTAGTATTGCAATAATTTCGATAAACTTACTTAAAATATGGCAATGTCTCCTCGCAGTTGTTGAGCACGGTGTAGTGGGCTCTTTCCAAGTCTTGAGGATGACACCATTCATATATACGGGTACCTATTGGCCGCACATTCTGATTAAACACCGCAAGGCCAGTTCGTTGTTGCTCTGGACATCTATCAAAATTTCGCTCTTGACGATTAAATCTTGTCTCAATATCTTCAAGATGCATAGAGCAGAAGGTGAGACATTCAGCATCAATGTAAGCCTCAGCAATTGACCCTTCCGGTCGTGCTTTGTTACGTATATATTGCTTCAATGTGTGCAAATATCTGTTTTGATAATTAATCAGTTATAGATTAAAATAGTTAGGATGGATAGATAACACAATTCACAAAATTAAATGTACCTTTCTATTGGATACATCAAACGGTATTGGACAGGTCTGCCAATTTTTGCCTCATGAGGCAAATGCACCGCTAAATTGACCATTATATCGAAGAAAGCTGGAGGAAAAATCTATTCCAACTTGCAGAGGATCACGAAAACATCCCTTTCGAGCTTGTCAAGTACTTCCACATTCAACGTCTTCGCACATAATTCTCTAAAGAAGCAACCCAACTCAGTTAATGTAGTCGATATGTCATCGGTGAGATACCCACGTAGTGCCACCGGAAAAAGTCGTTGTAAAAAGACATGACAGTCATGGCTCTTCAATCCGGATATTTTCCCATCTATAACATTTACACACCGAGATATATTCGATGCGTATCCATCTAAGAACTTCACCGATTTAAACCACTCGCAAATCCTCTTTCTCTCTGTGGATGATAACGTATACTGTGCATGAGGCACGATATATTTATCACCGCTAGGTATTAGGTGTAGCTCTTTCCTTATTCCCAGCTCCTACAAGTCCAACCGGGCTTTAACAGTATCCTTTGTCTTCCCTTCAATATTCATTACAGTTCCCAGCACATTATCATATATGTTCTTCTCGATGTGCATCACATCCAAATTGTGCCTCAACTTAAGGGTCTCCTAGTACGGCAAATCAAAAAATATACTCTTCTTCATCCAATTTAAGTCCACATCACTACGCTTCCTCTTCTTACTACCCGCTATCTTCCCAAACCTCACTGGTTGGATGACTGCTAATTGCGCTAACACGTCTTTGCCAGACAACAATGTAGGTGACAATCTGTGCTCAATTTGTCCATCAAACAGATGCTTATGCCGATTTCGCCAGCCATGTGATGGCGGTAGAAAACGACGATGGTACATGTAGCATATCTTCCTCCCATTTGACAAATGTAGGAAATATGCATCCTTATTGCAAATCGGACATGCCAGATACCCCTTAGTGCTCCACCCAGACAAGTTCCCGTATGCTAGAAAGTCATTTATGGTCCACAGTAACGCGGCATGCAATTGAAATGTCTCATTCTTAGAGACGTCCTATGCCTCCACTCCCACCTCCCACAATTCCTTCAACTCGTCCACTAAAGGACGTAAGTACACATCAATTTCATTACCAGGAGACTTCAGCCCTGGAATAAGCAACGACATGTAGATAAATGGTTCTTTCATACATTTTCATGGTGGCAAGTTATACGGCACAAGCAACACTGGTCACATGCTGTAGGCATTACTCATGTCACTGAACGGGTTGAAACCGTCGCTAGCCAGCCCAAGTCATACATTACCCGGCTCATTTGCAAACCATTCGTGATTTGTATCAAACTCAGCCCAAGTTTGTGAATCTATCAGATGCCTACATACATTTTCCTCAGCAACACGCTTCTTCTTATGCCACCGCATATCTTCTGCCATCTTCTGAGATATGTATAACCTTTGTAGCCTCGGTTTTAAAGGAAAATATCTCAGCACCTTCTGTGGAATTGTCTTGCTCTTTCCTTCATTCAGCTTGTACTTGGGTTCGTGGCACACCGTACACTCCTTACATTGTTCAGTCTCCTTCCAAAATAACATGCAATTGTTTTTGCAAGCATGTATGGGAATATACCGGAAGCCCAAATCTCTTAATATTCTTTTCACCTCGTAATACGATTTCATAAGGGTCTCCCCAGTAGGAAGCGCTGCTTTAATCAATTCAATGGCCATATTAACTGATTTGTTACTCCAACGGTTGATGGTCTTAAGATGAAAGAGTTTCATGAGAAAGTCCAATTTTGAAAACTTATCACAACCCGGGTATAACGGCTGCCTTGCTTCCCTCAACAATGACTCAAACGCGGTCGATGGTCCCGTGTCACTCCTGTGACTACTCGCCCCAGTTGTAGCCCCTTGTAAGTTTGCCAGCATTTGTGGCAAGCCTTCGTAACCAACCCCAACATTATCACTAAAGTCATCGTCGTCGTATTCTTCTTCATCATCAAATACCATTTGTACGTCACGGCGTTCCCCGTGAAATTCCCAACACGTATGCCTCTTGTCCATCCCGTGTTCGAGTAGGTGCTCTTTGACCTCATCTATGTGCATATAATCCCTATTATTGCACCTCCTACATGGACATCTTATCCTATTTCTCACATCTGCAGATGCACGAGCAAACTCAATAAAATCTTTGATCCCCTTCACATACCCTGGCAAATGCCTGCCCCTCAAGTCCATCCAACTCTTATCCATTTTCGTCTACCTAATACAAGTCAAAAATAATACTCGTTATAAATATGAAACATGAATCCTATCACCTCCAACTTCTCTCTAAAGGGTAAGGTGGTCCTATCCCATTAGTGAATGCACAATCTACATTACAATTAGCAGCAAATCAAATGCTTGATTCCACTCGAACAAAATTTTGGCAACATCTCCCCATGGTTCTCCAAGTATACGAGATAGACGTTAGCACGCCTAAATATATACCCAGAGAACAATAAGAGACCGTACTGAAATTTTATCATAGTGAAATATTCAAGCATATGCGCTATTGATTGCAATGCAGATTTATGCATTCCCGAACTGTCCTCTCTAGAAAATTCAAGAATCTATTTTCATACACACGAGCCCAATCGCGAATAAATTTCGCGACAAGATTCACACGTGATGAAAATGACTCCCGAACGGGACTAGGCTTAGATGAATGCAATTAAAAAATTCATTAGTGTAAGGGCAAACTCTGATTGTCAAACAGAGTTTTGCTTTAAAAAACATTAACAATAGCATTGAAAATGTTAATACAAAACATATTGATCTTGTTTGATAACAAGTAAAAGCACCTAGCTTTCAATTTTTATCTATTAATTAAGGTCATTCATCAAGAATTATTTGCTTGGCACCTGACAACAACAACTTAACCAACAAAAGCAAATCAATTGCTACCTAAAACCACTAACTGACTTAATAGGTCAAGTGTATCTAGTTGATCTCTCAATCTATAGGACTCAAGAACTCTTTTTAATTCTTGAATGGATAAAATCCTTGATGCTAGTTCATGACTTAGTTCATGAAGTGATCAAAGCAGAACCGAAACAAACACCATACATGTGCATTTAGCATTTTTAATAGCTATTCACTAACTAGTGTTCGTACATTGTGCAAACTTAACGACAAAATTGATCAATTCAACTTACAGACTCACAGTTTGATCATAATAGTGTCATTTAAATTGGAGCAAAACATATATTCATGTCATGAAACTAACATAAGATTTCATAAATATTTAATATTATTAAATTAGAAGCAAAGTACAGCGGTTCTCAACGGGATGGGTTAATAATTATATCACAATTAGCATTTTTTTAGGTTGTAAGTAAGATAATTTGTATAAATCACCAAATTTACACAAGCATAGACAAGGTGACAGCTACAGCCAGCAACATGGAACATAAGCCAAGCAGGCCAATAAAAAAAGGAATAAAATCAGAAAAGATAAAAGGACAGGCAAGGCTTTAAACTGAAGGTATTGATTTGCTTTAAATTTTGGAGAGGCTCTTTTAAGTATTTTTTTAAAATAGGTAATTCTCCCACACACACACATTGCTTTACTTCAAAATATTTCTTATATTCTCAAGAAAAAATTCAAATGTATCCCTTTAATTTATACTTTTGCCTCCTCTAGATTTGTATATTTTTTTTTTCACTTTATCCTAATTTTTAATTTTGTTTAACGCTCTCAATGAAAATTGTATCAAAATTTTTTTTCTTGGGTTTTTTTAATATAGTTTAAAATTTATCTCCTCTCATCTAAATTCCTAATTCCGTCCCTGACTTGTTGGTGATTGCCTTGCCATCAAGACCATAGTCATTGTAATTTCTATTTTTAGTGTTAATCCTATGGTTTCCAACACTTGGTGTTATTGATATTTTTCAACATGCGTGTCATGTAAGTTTTCAAATCTTGTCCATGAGTTTGTTTGTATTTACTTAATGTATATGCTTTATTTCTTTATTTATTAGTTGGTTTCCTTCAAGTCACATGAACCTTTATAAATCATTTGAATGCAATAATTTGTCTCTGCTTAAAGAGAATACCCTAAATTTTATGTATTCATAATATGACTAAATTAAAAGTTTCATGTTAATAAAAATCTAATTCTATAAAAGTCTCAAATTTTATGTATTTATATTATAATTAAATTAGAAATCTACTAATAATAAAAATCTAATTATATAAAAAAGGGTCCTATAAAAAATTTATGAAAAAATTATGAATAGAATTTTATTTTTATTATACTCTAATATTTTCTAACTATCTAAAATATTACATTAATATTATAAAAAAATTATTTAAATTTATTATCTTATCATTTTAGATATTCAATTATATAGAGTCAATCATAGTCGCCTCCATGGCTAAAGGTATGCATTATATCACTTTTTTACACCCTAAAGCAAATTTCTTTATATACTGTACATATTGAATTGCAATAATTAATGGAAGAGGCAGAGAGTTTTTTCCAATGCAATAATTGAAGAAGGCCTTCTGTTGATATAAAAAAAAAATTTTAAAGTTACACAATGTAATCTCATTAGATATTCATATGGATTGGAAATTTTATAAATATTTATATACTCAGTAGTTCTTACTCGTCGTAATATTAGCCTTGTATACACTTTTCAATGTAGATCTGCACCCAATGTCAAGCCCCATTAGAACTACTGAACCAACAATATATTTTATCAATATCAACCATATGCTTGACTTCTTGTACTGAATTATACAATGAGTGAAGGAACTCGAAAACAACTTTCAATATCAGAATTACCCAAAAAAATTTCAATATCAGAAAAGCAATTATAAAAACAAATTTTAAGTGCAAAACTCCAACTGCTCATTTCAAGAGTTCAACCCAGCTTAAGATTACCTATTTTTCTTCAATAGCAATGGTGTTACCGCCATATCACAAACACAATCATTATCTTTACTTATCCAAGTAAAAAAAGAAAAACATGTTTGAATATATATCACTTTGAATACCGCCATATCATATAGATCGGGGAGTGAGAGAGAGTTGGAAAAAGAGAAGGACTCACCGTCAATCGAGGTTGTTGTCACTGTTGCCGAAACGTGCCGTCGCCGTCAATGAAAAGCCTGAAAGAGCAAGAGAGAGAGAGAGAGCGCCGCTTCTGATCGAATGAGATGGGCATAGGGCTTGGGCGTTATATTGCAGAGCTATTAGTGACGCATAGATGGCGTCGCTAATAGTCTTCTGCACGTCGCCAAATGTATGCCAAACGATGTCGTTTTACTTACCATACTATTAGCGACGCATAATATGCGTCGCAAATACTCTTTAACTTTCAGTGACGCACATGTGCGTCACAAATAACTAATTTTTCCGTCGCTAAACTACGCGCCCCATTTTTTTAACGCGGAAAATGATTTTTACATCACCTTTAGTGACGTGTCTCTTGTGCGTCGCTAAAACCTTACATTCTTGTAGTGATGGAACTTCTATGTTAAAGGTGCCTAGGAGGATGTCGACTATATTAAGCATGATTCAAGTGTCATCCCTAAGGTATTTGGTTTAGTTGGTGAGACATGCACTTTGATGTCTCAATTGTACTTATATATATATTATTGTTTTTAAATGGTAAACATAGTTGACTGATTTTGTCAATTTGGCATTTTCAAATTAAAATTTTAAACAGATCTGAATGGAGAAAATGACTAATGGCTATATTATTTTGAGGCCTATAAATAGAGGTTGTTGGAAGCATTTATTACTATCCTTAACATTCAGAAGAAATGCTTTCACTTTCAAATCTTTCTAGTAACTTGAGATCTCATTAATTTTCAAATTTAGATCTCATAGTTATTTAAGCTTTTAAATACTCAAACATTTATTTATAAATATTTAAAGAGTGAATCTATATTGTACCGTTCAACTCTTAAGAGAGCATTCTTTGGTAAAATTCTTTGTATTTTCTCATTGCAGGTAAGTGATACCCTTGTGAGGTAAAATGGTATATTTTGCTGGAAAAAAAGAGAAATTTGCTCTTGTTATAAAGGTTTGACCTCTACTTGCAAGGTGATCAAGATAGTGAAAAAAACTCAAGTGAGGATGCCTGAGTCGAAGACATAGAAAATTTTTCAAACCTCGTAAATCGCTATGTTTGTTCTCTCTCTCTCTCTTTATTCTTTACATGTGCATTCTTAGTATTTACTTTTAAAGTATATAAAAGGAACAAATATTTGCAAGTTACCTTATTCACCCCCCTTAGGATATATATTTGGGTAACACTATATATAGAAAACTAGGAATAAGAAGTTAAAAGAAGATAGAACAATAAATATTGATCAAGTGTTGCAGCTTATTTCACAAGCTATTCAATGAAAAATCTCTAATTAGAGAAAAGTTGCAAACATCTTCGATAATTGGTCTGCTAGCTTATATTGGAATCTCCCTAGATTAATTTTGCAAGTCTTGATGGAGTAGCCAGTTTTGTTCGCAGTTATGGGGTCTATTTAGTGTATATTAGTTGTATTTATGTTGTTTCTTGTCTCCTTGGTGGGATTGTTATCGTTAGGGGTTCCTGATGCTTTGTTTTGCTTTTCCTTATTTTTTTTTCTCGTTCTTAACAAATTTCTTGATTATTCAAAAAAAATCTTCATTTGCTTCGATATCATGTTAAACCAGTAACTCATATAAGAGATTAAGTTGTTGGAATGGTGTAACTTGATATTATATCCTCTAACACAACCTTCACTTGTAGTCATATTTTTTATAATGACTAAATTAATACGTGCACTAGTTATAATTATCGAGATGACAATAAAATTTGAATCATGCACATTTATTTGCGATGATATTATTTTAAATAATCAATTTATCTAAAAATGCAAGCTATTAAATATTATGGAACTTTTTATTATATCCTTTATCATTATAGTGAATTATTATAATATCAAAGTTACATTGACCATAACCATTATTTATTATATTATCTTTTTTATGTAAAGTTGTTGTTTGACAAGTTGAAAGGCAAAGCATGTCGGTAGAAATTTTATAATAGGTATTATAATGATTAATGATAATAATATTTGAAATTTGAATAAAAAATTGTTGATATAATATAATAGAAAAAGAAAACTAATTGAGGCAACTAGATGAACTTGAAATTGAAAATTGAACGACATGAACTTGAAGGTCTTATTGTTCTTCAAATGCAGGCTATTTCGATCCAAGAGTTGTTTAAGCTTAAGAACTTGTAGTGCTTATTGTTCTTTAAATGGAAGGTGTCTAAATCCAAGGGTTGTTTGAGCTTAATCTCGAATTGGGTTGTTGAAAGAGAATCCTCCACAAATATTATACGTACAGAATTGACCTTCAAACTTAAAATTGAATGTCACAAGCTCAGTGCACATCTTCTCCTTCTTTATTGGAGGTTTAGAAATGTTGACAAGTGTTGAAGACTTTATAAAAAGGCACAATCTTAGTAGTATGTGTCTCTTTATTATCACATGACTTGTATATAAAGGCCTGATGGTACGATGTTTAATTTGGTTATTTAAAATTAGATAGATTTGTCAGCATACGTACATGGTTTTCCTCAACCACAACTCAGGACGAAAAATTATCCGGATGCTAGGGTCATCGATTTAAACTTCTACATGTGGCTTAGCCATAAATTAACACTTGTCAATAAGCCTTCCCTAAAGAACTCTCTGAGACTCGCATAGTGAAATATTTTAGAGCAAGGTCTCAACTGTTAGTCGACCGACTCTTACGCGCCTAAGCCTGGATGATTTTCTCTTGGTTCCTGGACTTAGTGCCATAATATAAACCTAAGATTGGTCGAGTTGATCCTAGGTCCCAAACTTAGTAGTATCATGTTAGGCTTGGTTGAACCGTCAAATGGCTTCCAACTTGACCAAGTCTCCCATACTTAACAAAGTTCTCTCAAGGTACTCTTACTCTTCTATCTCATGGTTGCCCAAGAACCAATGGGTAGCTCTTTAGGAGACTCCTAGAGTCTAGTACGTGACTATAGTGCAGAAATGTCCTATAAACCCACTGACCGGGAGACTCATGATTTTGTGACATGAATCCTAAAGTATTAAGTTCTCCTAAGGTGTCCATCGCATCACCTATATGCGAAACAACTAAGTCCTCCTAGACCAGAGAGATTCCACCAAGATTCCCTAACCTTTACTACTTTCTAACATGTACTTCTAAGTATTTCCAATTTGGACTATAGCCGTGACCCGTTTATTACTGATGATACCATCCCTTAACTATCTCACATGTTGGGACTACTGTAAATAGTTCTCTCACGTCATGACTACTATAAGTAGTTCTCTCACATCATGACTACTATAAATAGTTCTCTCACATCATGGTGAGCAGTGATATTATAACATTTCATAAAATTGAAAAATAAATAAATAAAAATGGATAATATTGATTTTACATGATAATAAACCTCATGAGCATAATAACAACGTGTGAAGAATTTAAACATTGTAATATGGAGTGTTGATGATACAAGTGAAATAAATTGGAAATATAGACTTGAAGTATAGAATCAGAAAAGAGGAAGGGAACCCAGTTTCTGGTCTTTGTTCGAACTAGCACTAGTAGCCCTTCATCCGACCTTCATTCGATACTCGTTTGAATGAAGGCATACTCATTAGAACGAGTGTGCAATAGACCACTTTATGTTGCAGGCTAAAAATCTCATTTTCTCACCACTTCACCATTTTCTCTTCTGCAAAACTTCTCCAGGCAGAAGGGGAAGTTAGAGTTTGGATTTTCATGGAGTACCAAGCCACATAAACACATCCTAGTGCAAAGATTCATATCTAGGAAGAATCTCACCGATTGAAAGTTGGGATTTCTTTAAGAGCAATGGGTAGGATTTAGAGCTTTCCATTTCTTTTTATAGTTATTCAATTTTCTTATGGGTTTAGCTTGATTGAGTCAAATAAATGGTGTATTCCTTTTCTTAGAGTGTGGGAGAAAGCATTAAGGTCGGGATTTGGAATCTCTCTCTCTCTACAATACAAATTGATGCTGCACTTTTTGACTCGCAACACGTAAGGGCTCCGTGACCTGTAGAACACTCAGAAAGATGATCAGAGGACCACCGGATTGGCTCCGGCGGTAGCCGCTCCGATGCTTAAGTGAGTAAGGGAATTGAAAGACTGTATTGAAAGTCAAAGAATGAGCATGAAAAATATAGCGTACCTCTAGGGTTTAATATATAGGCCGAAGCTTTCCTAAGTTGATTAGGATTCGACGCCATGAATATAGGGATATGATCATCGGAGATTGCAGTTACCTTGTGGGCATTAAGTCATGGATGGAGATAATCATAGATGGTAGTTTCCGTATTGGAGACTACTTCCTTATCCTCTGCCCGGAATCCGCTAAGGCGGAGATAATCATAAATGGTAGTTTCCGTGCTGGAGACTGTTACCCTATTCTCTGCTCGGAATCCGCTAAGGCGGTGACGAGATCTGAAGCTCTGGTCTGGACCCTGTGATCAGTTCTGGATATATTTGTTTGGTCACTTCCGACCTTATGTGATGATCTGGATGTCATAGGCTGAACGAGAATCATGCTAGCTGAACATAAATCGGACTGTGGTCATACGTGTCAAGTGTTGATTGGCCTGTCTTTTTATGGTATATCAGTTACTCCCCCCCCAAGTCCTAGTTTGATGTAAGTAACTAGGGCTAAGAGAGTTATGTGTCTCGCTTTTTCGCCTTCCAAGACAATCGTTGGGGCGTCATTTATTGCGTAGTCGGCGATTAAGTCTTTTCGAGGTCACAATCATACTGGGCGGACAGTTGGTTTTCTCGAGATCATCATTGTTCTGAACCGTCATGGCGTTTGGGCTTTGGTGGGTCCCTTCTGATATCGTGTTTATAAATGCGGGATGAGATTTTTGAAATGACCTTTCCCTCGACATTTTTACTGTGCTAGAAGATTTCATCCGCCATTGTTGGTTCGTGCGATCTTGAAGAATACAGATCCCCTAAGTGAAAACAGGTTCGACTGATTTTTCCCCCTCTCTTGCTTCTTTCTTCTTGAGTTTGAGAATAATGTCTGTTCCTTTGGAATCTCGAATTGTGAATGAGGGAGTAGGAGACCATTCTGAGGCGGCTGGTCCGTCTGTTGTAGGAGATGTAGGTAACCCTGCTTCTGAAATTATTGAGGAGAGGCCTGTTGATCCTCCCCCTAGTCCAGGGGTTAGAATAGTCGATGCTTTCGAAGAGCCCCGAGACAGGGCCGGGGAGACCTCTGGTAGGTCTTCTCATAGAGAAGAGGGTGAGAGTGCCGTCACTCAAAGCCTCTTGGATGAATGGAGGGTGAAATTTGAATTCCCCCCCAATGTGACTTGCAGAGTTCCAGGACCCATGGACCGTCCCCAAGATGTTAAAGCCGGGGAGATTTGCGTTTTCCTTGCCTGGTTTGAAATGGGCTTAAGGCTTCCATTGCCGGATTTAGTCAGGCAATTCTTTTGCTGGTTCAAGCTCTGCCCTGCCGACCTGAATCTCAATAGCTGGCGGCATCTTCTAGGATTTATGGTGCTGGGGCATCTGAACAAAGTGGAGGTGTCTCTGGACCTGATCCGTAGCAATATGGATCTGAAGTTCAAGCAGGCAGAAGGCCTGTATTATATGTCCTTCGAGAAGGGGTTCCGACCCCTGTCTTCCGTTCCTACTTCCAACAAGACGTGGAAGAAGTGGTACTTCTTCGTTGGAGGAGGATGGGAGCATACGGATTTTCAGGCCGGAGAGATCTCGTCGTTTCCTTGTGTTACGGGCCATAGGGGTGAGACTTATTCTCTTGGGTTTGCTTTAGCTTTGCTTATATCCTCAGAACTGACAAACTTGGTATTTTTCATTTCGTTTGTGCAGTCAAGAGTGCTCGGAAGAGGCCCAAGTTTACTAAGGCTCTGCAGGATCAGTACCGGGTTTTGCTTTCAACTTCTAACCGGGCTCATACTGTTATCGTCACTCCGGACCAAGTGATGGCCACCCGTAGCGCAGAGTTGAAGAGGAGGCTAGCCTCGAGGTGGGAAGTGCCGAAGCCTCAAGTGGTGGGGGAGTCTTCCTCCCCAGCTGAGCCTGATGCTCCTTTAGAAGTGAAGAGAAGGAGATTGATCTCTGGTTCCCCTGAGCCCTCCCCTGCCGAGGCTGAGGAAGCCGAGCCTGCCATTCCTGTATCGGCTGTTCCTCCTGGTCCGAGCAAGAGGTCTAGGAAGGGGAAAGCTCCTGCCGCTCCTTCTGAGCCATTTGTTGAGCCGGATTATCAAATTGCCAAGAAGGCATTTGATCGAATATGGGCTCAGGGCCCACATCGGTACAGAGGGGATGATCCCTCCAAACTGATGACTGAGATGATGACTCTCCAGATGAAGGTAACTTCTGAAGCCTTTCCTTGGCCTTTTGTTTGCTCATTTGTTTCGCTCTAATTTATCTGTCTTGCTTTATACAGAGCATGCATAGTTTAGCTGCTCTGATGGTGACCCCCATGGGCCTTGAGGAGGCCGAGAAGCTAAGGACAGAGGTGGACGAGATGAGACTGGAGCTCGGAACAGCCCGTTCCAAAATTCAATCTGCTGAAGAGAGTCTGGAGAGAGCTACCACCAGCCTTAAGGTGGCAGAGTCTGAGAGGGATATATTTGCTCGGACGGTTGAGAGGCTTGAGGCGGAGCTGGTTGGTCTCCGTAGTTCTATTGACCAGAGGGTTCAGGAGGCAGTTGGTCAAGCCAAAGCTGAGGCTGAGATGGAATTAAAAGAGGAAGTTGATCAGATGGGTGATGACCTGATCCTGCTCGGCTTTGAGAATTTCCGAACTAGATTCCAACTTCAGTTCCCGGACTTTGACGTGTCATCAATCGTTCCTCCTGAACCCTCCTCATCTCGTCCTGATCCGGATAAGACTGCTGGGGCTCGTGCCCTTAATTTGGAAGAGGATGCAGGCCCCTCTGGGAAATCCTGAGGCTTTTATAGGCTTTTGCCCCCTTTTTTTTTTTTTTTTTTTTGATGTAGTGAATACATTTTCCCTTCTGATCAATAAGATTGACTTTTCTTCAGATTCTGCTTGTATTTTTCCTTCTTGTGAATTTTGTTGCAAGTGCGGCTGCTCTGAACCCTTTGCATGCTAGATCAAATAGTTGCTTTCTTAATCTTCAATACTTGTCATGGAATAGTGAATATAGATCTGCCTTATTAAAATAAGAAGAGAAAGTAGATATAGCCAGATGGATAGAGCCTGACAGAGCGGGAGTGGGTCCCTGTAGAGTTCTGAGATAGACTGCTCTGAATTAAGAGTCGGTGAGGTTAACCGAGCAGCTTGTGCTCGTTATTATGATGCTCGGTATGCTGAGTACTCGGGATTGGGATATATCCGATCTGCTTGGTCTTTGTTACGTGTCTTGACCTGTTATGAAATAGTTAAGACCAGTAGGTCTGAATGGGGGTCTATTTACTTTAGACTTTGTTCCCCTCTTTATTAATTTGGGAGCTTTAGTACTGGACTGCGGTCTATGTCTTGAGAATTCTGCACTCTGTCTCTTGGTATATTGAAGAGGTTTATTTAATGCACCGCTTAGTCATTTGACCGTCGTTTGGGTTTTCAAGGCCACTCTCTTTTTCACCGTTGCGACGGTTCAGTTGGGTGGCTTTTTGGATTCCAAGGGTCTATATATATGGAAACGGGGCATACGGTTGTGCTCAACCCTTTTGCTCCCCGATTTGTTCGTGAGAGAAACCTCATATGCTGCCGGAATTTCTCCCATTCGTCCGGAGATGATGGAAGATTCCTTGCCTGAGTTAGGAATAATGAGCCTGTGGCCGAGAGTTAACCTCCCCCTTTTTTCAGTCTCCAAGGAAGGATTGAAGGAGGTCCAAGTCTTCTTGTTTCCTCTGGCATCCGGTCGAGATTTCTCCGATTGGTGGTGGCCCCTCCCTGATTCAACCGAGGCCTGGGGTGTTGGTGATGAAGACGAAGGTGAGTTGCCTTCCCTTCCTCACGCTCTGTTAGAGACCCTTGCACTAAGTGGCTGGGGTGAAACAGACGGTGTGAAGAAGAAGATTGAAGGTAGACTACCTTCCCCCCCCATGCGTCTTGGCAGAGACCCTTGCTTTACTTCTCTGAGGAGTCATGCCGATTACAAAGGTGGAGAATGAATAGTCTCCTGAGGCTCAGAGCCCTCATCATCCGTTGGTCGTGGGACCAGTGATAGTGATGATGAAATGGCCTGGGCACTACTTGATGCAGATTGGGGTTCAGGGTTCCTTCCTTTCAAATGGAGCCGATGAAGGCGGTTTTGAAGGTTTTGGATCTTGTGCCCCTTTATCATCCCAGGAGAAGAGCCATTATGTTGCCAAGCGTAGCTTCTGTAATAGCTTCTGTAATAGCTTCTGTAATAGCTTCTGTAATAGCTTCTGTAGTAGCTTCTGTAATAGCTTCTGTAATAGCTTCTGTAGTAGCTTCTTGGTACTGATGTAAATCTTTTTGAGTTATTAATAAAGTTGAATTTTTTCTTCTCTGAGCTGATACTTTCTGTGAATGTGCTCTTTTGAAACTTAAGCATCTTCTAATATGTTGCCGATTGTTCTGAAAACAAATCAAAAACTTTGAAAAATGCCAGAATCGAAGTACTTCACCTTTGGTTGAAACCATGGTGCTGATTTATTTGACAGATAAGTCAAATAATGTAAGTGTCAGATCCGAGGTATTCCGTTCTAGTAAACTTTAGTTGACAGGTGCTCGGAATTTCTGCCTTTGGATAGACTGGATTACAGAACCCGCTAGTTGGGGATGGTCCAGGCTCTGAGGGCCTGTGCATTAATAGATGGACCAAGTCATAAGACTTGTGCATTAATAGATGGACCAGGCTCTGGAGGCCTGTGCATTAATAGATGGACCAAGTCATAAGACTTGTGCATTAATAGATGGACCAAGTCATAAGACTTGTGCATTAATAGATGGACCAGGTCATAAGACTTGTGCATTAATAGATGGACCAGGCTCTGGAGGCCTGTGCATTAATAGATGGACCAAGTCATAAGACTTGTGCATTAATAGATGGACCAAGTCATAAGACTTGTGCATTAATAGATGGACCAGGCTCTGGAGGCCCGTGCATTAATAGATGGACCAAGTCATAAGACTTGTGCATTAATAGATGGACCAGGCTCTGGAGGCCCGTGCATTAATAGATGGACCAGGCTCTGGAGGCCTGTGCATTAATAGATGGACCAGGCTCTGGAGGCCCGTGCATTAATAGATGGACCAAGTCATAAGACTTGTGCATTAATAGATGGACCAGGCTCTGGAGGCCTGTGCATTAATAGACGAATAGTCTTAAGGAAGTATATAAAAAAAAAGAAAATTTTTTATTGATAATACTTCCGCAAGTGTTCTACGTTCCATGGCCTAGGAACAGGTTTCCCAGTCGTGTCTTCAAGCCAGTAAGTGGTAGGTCGAACGACCTTCGTCACTTTGTAGGGGCCCTCCCAATTTGGTGACAATTTTCCCATGGTGGGATCCTTGGTGTTCTGAAAGACTCTTCTTAAGACGAAGTCTCCAACTTGGAAGCTGACTGTCTTGAGTCCTATCCTGGATTTATTGACCATTCTTTGTTGGTAGGCTTCCATCCTGATGCTGGCTTGATCCCTTCTCTCCTCGAGCAAATCCAAGTTCTCCATCAGCTGCTGATCATTGGATTCTTGCTCAAAGGCCTCAGTCCTCAGGGTTGGCATACCGATTTCAACCGGAATTACTGCTTCTGTCCCATAGGCTAATGAGAAGGGTGTTTCAGAGGTGGGAGTTCTTCTGGTTGTACGGTAGGCCCAAAGGACTCCTGGGAGCTCTTCTGCCCACTTCCCTTTGGCTTGTTCCAGCCTTTTCTTTAACCCATCAAGGATTGTTCGGTTGGTGACCTCTGCCTGCCCATTTGCTTGTGGATGGCCTGGAGAGGCAAAGTGCTGCCTGATGTTGAGATTTTCGCAGAATGCCTTGAAGCCTTTACCAGTAAATTGTGTCCCATTATCCGAGATAATTACACGTGGTATGCCAAACCTGCAGACAATATTCTTCCAGGTGAAGCTTTCGACTTCCTTTTCTGTAATATGCGTTAAAGGCTCGGCTTCGGCCCATTTAGAGAAGTAGTCGATAGCCACCAGGAGGTACTTCCTGTTTGGAGATGCTCGTGGTAACGGGCCCACAATGTCCATTCCCCATTGAGCAAAGGGCCAGGGGCTAGGAATCGGGATGAGCTCGTGCTGAGGCTGGTGTTGGTACGAGGCGAATTTCTGACATTTGTCACACTTCCGAACATACTCTTTAGCCTGTTTCAGCATGCCGGGCCAGTAGTAGCCCTGTGATAGAGCTCGGTGGGCTATAGTTCTGCCCCCATTGTGATTCCCGCAAATTCCCTCGTGAATTTCAGCCAAAACGTATTGTGACTCGTCTGGAGCCAAACATTTTAACAGAGGTTGAGAATATGACCTCCTGTAAAGTTTGTTGTTCAAGATCAGGTACCGAGCCGCTCTGATTCGGATTCTCCTGGCTTTGTTTTTATCCTCTGGGAGGAGCCCGGATCTTAGATACTGGAGGATTGGGGTCATCCAGCTCTGGGGCTGTTCATCAACTTGAGCAACTGATGCTCCCTCAATGCTGGATCCTGGCTGAAAAGAGATTTTAACGGTGGAGTCTGTTTCAGACTTGAGGCGGGAGGCCATGTTAGCCAGAGCATCTGCTCTGCAGTTCTGACTTCTCTCAATCTTCTGGATAGTGAAAGTCTGGAAAGAATGCTTTAAATGGTTCACCAGTTCGGAATATCGAAGCATCCTGTCATCCTTAATGGCAAACTCTCCCAAAACTTGGCTTACTACCAGTTGGGAGTCGGAGAAGACATCGAGGTTCTGAGCCTCGCATTCCAGGGCAAGCTTCATCCCTAAGATTAGGGCCTCATATTCAGCTTCATTATTAGAAGCTTTAAATCCCAGGCTGACTGCTTTTTCCGATGTAAGTCCATCAGGGGACTGTAGTACCAGTCCTACCCCTGATCCTTGATCGGTTGACGATCCATCAATATATAGCAGCCAGGTTCCTGTAGTTTCGGCGATTTGTGCTTTGTTCTGCAGTGCCGGGGTGAACTCGGCTACAAAATCGGCTAAGGCCTGCCCTTTGATGGAGTTTCGGGGTACATATGCTATGTCAAACTCCCCTAGCTCCACAGACCACTTGACCAATCTTCCCGATACCTCGGGTTTCCTCAGTATTGACTTTAGAGGATAAGCAGTTGGAATCTCAATTGGATGGGCCTGGAAGTAAGGGTGGAGCTTTCGGGCTGATACGACCAAGGCATAGGCCAGCTTCTCTACTTCTGGGTATCTTCTTTCCGTGTCGAGTAGTGCCCTACTGACGTAAAATATAGGCCTCTGTACTCCTTTGTCCTGTCTGATTAGTGCGGAACTGACCGCGTTCTCAGAGACTGCTAGGTACAGGAGCAGCTTTTCTCCTTGTACAGGTTTTGACAGGAGCTCTGGAGAGGCTAAATACTCCTTTAGTTCTTGGAAGGAATGCTCGCATTCTTCTGTCCATTGCAAAGCCTTGCCGCCCTTTAGAGCTTTGAAGAAAGGTAGGCAGCGATCGGTGGACTTGGATATAAATCTGCTCAATGCGGCGACTCTGCCGTTCAGTGCCTGAATCTCTTTTCTGGTCTTTGGCGACTTCAGTCCAATCAGGGCTTGGATCTGAGTGGGATCCGCTTCGATACCTCTTTGAGAGACGATGTACCCCAAGAATTTTCCCTTCGTAACTCCGAAGGTACATTTTGAGGGGTTGAGCTTCATCTTGTGCTGTCTGAGGATATCGAAGGTCTGGGCTAAATGCTGGAGGTGGCTGCCTTTCTGGAGGCTCTTTACCAGCATGTCGTCGATGTATACCTCCATGGTGCTGCCAAGCAATGGGCTGAACATCTTGTTCACCAACCGTTGGTAAGTGGCTCCAGCATTCTTTAAACCGAAAGGCATCACTCTGTAGCAATAGAGTCCTCTTTCGGTTATGAAGGCGGTCTTTTCCTGATCTGGAGGGTACATCTGGATCTGGTTGTATCCAGAGTAGGCGTCCATGAAACTCATAAGCTCATGCCCTGCAGTGGCGTCAACCAGTTGATCTATTCTCGGTAGTGGGAAGCTGTCCTTGGGACATGCTTTGTTAAGGTCTGTATAGTCAACACAGACTCTCCACTTGCCGTTCTTCTTCTTGACGAGCACAGTGTTGGCTAACCACTCGGGATAAAAAACTTCCCGTATCATCCTGGCGTCCAGCAACCTCTGGACTTCTTCGTTTATAACCCGATGCCGTTCGGGAGCGATCGGTCTTCTCTTCTGTCTGACCGGGGGGTGGTCTGGATCTACCATTAGTTTGTGAGTTATCAGATTAGGATCTATTCCCTCCATGTCTCTAGTCTCCCAAGCAAAGATAGAGAGGTTGTTCTTCAGAAACCTGACTATCTTTTCCCGCTCGGCGGGCGCAAGGTCTGGACCGATGT
The DNA here is from genome assembly GCA_008638375.1 of Nyssa sinensis. Lineage (NCBI taxonomy): Eukaryota > Viridiplantae > Streptophyta > Magnoliopsida > Cornales > Nyssaceae > Nyssa > Nyssa sinensis. Next base: position 10,643,780 of record CM018032.1, on the reverse strand, counting down.
ACAAATAACGCCCCTCTGCTCCTGAACTGACCAGTATCTTGGTGGGCTCGCCAACAGGCTTGGCTTGACTATCACGCCCCCTTGGGCTCAGGGGCTCTTCAACGTCGGATGGGCAATCTTCCACCTCGGGAGTGTGAGTGAAAACCGGATCTGCACGGTCCCGAGTGTACTGTAATTGCTATTTTGGGGCTGTCTCCTTGAGGGCAATAGCGTGACATTCTCGTGAGGTTGGCTGACATCCTCGGACCGAGTGCACGCTTTGATTGTGGACGTACTTCAGACACTGATGAAAGGTTGAGGTGACCGCCCCTATCTGGTGTAACCAGGGTCTCCCAATGATGACGTTGTATGGAGACTTCATGTTCAACACCATGTATTCTGAGATGGTGGTCTTCTGCCCTTCACCTTCCCCAATAGTGGTAGGAAGGTCAACTCTCCCCAGGGGGGTGCTAAGGCTGCCATCAAAAGCTGCCATTACGGCAGTGGTGGGCTTGACGCTGTCCTGGTCTATGCCCATCCGCTTAAGCGGTTCGTAGAATAGGATATTGACTGAGCTGCCAGTGTCGACTAGGACTCTTCTAGTTTCGAAGTTGGCGATTCTGAGGGTGATAACAAGGGCATCACTGTGAGGGCAGTGTACCCCTGCTAGATCTTGCTCGGTGAACTGGATCTCTGGCCCTGTCTTGAGCCTTTTTTCGACGTTGGAGACCTGCAAGATGTTTGGGGCGGTTCTGGCCTCCCGAGCATATCTTTTTCTCGCCCTGTTGGACATTCCTGTAACAGGGGAGTCAGCATGGAGGACGTAGATAACATGGTTGTTCTGCCTCTGAGGCTCGTTTCGTCCTTCCCGCTGCTCTTGCCTCTGTTCGGGCCTTTGATCTGGCCGCTGCTGAGGCTTGTCTTCTTGGGGGTTCTGCCTTCCGTCTTGTTTGACGAACTCCCGAAGACGTCCCTTCTTTATGAGCTGTTCTATCTCATATCGGAGGGTCCTGCAAGTGTTAGTAGTATGCCCATGATCTTTATGGAAATTGCAATACTTACTTTGGTCCCGCAGGCTGGGATCTCCTTTGATCGGCTCTGGCCACCTCAGGTTCTCCCGATCTCGGATCTGCCGGAGTACCTGGTTCGGAGTGGTGTTCAAAGGCGTGAAGTTGGTGAACTCCCTTGGTGTGGAGTTGTACACAGCTCTGGGAGCTGTTTTCTTATCTGGGCTTCTGACCCTCTTTTTGTTGGAGTCTCTTCTGTGATCCTCCTTCTTATGGTCCTCCCGCTTCGGATTATCCCTTTGGGTCTGATCCTTGCCCTTCTGGGCTGAGCGGTTGGCTTCTTCAAGGTTGATGTATTTTTTGGCCCGATCCATCAATGCTGCCATATCAGCCGGGGGGCTTTTTGTCAAGGAGTCTCTGAAGCCACCTTGGGCAAGCCCGGCAGTAAGGGCCGCAACAAGGAATTTCGGGCTGCAATCCGTGATCTCAGTGAGCTCAGTGTTGAAGCGGGCGATGTAGGCCCGAAGGGATTCCTCCCTAGTCTGCCTAACGTTCAGCAGGAATTCTGGTCCCCTTCTGAGCCTCCTGCTGGTCATAAACCTATCCAAGAACTGTCTACCGAGCTCGTAAAAGCTGGCAATGGAGTTCGGAGGGAGGTTGTGGAACCACTTCAGAGCCGTTCCCTTCAAGCTGGTAATGAACGTTCGGCACATGAAAGCATCTGAGGCTCCGTGAAGGGCCATCGTATGCTGGTAATGAGATAGGTGATCTCCTGGATCTCCAGATCTGTCGTAGAGAGTGAATTTGGGCACCACGAACTTTCTAGGCCTCTCTTCAGACATGATGGCGTGGGTAAACGGAGTGGCTAGTCTTCCGAGCAGCCTGGCCAGTTCGTCCTGCTCTGGAGGGTTCTGAGGTCCTCTTAAACCGATTGTCCGGTCCATAGACTCGGCAATCTCCTCTTCCCTTCGCGGGTCTCTGAGTCTGACATCTTGTGAACCCTGCCTGACAGCCTCGGCTTCAGGGTAATAGGGTGGAGTGCGCCCTTCGGATGGAGGAGGAACCCGAACCGGTGGGGCTGGCGCTGCATGATAAGGTTCCTGTGGTACCGGGGGTGCTCCCGAAACCCTAGGAGTTGGGGCTCGGGTAGTACTCCGGTAATGTACGTCGGGGACAAAAGCGGATGTTCCCCAGCCAGGGACTGTTGATGGCTGTGGATCTCGGCCAGCGTGAGCAACGCCTGAGGGGTGCCCAGGCTGGTTAGCGGGGGTCTGCCCGCGAATTTCTTCATTCCCCGTGGCAACCGGGGGTTGTGTTCCTGCAACGAAGTTGACCGGCGGGCTAGGAGAAGCCGCCGCTTGGTTCTGCGTGAGCGTTGCCAGCGTCCTGGTAATGGCTAGCAGCTGCTCCTGCACCAGTTCATTGTGTCGTTTTATTGCTTCGATCTCTTGTCGCATAGGGTTGGCCGCTGGTCCTCTTGCGCGTGGAGCAGACGGCTGACGCTGAGCGTTTTGCGAACTCTGAGTATTCTGTCGGGGTCGGAGATTTGGTGCCATGGTTTTCCGGTAGGGAAAAAGATGAGTTTATGAATAAAGCACGTAGAGATTAGTCGTTCCCACAGACGGCGCCAAACTGATGCTGCACTTTTTGACTCGCAACACGTAAGGGCTCCGTGACCTGTAGAACACTCAGAAAGATGATCAGAGGACCACCGGATTGGCTCCGGCGGTAGCCGCTCCGATGCTTAAGTGAGTAAGGGAATTGAAAGACTGTATTGAAAGTCAAAGAATGAGCATGAAAAATATAGCGTACCTCTAGGGTTTAATATATAGGCCGAAGCTTTCCTAAGTTGATTAGGATTCGACGCCATGAATATAGGGATATGATCATCGGAGATTGCAGTTACCTTGTGGGCATTAAGTCGTGGATGGAGATAATCATAGATGGTAGTTTCCGTATTGGAGACTACTTCCTTATCCTCTGCCCGGAATCCGCTAAGGCGGTGACGAGATCTGAAGCTCTGGTCTGGACCCTGTGATCAGTTCTGGATATATTTGTTTGGTCACTTCCGACCTTATGTGATGATCTGGATGTCATAGGCTGAACGAGAATCATGCTAGCTGAACATAAATCGGACTGTGGTCATACGTGTCAAGTGTTGATTGGCCTGTCTTTTTATGGTATATCACAAATCAACACTTCATTTCAAGGTTTTGAGGTAGGGCTTCTAACCTAGGTGAAAAATGAATATCTAAACAGGCATCTCATGATATTTTCATGGACTATCTTATATGAAAATTGTGTATGGAATGATATGAATTGCTAGTTAGACTAGTAGATGAATGTTGCATCCTTAGTCTTTGATATATTCTTATTCAAAATAATGATATATGTATTCGATGCATGATCCCAACTTATAATTCATTTACTTGAATACTCAAGAATTATCTAGTTGTTAATCAGGTACTTTTAGAAGTTGATATGCCTACCAAATGTTTGATAGAATGTTTTGATGGTTGTGATGAGGTGATATTATGAAATTATTGATTGTATTGTGTATATGATACTTCTCACTCAATATGAATGTCATTATTCTGAAAGATTAAACAAATGTCTTGTGTGGAATGAGTAGGAATTAAGATAGTTGAAGAGTTGAAAAGGAGAAACAAATAAATGAAGTAATTATAAGTTGAAAAATGAAAAGTTATGGATAATTACCCAGAGTTTTGTGATGGGGATTATGATTCCCTTCGGTTATAAACCGTAACCCCTCTCGGATGGTTATATGTTTCCATCAGGTTAGTAGCCCGAAACGCACTCAGGCTTAACTGGGGGCTATTAAGTACTCCTGAAAGATTACGAAAGTGTTGGAAGTAGAAAGTAGTACCGTTGAGACGAGGAAATGATGATTAACTAGAAACTCACATTGTGATACATCCTTTTTGTATGAATTGAATTGCACTATTCTTGTTGCATTGATATTCTTATTTCATTGGACTATATAATGAATGCTTATTGAATTGAAATGATTGGTGACACTTGTTAGATACTATACTCAGCACATGCCTACACTTGCCACCGTTTATTCTTCTTTTTATTTAGTTGTTATATTGAAGTTGTTGTATTGGCTCTTACTAAATGCAGATAACGACAAGGAATCAGCCGCTTGAGAACATGAATGGAATGATGACTCTCTTTTGCTCTTTTGATTATTTTGAACATGTAATAGACCTTATGGTCTCTATATTATTGATGTGGAGGATTGTAAGCCTCAATGAAACTTGAATTTTATTTTGTGTACGTATAAGGGTAAACCTTGAAACCATGCATTTGTATTTTTTTGACTTAGAAAGAAATACCTCATGATGAACACACTTTTGAGATTAAAGCATGTAAACCTTGTTGGGTTGTATAGATAGAATGTAATGAACATATATGTTATGAAAATTCTAGTGAGAATTTGTTAATCACGGGATGACTTGCTATATACAGGGATTTTTCAATTAGTTTGACCTTAATTTACAAGGTCACCCACAGATTTTTGGGACCCGGGGCATGACAGATGTAATTAAGACCCCAAACATTGTACTCTCCACAGTGTTCATACCCTAACCATCAACTACTAAAAAGTACTTTGAGTTTTGTACCATCGTCATCACATCCTCATAATGATCTCAATCAACACTCACACCATTTGCCTTACACTCCTAAAGAATCTCTTAATTTCTAAATTGCCTCTACATTCTCCCCCCCCATTTTACTCTGGGACCGACCCCTTAATGTGCAAGACTTACTTTCTGAAAAACTCAATCTTTGACTCATCACCTATTTCTCGAACTATCAACGCTCTCTATTTATTTGATAATAATTTTGATTTTAATTTGAAGGAAGAGTGGGTGGGAGCATGGAAGTTGTTATAGGTGGAAAGGTGAGCGAGTGAGACAAAAAAGTGTGCGAGGGTGAAAAAATGAGTGGGTGGAAGTGGTTGTTAGATGAAGAAGATGAATGATGATGCCTACTCGATAATCTCGAAACTCGGTTGCCTGCTCAATATTATCTCCACAAAGCCTTTCTAATGGCGGGGGATGGAAAGTTGATATCTTGGGGTCGTTAGTTTTCCGCAATGGGACTCGGGAAGGCGTTGGGGCTTTGCCTCGGTGTTGGAACGGGGACTGTGCACCGGTCAATATGTACCTCGGGCTCGGTTTTAACGATCTGTTCCCGTGCTCTTAGACTTACTTTCTGAAAAACTCAATCTTTGACTCATCACCTATTTCTCGAACTATCAACGCTCTCTATTTATTTGATAATAATTTTGATTTTAATTTGATTTGACTAACTTTCCAAGTGTGATTTTAACATGTCTATTGTCAGACCCATGCGTTGGATTTTGAATTTTTTTATTTTGACTATATCAGTTGATCAAGGAAGATGTTGAGTTCTTGACTGATGAAATGGTGATTAAGACATTTCCAATTTATACACTAATGTATAAGTTTATTTTTTTGGCTATTATTTTGCTTTCTGTATGTTAGAAGAAATGAACACATCCCATCATCCATCCACCCTTCAAATGTTCTCCTTTGTCTAATAATATTAGTTACATCGATTTGATTTATCAAATTAATTTATTAAATTATATTATTTATTATAACTATTTTTTAAATTTAAAAAAAATATAAATATATTTATTAATTACAAAAAAAAAATTAATAAATTAAACTGGTATACCTAACGTGAGCTTGTATTACTTTTAAAAATTACTCATTGGTGTTTGTAGATCCCCATGATTGACCTTTGGACCAGTCATCAATAATAAAAGGTGTGGTGCACCAGATTTCCACAAGCTATATTAATAATGGTCACAATTATTTGAATACCTTTAAGCTGTTCAGGTTTGAAAACTTGATTCAAAGTTTTGATTCTTTACTCCATAAGCATTCAAATGGGTTTCCCACTCCATTATGCAGTCTTAGAAATTTTGTTTGAAAACAAGAATGCAAATTTTCTATCTCATAATTTTGACTAATAACATTTAGTACCCATTTGATTTAACAGTATAAAATTATTATTTAAATTAAGTAATTGTATTTAGATGAACTGTTAAAAAATAATTAATAGTTATTAAATAAAATATTCATAATAAATTTAACAAATTTAATAAAAAAAAATTAAACTTATTAATTTAATTTAAATCATACTTAACAAAAAAATTATCATCAAATACGATTTAAAATTTCATCTCGAACAAAACTCAATTATAAGAGTGATGATAGTCTCGAACTCACGTGGCCTTAGTAAAGTGCATATGGTTCACTTTTGGAGATTAGAATCTTTCAAGTACACACAGCTCTATCCAAAAAAAGGTTGCAATGCACCTTTGTTAAAGTAAAGCTGATTTTTTTTTTTCAGAGCAAATGTTGGGATATATAATTATAATACCAACTAATTTGACAATTATATATTATTCTAATAAATGTCAATATATATATATATATATATATATTACTTTAATAATAAGGTCACTCATCAAAAAAAAATTTGAGTGCTTTCCTTGTTAGGCCATCTCCAATAAATGAAGCAAAAAAAAAAAGAAGAAATGGTGTCATTTATTATTTTATATACATAAAAATTTAATACTCTAATAAAAGAAACATTTTTGTTTGTTTGTTTACGTTTTCAAACTCAAATTTTGAATTTCAAAATGCGAGATATGTGATTAGTAAGTTATTCATTTTATTTTATTTTTTATTTTTTATAATTTAGATTATCATATCTAAATGTATTTTTACAGTTTTTAAAAAATTAATTACAAATTTTAATAAAAAAGTACAATTGCTATATTTGAAATGTGTTTTTCAAAAATTTGTTACTTTCCTTGAAGATACCTTGTCTGGTATCTCTTGTCTTGTCAATTTCACTACCATTATTGTAGTTAGAGAAATTATATTCACAATTTCATTTTAGTCATTGACATTTTACAAGATAGTGAACTGAATGATTTTGTTTGAATGTAAGGATAATTTAATATTTTTTGTTTTTAAAATATAATTCATGACGCAAAAAAAAAATGTAACACATAAATATGTTGTGCATGAGACAGATATAAAATTAAATTTTTTTTTTATAAAAAAAAAGGGTCATCCATAACATTTGTCCTTGAGTGGCTGAATACCAGAAAAGCAAGCAAGTGGATAGGCATTGACTTTGATACAGAAAGGACATCAATATTGTAAAAATCAATGTGGTACCCTCCCTAACTTTCACTGTGCTAGAATGATTGGGAATAATTATAAATCCATTAAACTAAATCAAACCTTCCCTTAAACTAAACAACCCCTTAAGTCTCATCCATACAAGGGAGGGTACCACATTGAAACCAACGGAACCAATCAAACTAGTGGTGTTTCTTGTGTCATCAACTCACATACCCTTATCTCTCAATTGTACACACATCACACATACCCATCATAGATGGTCCTAATAGAATTTGACACGTGTCATGTGTAGAGAGAATGGTGAAGAGAGAGAAAAAGAGTGGGTTAGACAAGGGAGGACCCACCAATGATTTGGTACCATGGGCATTTGATTCTGTTGTGGGGTTGATGAATATGGAGCGTAGAAGTTGGCAAATGATGGCGTGGAGAATTTTTTTGTGTGGATAAGGTTTTAAGTTGGTGTCTCCCTTTACGGCCAGCCGACCATGTTGGTTTAGCTGTTCATATACTCTCTGCCCTTTTTTCTATGTGCTCTTTTGGGGTTGGGGGCCCTTACATTGGCGTCTAAATCCATATATATGTGTATATATATATATAAATATATATGTCATATCATTTTTATATCAATTTTGAATATGTATGATGATTTGATTAGATTTTAGGAATCCACAGCATTTGGAAACAGGAAACTTACACCAAAAAGAAAAAGAAAATCTACACCCATTGAAAATATCCAAGGAAAGTTCAAATTTCAAAATTTTTTTTTTTGGGGAAGGATATAGAAAGTTAGTTTTCATGTGATAATAGATTTTTAGTAGTCGATTGACATAAAATGGAGTTTGTTGAACTAATCTCGCGGGGTATGTCCCCATTGTATGAACTAACACAAATATTTCTCTGTTTGTGTCTATCTCTATTGTTTGAACTAACAGAGAAATTCTTTATTTGTTTTGTTTCAAAGGCAAAAATTTCTCTACCTCGTGCAGTTTGTGAAACGTTTTCAGTTTGCAAATTTTTAGCAGAACTTCATATGCAATATTGGTGGCTAAGAGTTACAATCAAAAGTCATGTATTGGTTATTTTAAGGTGTTTGATCTTGTTGCTAGACTTGATTTACATTATTTCTGAATTTTTTTTATACTAAGTTACCACTTGATTTTTTTCCGATATGTGAATAAAGTTTTTATTAAAACTGACACTTTAAAAATATTCATGCTATTAGAATAGTCTAATTTATGAAATTTTTTTTTTTTTGTACGTAATTTATGAAATATCTAATCTAGATGAGAATCAAAAGGAAAAAAATCAAGGTTCAAAATACTTGAAAATAAAGTTAAAATCCCTTTATGGTTTGAAAAAACCTCTTGTGCCTCTCCTTTTCAATTATAACAAATGGATTCGACCTTTACGCTACCTAAAAGAAAAAGACAATTTTGAAAAGGCTATAAGAAGTAAAATGTCGTAATATTTTTTTAATACATGTAAAGTTATATAAAACAAAGAATATCTTTTAGGGAAAAATATTAAAAAGCTTATAAAATAAATTTTTCAATCTAAAAAGTCTAAGATTAATTTTTTATGTCTAAAAGACTCAAATAAGAAACTTTTACTACAAAAAAGTCTAACGGTAAACTTTCATTTTAACACTGTTAAAAAATATTATTGATTAGACTAAAACAAGTTTCAAAATATATTTTAGAATAAAAATACTAAAAAATATATAAAATAAATTCTTCAATCCAAAAAAAATGATAACATTTCATGAAGTGAAAATTTATTTTTTAGGCCTTCTAAATAAATAAAAAAAAATGTTATGTTTTTTTTCATTGAAGAAATGAATTATTTTTTAAATATATTTTGAAGACTATTTTAGTCTAATCCGTAAAATTTTTTAACGGTGTTAAAATAAAAATTTATAATTGAATTTTTTTGTAACAAAAGTTTTTTATTTGGGTCTTTTAGATTAAAAAAACAAAATTAATCATGGAATTTTTGGATTAAAAAATTTATTTTAAGAACTTTTTAGTATTTTTTCCTATCTTTTACATATATATGTTGAATTTGTCAACTTTTTAAAAAATGACAGAAAGAAAGATGCTTTCATCCATAATAGAAAAATTCTCCATTGACGGCTATACATTTTACTAGTCCTACTAATGATAGTATATCATGTGTGTCGTCATAGTATTAAAAGTCCGGTTGTGAAATGTTCTTTGTCAAAACTCTTGTAAGGGTTTGGTGTCTCTCTATTTCAAATTAAATGGAGATGTTCAACTTTTTACAAAATGTGAGATTCAGCACATCTGAAACCTCATCACTTGTGGGACTGGCACCTGCAGTCTAAATGAAATGGAGAGACTCCAATTCCCTCTCTTAGGACTCATAGTTTGTTGGATGAGGGTTTCTAATGGAAGCATGGTGAGACCCCATTTTCACCCCACCTTGGTGACTAAATTCTCATCGTCTATGTATATATAGAGTAATTTTTTTTGTGTATGAAACCAATCACATTTTGTCACTTAAATAGAAAATGTTTTTTGGTTCCTTTACTTATCAGATAATTCATCTACATGGCTAAGCATGATGAGTCTATTTCATAAACCAGAATGGCACAAAAAAATCTTTGTGTGTATATTGTTGATGTCCCACATGAAACAAGTAGGTGGAAGTGCATTTGGAGCTTGCAGAGCCAAAATTTGACTTGTTGGTTTGGGGTAAGAGGCAAATAAAGTTGAATGAAGGCATGCCAGCTTTGCTTGTGGCACAAAGTCGAGGCAACAAGGGCCCCCAAATGTCCCATCATATTATGAGGGATCTGATACATTGGGATGGTCTTAGTGGTCCATGGTGGGTGGTTGCTTGTGAATGTCCTCACGTCAAAGGCACGTGGTCATGGGCATGGCCGAGCCATCTCACATTTATTAGAATATAGATATTAGACGCTGTTTGGATTTTGGGAGAAAAAAAAAAAGAAAGGAATAATATTGTGCAAGCACACAGATATATACATACATACATATATACGTGTCTGTGTGTGTATATAAACACACACACATTAAACATTTTTAAGAGTGAAGTATTGATTTAACACAATAAAGGAGAAACAGAGTGAATATGCTTCTTTATGCATAATGGAGTGAACTGTGAACATCACCAAACAAAGAAAAATTCCATACAGCCTTCAATTTTGAATTAACATCCCGTAACCTGGAGAATGGGTGGCTTCATTTGCTGACTCAATTCAAAGAAAATTGATAGTGTTGAGAATATATGCCCATTGGCTCATGCCCTTAGCTTTACTAACTATGTTCCCTTTTATATTTTTCAAGATTTTCACACATGGAAGAGATGAAAATTTGACCTAGTCTTCACTTGTTCAGTGCGTGCTGTGGAAGTTGTGCCCTTGTGTGGTTCTTGCATAAAGCATAAAGATACTCCAAGTGGGTAAGCAAGCAGGCGAAAAAAAAAAGTTCAGTGAGAAAACATGGAAAGTCAAACAAAAATATAAAAAATAATCAAATACGTCAAATTCTTAATAAATCAAGAAATACGAAATTACTCACTTAATAAAAGAATAACTCTCGAATTTTAAGGTTAAATTATTATTAATAAGCAGAATAATAAAAGTTCAATACATCATATTTATAAAATTAAAACTATTAATCCTAATATGCTACTAATTCATTCTATAAGTATAATGAAAAAATTACTTATTCCTTATACATGTGAAACAAGAAACTACTAATACTAATTCGAACATGGTTAGGAAATTAAAAAATCCAAGAAAACGGGTCAAAAAAAAATTATTAGAACGGGTCAAATTACTAATTTCTTATACTTTTGAAACAAGAAACTACTAATATTAATTCGAACACGTTAAGGAAATTGAAAATTTCAAGAAAACTGGTAAAAAAAAAATATTAGAACGGGTTGCCTCAGGTTATCGTCGATCCAGACACGACTTTGTCTCAAACGGTTCTTGAAACGTTCTCATTGATCCACAAATCAAAGCCTTTTTGCTCTACATCAACGTGGAGAATTTTTATCATCATACCAATTGAATTTCAACATGTGGCATATAATTTAAATTAAAATATCATCATAATATAATTTATGTCATGTATCTAAATTTGATTTGCATGATTTTGAATGCTGCTAAATCATTTTAAAGGACATTAATTTCATAATGATTTAACCTTCCCTACTCTTTTTTCATATATATAGGTGTGGGAGGGGACCATACAGCTGAAATTGCAGGGAAAGATTTTGGAGCTCTCCTTAATAATTAAACTTCCAAAATTATAAGTCATACTTAACCGTAACCAAGAATTTTCGAATAACCAGACGTCTTGTACTTTGCTTCATCTAAATGGAAAGGTGGGAGGATCACACCAAGTCATTTTCTAATATGGTCCGATTAATTTTCACAATTTCTTATTTTTTTCATTTTATAATAAAATTATTTTTTTAATTTCAAAAATAAAATAAAATTATGAGCAACAATTGTATAATATCAAATAATAATATAGAATGACCGTCTTACTTAATAACTTCTCGAGAACAGCAAGACATTTTTTATTTTAACCTTTTTCCTCTTTTTTTTTTTTCTTCTTTTTTTTTTTTTTTCTTTTTGGCTAAGCTTTTAAGCTGATTCTTTGAACCATGGGATAAAGGCTGAAGGGACAAAGTGCCCACGTGCTTGGACCCACGTCCAATCTGCATGAAGATCTTGATTATGAAGTGTTGACATGCATCTTAATGGGATGTGAGATAAATGAGAAGACAAATGGGTGGTCATGTAAACAAAAGTGTGGTCATTTTACGTGACCACACACTGTGGATAGAGAAAATGGGAGTTTGAGAGAGGAAAAGAAAGTAAGAAAAGTGGAAGAAAAAAAAAAAGGAAAGAAAATTGTCATATATAATTGATTTTTTTTACATTATTTGTAAGAAAATAAATGCACTTGATTAAATCAGCATATTGACCAGTTTTAAGTAGATATTAAACATCTTAGTGTATTCACTTGTTTATGAATTGGAAAGGAGTCTGATTGATCTTCTGTTTTTCACTGTTTTTGAAAACCTAACCAATTGTTAAATACACTAGTTTTCAAGTCTTTTTTTTTTTTGCGTATTAAAAGTCCGGTTCTCGGATTGTATCAATTTATTCAAATTTTAAATCAGAACTAACCTGAAAAAATCAGTTCTAAAATCGATTCAATCTGAATCTTCTTTAGAGCCGACCCAATCCAAACTATTTGGTTCAGATTGATTCGGATTCGCGGTTCTGATTTTTTATGCACCTCTAATATCAGGTTCAACCCGAGTCTGATGAATATTTAATAATTTAGATTATCAAATACAATTTTTAAATTTTATTCTCAACTTCTTCAATAAATGTTTGTCTTTTTTCTCTTTTGATTATATACTAAACGTTCTAATAATTTTTCTTAATTTCTACTTCTAAAAGAAACCAAAAATCGTTAAATTAATTCTCTCAATATAATTTAATTTTGAAAAACTGTTAAAGGTCAAAAAAATTTATAACAATGTAAATAATAATGATTGTAAGAAGTTTCTACTAATCTAATAGTAAATAATTAAAGTATAAAGAATAGAATATTTGGATTCGAGTTTTTAAAGTTTCAATCCAAATTCAACCCTAATTTAGATTAAGTTTGAACTTGTTTTATTAAGTTCATTCTAACGTATAAAAGATGAAACTTAAGTTCTATAAAAGTCGAGCTGAGTTGGGATTGCGTTCAAGATGGCCAAAGCTAGAGTTTTACTAAGGACTTTGACATAATGAGTTCAATTGTTATCGTTTATCAAAATAATAATGGTAATAATTAATAACACAACATTGTGTGATTTGAAAGATATATTTGTTTTTTTCAAAAAAGAAAAAGAAAGTTTCTAAACTTAAAATTAGCCACAAGTTGATGTGGTGACCAAATGAGAATCCAAGTTTTTCTAGCACTCGGCATCAAATCAAGTTGAAAAATTCTAAAAACAAAACAAAAACATTAACAAGTGAAAAGGATAACCCCATTTGTGCACTCATCTAAGACAAGGGTGCAATGCATAAACATCACATCATCAACAGCACCATAATCAACACGGATTGGAGCAGACGAATGTTTCTTTTCCTTGCGGGTAACAATTAGTTTTTGTCAACATGTCAAAGGCGTGTGTGTATCTATGATACACTAAAAAACAGCTCAATTATGCCCAACTTTTCTGCTGTAAAGGAAGAGGAGGGAGGGGGTGTTAAAATGTAATTAATCTGAAACGGTTGTTTGTAGTTTGATTCAATTAAAATAAAATTAAAAATTAAAAATATAATTATTATAATTAATAATTGAAAGTCTTATTTAAAATCAAAAATAAAATTTTAAAATATTAAAATGTAATTAATCCTAAAAAATATTACTCGGATTAATTTGTTTTCATATTATATTATATTAGTCAACTATTTACCAACCGACAAAATCAATCTTAATACTTGTCAATTAGCCAATACCATTGTCTAGGGTAGCAAATCTGCGCCTTACCTTTGATGTTTTCCCTCGTAACCGGTCTAAATAGGAGCTTGTTTTCATTTTCAACACATAAAAAATTCGAGCTTCCTTGAGAGCATAGTTCTTCTTTCCGTTAGTTTGTTTCTCTATCGAAGTGTGTACGCATTATTTTGCTTCGATCTCTTTGGCACATTGTTCTGGTTCATTCTCATTGTTGTTCCATTGAGGGTCTACCATTGTTCATTCAATTGCATAAATCTGTTCATTTCTTTGTTACCTTCTTTTCAATCTGTTTATGATCTTAGAAAATTGTGAGTGAGTATTTGTTTGGTCCAAAGCACTTGCTAAGACCAATTGTTGTATCCTGAAAAGTGAAACATCGCTAACTTGTTACATTGAGGTTCAACTTCCAAGCAAAGGCGGTTTTAGAAGGTGGCAAAGGAGGGCAATGCCCCTCCTTCCAAAATTTTGAAAAATTAAACTTTTGTCTTGTAATTTTGTTAATTTTCAAAAAAAATTAAGAAATGATTTTCCCAAAACTTGTTAAATTTATATAAGAATCCCTCTTAAATTTCTAATGTATACATTTTGTCTCTCCTAACTACAATTCCTGAATCTGCCACTTAAGAGCAGTGTTCCGTAAACTTCCATTTTGGGTGCTCCATTTCTCTATTTTTCATAACAAACTAAGGCTCAAGTATTCATATCAATTTATCCATTTTTAAACGTTTAATCTATTTTTTTTTTCTTTTGAATTCAACTTAACTGAATAATTGCATATCTAAATTATCTAAAAAATTATGATTTTAACTGTTGCCTTTTAGTTACATATTTGAAAGCACGAGATTACACACACACACACACACACACACACACACACACACACACACACATATATATATATATATATATATATATAATCAAGGTCAAACTTAAATTGATCATAAGTTCGTGGGCACTTGAATATTGCTTGCTAAACCAAGCAACGTGAAAATGACCTGATTTTGGCTCAATTGAATCTCCGGCAAGAGTCACTATTTCTACATGCATAGCTCAAGCCTTATACATTCAAATTTTGACTTAGTGGCTTTACTCTTTTAACACGAATAAATAAAAAAAGGTTAAGGAAAGATTTTACAGTAGTACTATTATTTAAATTAAAGTATTTATATGGGATCCATATGTGTACTTATAATACTTAAATTTGAGTACAATATTATCGGGTGAGACTTTCTTACCGGACCTTTTCTCCTCTAACTCAACAACTTCTAATTAAATTTTGCATTACATTTGTATCTATACATTTATCTATATGATAAATTATTGTATGATTCGGGACTAATGGTTCTGTCCAATCATACAATGACATGTATATAATATATTAGGTTTGTAAGAGACAATAAAATAATTTTTGTTAACATGACATTGTATGATTGGTTGGGACCCTACAACAAGTTTTCTATCTATACACCTATAATTTAAAAATAAAAATAAAAAGAGAAAGTGGTTCTAATTTTCTTTAGACAACAATGCCCTCTATTTTTCCTTTGAAAAAAAAAAAATTACCCTTAAAAATTTTATTTTGAACACAATTGGCACCAAGATTTTATTCAAGCACTATGAATTGCACACGATGCCATGGATAAGCCCCATTAGGCCTACCAACGGGTCGGGTTTGAGTAGACCCTCTAAGATCCGGATTCAGACCCGTCAAGTTTAAACAAGTCGAGTTTGTGTAGACCCTCTAAGATTTGGACTCGAACCCGCCAAATTTAAATGGGTCTAGACCCAAATCCAGACCTGTTAAGACTTGCCTCAATTGGACCTGGACCCGAATCCGTTGGGTCTGGGTCTCCGACTCTAAAACCCGACCTGTTTGCAAAAATAAAAAATAAAAATTATGAGCTAAAATTTTCTATTTGGAACAATCCAACTTGACTTTACAAATAAAAGATTTTATTGGCCTCAATTATGTCATTGTTGATTGAAACTGTTTCATGTGATAGCTACTATTATTTGTATATTTCGTTCTTACGATCGGACATATGATGAATGGTAAAATGACAATAATTGTCATATAGAAATTTTTTGATTTTTATCAAGAATTTAGACCTACAAAAAGTTTTCTCACTCCTAAATATAATAGGAAATTAAATAAAAATGACATAGAATGAAAATGTCATAAAATGAAATAAAGATTACTTATTCAAAACAAAAGAATGTTTATAATGATTTTTAATTGAATGTTCATCCAATAAAATCGGATATTGATAGTTAGATTCATGAAACAATTTCATAAAGTGATTTCTAAAATATTTTCATAACACCAGACAGTGCTAGAAGGTTGAAGACGATAATTTCATTGAGACTCTCTCTTTCTCTCTCACTAACTTTTATGTATGTATGTATGTATGTAGTAACTTTGTTAGGAGATTATATACTCTAACTTCAATATTATATTAGAGAGAGAGAGAGAGTGTGTGTGTGTGTGTGTATGTGTTTGTTAATGATTTAGCGGGTCGAGTCTTTAACGAAAATTATCTAACGAATTTATACCCGGCTCATTTAATTAGTTTTTAACGGATCTAGATTAGGTCTTGTTAACGGGTCCGAATCTTATGTAAATGAGTTCAAATTAGGCCAAATCGAACCCGGCCCGTTTACAGGCCTAAGCCCCACATTATGGAATAGAGGCCCAAATTAGACCATGCATGTTGAACAAGTGCTATTTTTCTTCTTTTGGGCTTTGATTAACACGAATTTTGACTTTTGTAGCATTTAGAAATTTCAATTGTAACTGAGCCTTTGGATAGGCCCCGTATGGAACCAGCTTAGCCCAATCAGATTGGTGTATTTTGGGCTTGGGCTAAAACAAGTTTCGGTTTTATAATTATTAAAAATTATTCTCCTCGTTGTTATATCAATCCTCCGTTTAGATTGGAAAAATTGAAAAGAACAAAAAAAAAAAAAAAATGGAAGGACAGAGGAGGAGATAAGACATCAGTCTCAGTAGGTGTATTATTATACATTTTTCAAAATGAATATTCATTCGTTTCTATCTTATAGATTTTTTGAGAAAAGCTATGACAATAACATGCAATACAACTCATGCACACTAAACGAATGAACAACATGCAATACAACTTATATGCAACTACATAAGAAAGAATATTCGAGTTTCTCACAATTCACGCAAACAGAAGGAGTTTCTGAACGCTCCCAGCTGTTTTTCACGGGTGTTGTTTCACAATTGGCTTGTATATATATAAAACCTTGTGGGTGGGAAACAGTTGTATTTATATTTTATGTATATTACTTTGATATAATACAATAAGATAGAATTCATGTTTAATTTAAAAATAAGAAAGGAAAAAGATGGAGAGGAAAGAAGAAGTGGAAGGAGGCAAATGAAAAGGATTCTTTTCAAAGTGAAAAGGGGCAAATGAAAAGAATAAGGGAGTTATTAATTAATTAATTTGCTAATTTAATAAAAAAAATTAATTTTTATTTTATTTTTTTTAGTCACATAGTAACATATATTATTCTTCTTACTTCTAACTAATATTTTCATTTCTTTCTTCTCCTTGTACACGAACGATGCTCGACTATTATGTGTAAAATAAATCAATAGTTAAGAATTGCGGTCATATTCGATGCAAATATACACTGTTTACATAGTTAACACGAGTTAGACTCTTCTTTCTTATAATTGCATTAAAAAAAATCAATGATTGATATTACACAATTACATGAGTCACGATTAAAAGATAACCTCTGTTTATTCAGAAGCAAACCACCTCGTATCTTATTAATGTGGGACGACCTCTAGAACAATTGAATTATCTATAGCCTTTGTATCTAGAACAATAAAAAAATTTTAGTTGTGAATTTTTTGCATGAACAAAGTCTATCAACCTGGTTAATAATATCCTGTCATTGGAACAAAATGTTTTGTTTTTAAGAGACAAAAAGTAATATTCTATCATATGATAAGATGTTATTTGTTAGATTCATGAACCAAGTCAATGAATCCGTTTCATGTAAAAATTTATCAAGTCTTAAAATAATCTCATATTGATGAACATAAAAGTGCATAGAATTAATTGTTTACAAAATGTGTTACATAACATTAACATCGTTTTTTTTATCATTTTAAAAAAATTATTATAACGATCGAGGTATAAATAAATTGTATTAAATATTATTAATTAAATTTTACAATAATTTGACTTATGAGGTTTTTGTTTTTGATTTTGATTGTACAATAAATGCACCTTTCGTTGGCAAAAAGAAAAAAAAGATTTTTGTTTTTATTTGCTTTTCTCTAATTTTCTTAGCAACCAAACGGTGTGAATGAAAACTTCAGAAGAAAAAGGAAAGAAAGAGAAATAAAACAATTGTTTGAAAACCAACGTCCCAAATTAACCCAACCCAATCCTAACTTTTTACAAATTGGTTTGGATCAATCCCATTGACTTCACAGTTCGATTCTAATACCAAATTTCAAAATCATCGAGTTAGTTTCAATTTTGATTCTAATCTCACTAACCTTAATTGTGAAATGTGTGTATATTTAAACTTATTGCAGATGGTGTAAGAGAAATGAGTAATTATTCAGTGACTTTTTGGTATCATGATTTTAATGTCAAATTGAAAATAACGTCTATAACAGTACATGCACATATAATTTATCATCTGATCATTAGAACTATTGAAATCGGTTTATTAAATAATTTCTCGAGAAAAAATAGCACTGACCCATAACTATCAAAATAGACACAAGCACGTGTCTTGATGAAGTGTATAACACGAGCATTTACCAACATTTGATAGTTTTGTTTAGTGAAGTAAAAGTTCAGTGATATGGTTTTACCAATGAGACTTCTGTGAAAAGATACTAATCCAATTTCAACTTTTTAAAATTTGAATTAAACATTTAATTAAGGTAAAAGAAGATTACAAAATGTGTAAGAATAACATTACTCATGACATGTCTTTGATCAGACGGAAAAGAAGATTTAATATATTTAATTAAAGTATAATATCTTATGTATATTCAAAATTGAAATAATACTATTCTTTCTAAAATTTGAACTTAAGGATATAATTAAGGTAAAATTGTAAAAGACGGCTGCCGGCTCCATTTTTTAAATCTAAGGCTATGTTTAAATAGTGATTCAAATTTAATTTTTTAAAAAATATTTTTAAAAATTTTATAATTAATTTTTAAAAATTATAAAAATATATTTAGATATAATAATTTAAATTTAAAACAATTAAAAAAAATTAAAATAAATAACTTGATAAACGTATATCTCGCGTTTTAAAATTCAAAATTTGTTTTTTTATTTTATTTTATTTGAAAACCTCCTAAATCTCTTAAACGCAGTCGTTTGACTTTTGGCTTTATGTATTTTCCAAAGTTGCCGAACGGATATTTTATTTTGCAGTGGTAAAGGCCTTATTCAAATTCAACTCAGTTCAACTTTCTCACTCGCCAAAAGAATCAGAGCTGTGACTGTGAGTAACAGAGGAAAGAAAAGCACGAAGAAAACTAGAAAAGTAAAGAAAAGCGTGGAGTAAGTTCGAGTTCTGGACTCCCACCGCTTGCAGAACAGATTAGTACTGGTCCTAGAACGCATAAAGAACTCACTGATTGGAGAAGAGGAAAGCTAAACTAGGGTTTCTTGATCTGAAGTTGGAAATGGCAAGTCCTCAATCAGAGCGATTGGCCATCACGCCAAGTCTAACAACTCCTGGTTCTAGGGTTCTGCGAACCCCTCTCGGTGATGATACGATCTGGAAACGCCTCCGTGAAGCTGGCTTTGACGAAGAGTCCATCAGACGGAGGGACAAGGCTGCTCTCATCGCCTATATTGCAAAGCTTGAAGCCGAGGTTTGCCAAATTCACATTTGTGTGTTTCTTGATCTTATATCTTTGTATTTTCTTGAATTTATAATTTACATTCATATACTTCTATGTATCTTACCCTTTCTTTAGGGTGCATTCTATTGGATTAATTCGAATTATATAGATTGTGCAAAGAATCCTGCTTTTGAATTTTGGTCAGACAGTTGCACTGAATTGGGGGCATGGTTGTCTTTGATACAGTATTGTGTTTTATGGGAACGATTTGTAAAAAAAAAAAAAAAAAAGAGAAAAAATTCTTTTAATCGATTTTGATTTGTGCGTCATATCCTCCTCTTGTTGTAGTTGTGGACTTTGGGAAAGTTTTATTTTTATTTATTTTTTAAGAAGAGCAAATGAGCGTGAAATTGTATAACACTTTATGTTCACGAGGCTAGTGCTCTAAATAAGTTAGTTTTTATTTATATACACACAAAGACACACATATATTTGAATGGTAAAATCCTTTTGGCAAGTGAATTGCTGTTCATCAATGTTTTGGGGGATCAATTAAACGAACTTTCCCAATGTACACAAACTTTATATATTGGGTAGCACTTTGTATCTCAGTGTGTATTTGGCCATGTAGATTTATGACCATCAACACCACATGGGGCTTCTCATTTTGGAAAGGAAGGAGTGGGTTTCCAAACATGAGCAAATTAAAGGCTCTGCTGAATCAGCTGAATTAACATATAAGCGGGATCAGGCTGCACACTTATCTGCTCTAGCTGAAGCAAGGAAACGAGAGGATAATTTGAAGAAGGCTCTTGGAATTGAGAAAGAGTGTGTTGCAAATGTAAGCTTAATTAAATATTCCTTTCCCATTAGTTGTACCATAATATTTGTTCCTAATTAAGGATTTTCTGTAGATTGAGAAGGCATTGCATGAGATGCGTGCTGAATCTGCTGAGGTCAAGGTTGCCGCCGAGAGTAAATTGGCTGAAGCACGAAGTATGGTGGAGGATGCACAGAAAAAGTTCACGGAGGCTGAGGCAAAACTGCATGCAGCAGAATCTTTGGAAGCAGAAGCTAGCCGGTATCACCGAGCTGCTGAAAGAAAGTTACATGAAGTTGAAGCACGTGAAGATGATCTGAGGAGGCGTCTCATATCATTCAAGTCTGAGTATGTATTTATTTATTTATTTTTTAAATTCTGTAGACTCCATCTTTCAAGTACCATTACTTAACATATGTGTGCCATTTACTTCCAGTTTTTAATGTCAATACGTCCTGGGCCTATTTGCTATGATAAAACCCATGAATATGGTAATACATTTGAGAGCGTTTGATGTCTCATGTTAAAAGTGAAGATTGATACTTGAAAAAGAAAGAATAAGTAAAGATTAATACACTCTGATGGTCAATAGAGAGATGGAGTCATCTCCATAGAATTGTTTGTGTAAGAGGTCTTAAAAATTTGATTGTCTTGCATAATTGTTTCTGTAGCTTTTGTTCTCTGTCGAGTTATGCATGTATCAAGGAATTGTTGGCAGATTGTGCGTGTAAATTAAATAGGGGTGATCTGCTTTCGAGAACTTATGAATTTGTGTTCTTTTGATCTGTTAGTTGTGATGCTAAAGAGAGAGAGATTATTCTTGAGAGGCAGTCTTTATGTGAAAGGCAGAAAACTCTGCAGCAAGCACAAGAAAGATTGCTAGATGGACAGGCATTGTTAAATCAAAGGGAGGGTTTCATTTTTAGTAGATCTCAGGAATTAGATCAGCTTGAGAAGGAGTTGGATGCTTCAAAAGCAGACATTGAGAAGGAACATAGAGCCCTAAATGAGGCAAAAACCAATCTGGAGCTAAATGTAGCCGCCTTGTCTGCAAGAGAGGAGGTTCAGATATACAATTATCTTTTTATTTTTTTGTCTACTTATTATTATGTGGTGAAGAGTTATATATGAATTTTTTTTTGAGTGGTCACAGGCTGTTATAAAAAGGGAATGTGATCTGATCAAGAAAGAGGAAATGCTACTTATTCTACAGGAAAAACTTGCAAGCAAGGAATCTGTGAGCCTTTACCTTAGTCTTCAATTTCAATTTTCTTCATGCTAGATTTCCTTTGTTCTGCAACATTTTCCCATTTTTTTATTACTGTGAGTGAAACCAGACATTTTTTAATATCATTTATGCATTTCTCTTCTAATCTCGCACCTCTGTGAACGATGCAGGATGGTATTCAACAAGTTATGGTTAATCATGAAGCCACTTTGAAAACAAGAAAGCTGGAATTCGAAGCAGAGTTGGAGATGCAGCGCAAAGTGGTGGAAGAGGAAATGGATACTAATAGACGGGCTTGGGAATTGAGGGAGGTGGATCTTAGTCACCGAGAGGACTTAATCATGGAAAAAGAACATGACCTCGAGGCTCAATCAAGAGCATTGGTGGAGAAGGAGAAGGACTTGACAGAGAGGTTGAATTTACTTGAAGAGAAAGAGAGAAGTTTCCTTGCAGCTGAACAAGAGGTTGAGTTGAAGAAAGCCCTGTTGCAGAAAGAGAAGGAAGAGTTCAACAACATGAAGCTTGATCTTCAGAAGTCTCTGGATTTATTGGAAGACAAAAAGAAAAAAGTTGATCATGCAGAGGAGAAAGTGGAGGCCATGAAAAATGAAACAAATGAATTACTGGCCCTAGAAGTGAGACTTAAAGAAGAAATTGATGTGGTGAGAGCCCAGAAGCTGGAACTTGAGGTTGAGGCAGACGAGTTAAAAGCAGAGAAGGCAAAATTTGAGACTGAGTGGGAGTTGATTGATGAGAAAAGAGAAGAGTTACGCAAGGAAGCTGAACGTATTGCTGAGGAGAGACTAGCCATTTCCGAGTTTCTCAAGGCTGAGCGTGATAGCCTTAAATTAGAGAAGGATGCTATGCGGGATAAATATAAACATGATGTTGAGTCACTTTCTCATGACCGGGAAGCCTTCATGAGTGAAATGGAGAATGAGCGTTCGGAGTGGTTCAGCAAGATTCAGAAAGAACATGCAGATTTCTTGCTGGATATTGAGATGCAGAAAAGGGAGCTGGAGAACTGTATTGATAAGAGACGTGAAGAAATAGAAAGTTATCTTAGGGAAAGAGAGAAAGTCTTCGAAGAAGAGAAGAAGAAAGAACTTCAGCATATCACATCTCTTCGGGAAACAGTGGCGAAGGAAATGGAGCAAGTTAACCTAGAAATGAAAAAACTTGATATTGAGAGAACAGAAATCAATTTGGATCGTGAACGAAGGGACAAGGAATGGGCAGAGCTAAATAATTTGATTGAAGAACTTAAGTTGCAAAGGCAGAAGTTGGAGAAACAAAGGGAATTATTACATGCAGATAGAGAAGAGATTCTTGCTCAGATTGAACAAATGAAGAAGTTGGAGGATTTGAAAGTTGACCCGGATCGTATTGTTGCACATGAGATGGAACAATCTGATCTACGGTCTTACAGGCAAAGAGCTCATGCAAAACGTATCTTGAAGCAACAGCCTGCTATACAAGATGATGAGTTGGGTTCAGATTGCAAATTAGATGGTGATGATAGTATTGGACATGAATTGTCTGGTAAAAAGGGGTCACATATTGCTTCTCCTGTTATCTCTGCTCCCTTTTCATGGTTCAAAAGATGTGCTGATACACTGCTAGAGCAAACACAGAGTAATAAGAAAAGGAAGCAACAGAAAGATGTTATAGTAACATCATCAGAAGAGACCACTACCCCCTGGTACCTTTCTCTTCCTGTACGATCAAAATCTTCATGTGTTCTGACATATTAGTCGTATTGGTATGCTTATGATGTTTCTATGCATCTAGTTGAATCCTATTTTGTCATTGACTCATATTGGTTTTGTTTGTTTATTTATTTATTTTTAGTGTGTTATCAACTCAACCAACTGCACCGGAGGATGATCCTGCATTGATGTCAATCAGCCAAACTCCAGGAGGTGCTGAGGAGACCACTGTCTATATAGATAAGATAATTACAATTCGAGAGGTAACCTCGGTGGAGGGTGCAAGAGTTTCTGGGGACAGTAAGGTAACTTTCAATCTTCAAAATAATGCCTGCCAGTATATTCTTGCCGCTTGCGTTTGTTTATTGAAATAATGTATTGGTACACATGGGTCATGGACTCATTTTAGTAACTTGTTACTCATCTTGCTTACCAGTGTATGTTCTGGTGGATGAATTTGTTCTAAAATCCCTACACGAACCTCAAGTTCTATAAAAATGTTTGTCTCTAGTGCGTTTGGTGCTAAACTATGCAGTAAGAAAATTGGGTATAGTATGATGGAAAAAGTATAATTGACTTATGTAACTTATTAAAAGAAAATTGATATATGTAGTGCTTCACATGTGCCTCTTCTTCTGATTGAAATAATCCTCGTGTATGCTGATGGTAGATCTTGACCATCCCATTAGTTTTAAAGAAACTTCATCACCATATCTACAAGATTTGATGCTTCTGGTTTAAGATTAATATTGAGTGAGCTTCAAGTGAGAGCTTACAGTGTGCTGCAGTTGCTTAATGTAGCCACCCGTAGAGGAACTTATGAAGTTTCTAAATATAGAAGGTAAAATTTTTCTATGATGTAAAAGTTGTTATAGAACTTTTTTGAACTCGTTTCTTTTAGGTAAATTAGTTTGATTTGGGTACTCTCTTTTCGGTTCGGTTCTATTTATTAATAAAACTCTTTGTTAGGTTTGGGCTGGCTAGTTTAATGTAACCATACAGGCCGTCTCTGTTCCTAGGTTGAAGTAAGTTAACATTTCACTACTGAAGTGCATCTGATTGAGAATTAATGTGGGGAAAGTGATGGGGCTGCTCTCATGATCCATTACTAATTACTTCATTTATGTGAAAGGTTCACGGCGTAAGTTGTTAAAACTCTGCAAATCCTACAGAGGAATTGTTCAACTTAAGAAAGTCTGTTAAAATTCTTAAAACTTGGAGAGTAATGGTGGCAAATTGGTAAAATTCATGTGCCAATCTAAGTGTCAAAAAATTGTTTCATTCCTAGATCTTAGGACATGGAGACGTAGCTAAATTGGTGCAGTTCAATTTCTATTCATTTATACCTTAGGCTAAACTGAAGTTTCTATGTAAATTTACTTGTTTGACTTGGGTACTTTTTTTTTGAATTAATAGTGGAATAGAGGGACAGATTAATTATATTTCTCGTTAACTTTTAATAAACAATGAATATGAATTGAATGCTTCTGCAGGTGTTAATTATGTGTCCAGTGGAGGCATTTTAGATATCTATACCATACCATGCACACTTAATACATTTTCAACTGTTGTTGTAACCTGGACCTAAACCAACCTATCGAGTCCATTTCACTTTATCAATGCGGCAATAAGACTAAAAAATAGCACCTGAAATGCATGTGCAGACAAGTGCTTGTGTCTTATTTGAGTATCTCTGTTTAAAGTAAATTACACATTTTATATAAAATATTGGTTATTGTTTTATATTAGTAGTTTGTCACCTTAGATAGTCTTATAATATGCTTATATTTCAATTTTCATTTTCCCTTTTTCCATTACATGCAAAATGTGATAGACCTCTCTAATTTGATAGATCACCTAATGATATCTGGTGACATTATTTATTTGTTTCTTTATTTAAAATTTTTTTTGCTATAAACCAAACTGTTTATTAGGTGGTGTATTTTTTCAAACCTACCGTAGCTTCGTAAGTAATTTGATCGGATATGGTTGGTTGAATGGATTAATTGAAAATTTCCATATTAAAAAGAAGTTAAATAATGATGAAAGTGGGCTTTCGTATTCTATGTTAATGGAACAGATACAAGAATAAAAGATCAGATTACATAAATACTTAAGACTGACCATTTGGAGAAAGAACATTCAGGTGGTGTCTGGTGACTAGGATAATCATGGCAAATTCAAAGCTGATGTCTTCCTGTAAATTGCAAACCCATATCCTTTTCCTATCTTTTGAAAGATACAGAACCATATTTCATTTTTGTAACAATTCTTTTAGTAGGTGGCACCATGGAAAGGAGGACATTTAATATTTGATTCAAGTAGCAGTATGGTTCTTTCTACTGCTTGTGCTAAACTTTTAAAAAATGATGGTTAAGGGGTTTGCAGACTGCTTGGGGAAAGTGCAATGGAAATATTTGTTTATGTTAGGTTTGTTTTTCTATCATTTTAAAATTCTCTTGACCACCACATGGAGAATCATCAATATCCAACCCAACTCAACTCAACAAAACCTTATCCCAACTCACCATTAATACAAAAAATAAAATTCATTTGATTTGTATATGAATTTTATAATGAGTCATTTTTTCTCACATAACAACTTAATCAAAAGGAAATAGATTTTCCTTGAAATGTAATGGAAAACACAATAGGATGATTGGGTTTCTTCATTGGCACCCCTCCAAGGAATGGTAAAACCTAATTCAGTTCAAATGCTTCCACAACCTTTCTAATGTGGAATCAATATTTTTTTTTCTTTCGCTAAGTAAATTCTTTCATTTAAGAGTGCTCAAAGGGGGCAAACCTGCATATAAAGGAGAGGAGTTGAACAAAACTAGAGTCTCATTTCTCTCAATAACTCTACAAAACCATCAAGAGACGATGCATAAGACTCTACTACCCATACATACAAGATACGTAAAAAAAAGTTAAATTGACTCTACAAGGGGTTGTTTCTTCCCCTTCAAAAATTTTTATAATTTTTTTTTTCTTTCTTTCCATATACACCAAAAAAAGGCATAGCTGGGCTGCATCTCAAGACTTTCGAACACTACACTTTTTACAACTTCCTCTCCAACACGTCAACAACTCAATCACCGAGTGCATCATAATCCAATGGCAACCGAAGAAAGAGAACATGAGGTGCTATATTTCCCGCGCCACTTCACAATGAACAATTGGTCCACGGTCTCTTCATTCCTCTTACACATGGTGTTGGTTAGCGGAGTTGAAACCTCTTTTTAATTTTTTCCTTTGTAGGATAACTCCCCACACAGTTGTTCAGTCGGCCACCTTAACAGGAACTTTAGTCCCCAAATACTCTTCTAAGTAAAACCAACAGCCCCTTTCCTTGATAGCACCTTATAGAAGAACTTGACATTGAAACCCCTCCCCTTCCCAAGCACCCATTTGATCTCATCATCTTGATCAATTCCAACTCTAACCTTGTGCAGATTTTCCAACAATACCATAACCTCGTCTTATCTCCTAGTCCTGAGAATCTCTGCTGAATTGGGGATTCCAGACCACCAAGTACAATGTTGAATAAAATGCTGTTTGTGGGGCATTTGTTACTGAGGTTGGCTACTGAGTATGTTGGATCATTGTCCAAACACTATTTGTTTGGCCAAATTCGGCCATTTGATAATATGTCAAGTGATCTGATACCAAACATATATGATTTGGATGTGTTGTTTTGGCCTGACAAGAAAATATGTATATAATGTATTTATAGCCTATTAAACATAATATATTTTATGCATAAAAGATGTATCTTATAGATATACGTACAACTTTTAGAATTATTTAATAACATTGCATCATGGTTTTGAATAACGGCTGTTACGTATTGGTTTTTTGACCTTGCTGATATATCGGTGAGACCAAAATTCACAGTCGTATCGGTTGATACCGTTATGATTGTTGCATGACTGTTACGACTGTTACATGACCGTCATAACTGTTTTGAGTTTTTTTTTTTTTAAATTTTAAATTTTTTTTGTGTGCACAATTTTTATGATTTCTATTTTTATATGATTTATATACAAGAGAAATATTTAATAAAATAATCCAAAAAATTGAAATGGATTATCAAAATATTAGCACCAATACAACATTGAAAAGGTCTCTTGGCTTCAAAATTTTAAATTGTTTTTATTCCATAGCTAATCACACTAAATTTATTTTCATGCTTATAATTATTTTTTGTTATTATTTATATTGCTTGTTGTAATGTTATTCAAATTAAATGATATTTCTTATTTGGTTAACTTTAAAAAATTCATATTTTTTATGCATATAAAATAATAAAATATCTTTTAAGTTGTTATTTATAAGAATTTAAGAAAAATATTTTTTAGGTGTTAGAAAATTGAAAAATAATAATAAAAAAATATTAAAATGTGATAAATTGTTACAAATACAAATACAAATTGTTACAAATGACTTGATATTCTCGATATCGTTATACCGCGACCACGATTTCAATCCATGCACTTAATTAATCAAATTGTATTTGATTTGCAATTATGAACTTTCTTGGATGCCAACTCTCCAAGTATTTTGGGTCATTAGATTGGATCTATTCATATCCAATTTGAGGTTTGTTTCAAGGCTTTTTCTATGTAGTGGAAGAATTTGAGGAAACCAATTGAAGGCTTCTGTCAGTTGATAAATGATCCCCCTTACACATATTTTGAAACAGTATCATTCTAGGAAAAAGTATGAATAGAGTGATACTCCAGAAAACTCCATTGAAGATTAGGTTCTCTCTCTTGATTTTTCTATAAAATATAATTGGATTGTACTAACAATTTTTTTTAAAAATAATTGTAATTGCCCTGTATCTTAGATCTCAGGACGTACTAGCCATTAGGGGTATAAATGAGTCGAGTCGAGTTGAGCTGAGTAGTGGATTGTTCAAGTTCGATTCGTTAAATTAAATGAGTTTCAAATTGTGTTCAAGATCAACTTGCTAATTTTTTAAGCTAATCTTGAACGAACTTTTAATCGAGTAGCTTGAACTTTTATATAGTATTAGACTACTTTTGACTTAACTAGTCGAACTTGAGCTGAGCTCAATAAATTAATGAGGCTCAAAATATGCTCAAGCTTAGCTTGTTTATCTTGTGAGCCGATCTCAAACGAGCTTATAATCGAGCCGATCACGAGTCAAATTCGAATAGCTCGGCTCGTTTTACAGCCCTACTAGCCAAGTAGATGTGTTGTTACAAATTCTTGGGTGACTGTTGAAGTATGGTTTGGTTTCTTGGTCTCAAAACAGTCTCTATGCGCATTCTATTAATCTATGGATCAGTGCTGAAATCATTCCCATTGGGTTGTGTATTGTGTCCATTGAAATTACTTGAGTCGAAGTCTCAAAATATGTTCAAGCTTAGCTTGTGTATCTTGTGAGCTGATTTCAAACGAGCCTATAACCGAGCTGATCACAAGCGAAACTCAAATAGCTCGGCTCGTTTTATAGCCATACTAGCCATGTAGATGTGTTGTTACAAATTCTTGGGTGACTGTTGAAGTATGGTTTGGTTTCTTGGTCTCAAAAGTCTCTGTGCGCATTCTATTAATCTATGGAGCAGTGCTGAATTCATTCCCATTGGGTTGTGTATAGTGGCCATTGAAATGACTTGACTCGATATAGTCGTCTTGTTTCAGTCTAGATGGGATGCAACAATACATTATAAATAGGGGCGAAAAAAAAGATCGAAAAATTAGAGTAATAAGAATACAATGGAGTCCTAAAATAGATACATTACACAATCTATAGTATATATAACATCTATCAAATAGATACATTATAGCCCTATACATTACTCTTCTGATTCTGTTTCCTCTCTAAAAAGTCTCACCCCTTTGAATTTCAAATCCAACCCTACTATTGACGACTCTATCCATTGGACTCTGCATCCTTCAGGTTCTTTCACTTCTAAATCAGCTAGGAATGCTTTGAAAGGGTCTCTGCCTTGTGTTGACTGGGCTCATCTTGTTTGGTCTTCCAAAATAGTCCCAAAGTTCTCTTCCATCCTTTGGTTGTTATGCGCATAGTTGTTAGTATCTTACGATACACGATTCATATCTTACGATACGTTTTGATATAGACATAAAACGATACATATCTTATAGTTATATCCTTTTGCACCATATCACACGATATGCAATATGTATCTTACTCTTTCGATACGCACGATACATGCAATTAAGCTAATTGGCATCATTTGACTTTTTTTTTTTTTGTTATTTTGTTATATACATAGAAATATGTTTTTTTTATTGTTTTTATATTGCGTCTTTATAACACTTAGAAATCTTTCTTCAAATAAGAAAGAAGGAAAGTAAGTACTTTGAGAAGGTGAGGATGAAGAGTGAGCTCATACAAAGAAAAGAAGGTGAAAATTTGTTGACATATGATGATAATGATGATGATGTCTCGATGACATTGAAATTGGAAATTGAGATTAAAATGAGATGGATTATAGAAATGCTTTAAATTTTGATATTGAGGAACTATGTTTGAAACTTGTATTATTAAATTTTGGTTTGAAACTTATAGTTTTTATTAATATTGATTCTTATATTGTAAGAAATTTAAGTTAATTTTTTTTTATAAGTGAGTTGAAATGTTATTTTTATCATTTATACACGTGTGTGTATGTATTACCCTGTCACTATATATAAATTTATTCAAAAAAATTAACCATATTTAACTATACACGATACAATGTTATTGAAAAACGAAAAATTATGCTTGGTACTATTTTGACTTTTAATTTTTGAATAAATAATAATAATTGATATATCTAATTTTTATGACAAGTTAATTAAAATGTTATACATATCATTTTAAACATTACATATAGAATATATTTTAAAAAAATTACATGTATCTTACAGTACGCGATACGATACACTATACAATACTCTATGGTTATGCAAGGATCATATGACCACTAGAGATAAGATCATCAGATGGGGTTTCTTGTCTCCACCCAACTGTCTTCTCTGCTCTTATCAAAACGAGACCACATAACACTTATTTTTTTCATGTCCTTTCTCAGCTTCTTTTTGGAAACAGGGTCTTCCTTATTGTCTTATTAACAGAACACCTCTCCCTTCGTCCCAAGAAATGCAATGGGCTTCTTAGGACTTCAGAGGGAATTATTTCTTATCAAATATCAGGAATCTTACACTTGCTGCCTCTGATCTACTTCATTTGGATGGAAAGAATTGGAGGTCTTATAGCTTGGAGTTATGAAGTATGGACATTCTAATTTGACTCACGTGTCCGTGTCAAACATGTGTCGAACACCGACACTTGTCGGACACTCTAAAAAAGTGTTTAAATTTAGTATTTTTTTAATTTCGAACACTTTCTGGACACGTTAGTAAATATATATTTTTTTAATTCTTTCCTCTTTTCCTCATCTTCTTCTTAGTATTTTTTTGGTTTTATATATACATACACACACATATATATATTTATATATGTTCTATGTAATAATTAGTAAATTAGTTTTGGAACTTAAATAATGGATGTTGATGATTTAATGAATAAGTGATTCAATTTTTATTTAATGACTTTCTTATTTTAATATGTTAATAATTTTTTGTGATTTATGTGTTTTTATGTTAATTTTAATTGAAATAATGTTAGGTTTTTATTAAATGGTCAATAAAAAAAATAAAAAAATTTATATTCAACGTGTCCTTGACGTATCTGTGCCCTATGTTTTTGAGAAATGTCGTGTTCCGTATTTGTATCCGTGCTTCTTAGGCTCGAAGCTTAATCAGGTCTTCACCCTTGTTGAATCTGCAGTCTAGATTAAGGCCTCTAGTTGGAAGAGATCTCCCAACATTACCAAAGTTGGGAGACTAGCATGTACCAAGTCTTCTCAGCTTTTTTTGTCCAGATGCTCCCTTAGCTCCCTGTTTTTTGTTTTCATTTTTGAGCTTGCATAGCTGGGGTGGTGCAAGAAGAATAGAGTGAGGAAGAATAGAGTGAACAGGAAATAGAAATGGAAAGAGAGAGGAGGAAAGAGAAAAAGAAAGAGAGAAGAAGAGAGAATCTTAAGAGAGAAAAAAGAGGGCAATGAGAGAAGAATTCTAATATCTCAATACCAATATTTTATTCCATAATCAAGTCTCCCTATTCTATTACATAAAAGGCTTTTATATAGGCAAATCCTAATTAAACTTGTCAAAATAGAAACTTCTTAAATAACGTAAATAAATCCTAAAATACCAAAATAATAATTACCAAAATTGTTTTAAATCCCTAAAAATAAGAAAGTATATAATAACTAAAAATAAATGCTAAGCCCTAATTTTCATTCGAAATTGGTCACCCAATTCCTTTGCGGCCCTGCTCTTATGCCACTCATCGATATTGGGGTTCTCACATAGTCTGATTGGGCCTTAAAATACCCTTTCTCTCGCAAGTAACGATCCTTTAAGTCCGAGACGGTGCTTCCATTATGCAGTTCTGAGAAGTAAACAACGGACTCGATCCAACTCATTTCCTTACAATCTTCTTCCACAATACCTAACTCCGGAAACACCCGGTTTAGGATGGACACAACATCCCTCCTTGGACCCAGATAAAAGCCATTAAAAGTGGCTGATATTCCAATGGTTTTGGTTTGTGGCAAAGCAGCACCAACAAAAAGTGACAAGTAAAACTCATCTTCCAACTTAGGTGCTACAAATTGCCATTGGTGCACTAGCTTTGCCACACCATGTTTTGTGCCCGGTCTAGATACAATGAAACCCGTTACGGTTAGTGGTACTTTTAACAATTTGATCTTCCATGCATAAACAATCCCCCAGATGCCGCCACCACCTCCTCGAATGGCCCAAAACACATCTTCTTCCATGGCTTCCCGGTCTAACAGCTTTCGGCCTTCCACATCAACTAGAAGTGCATCCACCACATTATCGGCTACAACTCCATATTTTCTGGACAGCAATCCTAATCCATCGCCGGCAATGTGGCTTCCAATACCTACAGTTGGGCATGACCCTGCCGAGTACCCGTGAACGTTGCTTGATTCAGCAATTGCGTGGTAAGTTTCTCCCAGTGTTGCACCTCCTTCTACCCATGCCACTTGGGATTCCAAGTCCACCCAAACTCAATTAAGATTCATAATATCTCCAACCACGGAAGCAAAGAAAATCATCAAGCTTAGAATGTCTGTCCGAGCCTACAAAGTGTTGGGCTTGGTTTGCACTACTAAACTCCACATGATCCATGGTATGTTGTGGGAGTAGGGTAGGCATCAGATTTGATATTGGAGAAATAGTAACTCCACCTGCAAAAAGACCATCAAAAAATACACGAGGCTGTAAAGTACCTTGATTAGATAGCATGTCTCCCATATTAAAAATTGAACTAATATTTAAATTCAATGGTATATCAAGTAAATATGCATTAGGTCCAATTTCAAGAATTGCTAAAAATGTGCCAATGGATTTAGATGTAAAATGTGTAGAAGAAGGCAATACAGATTGAGACTTAACACAATCGTCTGAAGTAGGAGCAGAAACAAGCAAACTATCATCAATAGACTCTTGGGTTGGAACTGGGGACTCAAAAGGCTGAGACAATTGAAGATTCAGATGGCTCATTAGGAATTTTTGTATGTCCCCCTTGCGTGCTTAAGCTAAGACTCATTTCCATACTCATAGGATCAAATATCCTCTCTGAATGCTCACACAGTGTGATGTAAGATAGAGTCTTAGGAAATTGACCTTAAATCTAATTGTGAAGTCTTTTGGTCAATTTCTCATACTCTCTATCTTACATCACATTGGATTGACCTAGAGACTTCGCAATTAGATTTAAGGTCACAAATAATAGGAAGAGAAGACTTAGGTTGTTCTTTTTTTTCCGTTCTCTTTGGATTTTGATGTTGATACCAAGAAGATCTTTCCCTGAAATTTAAATCTACAAGTTTTGTCTTTCAGATTGAGAGTCCCTCCAAAATCAACCATCTAAGGTTGACTAAGAATCCCATAACTTACATTCATAGGAACTACATCACACCAAACCGTCTCCCAATAATTTTCACTACAAGGAATTGGAACTAAACACCTTTCCGTGACTGTTACAGTTGTGTTATCGATCCAGCTTACCATAAATGGTTGGGGATGAGGTTTAGGTTGTCGTTGCTTTCTAGAAAGAGCATACGGTGAGACCATGTTATTGCGACTACGACCATCAATGGTGAACCTATATGTAAGTTTTTCAAATGAAATGCCAATGCGGAAGTATTTCATGTGTGACCAAGCATCCTAATCTTAAGGATTAGGTAAGTTACACCACACATCGTTTGGGAATCAAATTTAGAGAATTCTGTAGAATATATCTGACATCGATCTTGGGACCGTTCTTGTGTGAGTGGGCTATATAAAATTCTTTTGTCATCTTATCGACCATTAAATTCTCCCCTAGATGGTGTGTGATAAACAGATGTATAATATCTATGGTCCTCAATATGATGGTTTTCTAAATGCTTGAGGATTTGAGAATATCATTTGGCCAATTGAGAATAACATTGGGTCTTATACACACGGAGTTGGTCCACTGATTGTTGAAGATTGGTTACATCAGTTTTCATTATTTGAATGTTGTGTGCTATGGTCTCTTGTTTGTTCATCATATCTTGCATGGTCGTATTGAGAAGGACCAAAGGGGTTGTTGGTTTAGAAAGAATCTGTGGATTTTTTTTTTTCTCAAGAAAAATATTATAAAAAATTAAAAAGAAATGAAATGATAAACGAAACAAAAATCAAAGCTATATTGTGAGAATTAGAAGTAAAGGCAAGAATGATGATATGAAAAATTATTCAAATGCAAGCTAAGTGTGGCATAAAGCAAGCTTAAAGGAGGACCTTTATTCCAAATTTACTAACTCACCAAGATTGAATTTAATGTTAATGACAAGTTTCTTGCGGGTATGCATAACTTACTTGAGGTCCAAAATAGTCCTGTACTGTAATCCAAAGTTGTTGCAATTTGGCATGGAGGATTGGGCTTGTTGGATCTAATGATATGGGTAATGGGGTGTAAAGAATTTGGGTTGGATTGGGTTAATAAAAGGCTGGTAAAGGCTTGGTTTAAATAGAAATGAAGCGAAAGCCTAGCAGGGATTAGATTGGGCTAAGGTTGGATCTTATCTGGGTTAACGAACAAAAGGCTAATGCAAGGTTGCTGGCTAAGGTGGATTAACGTGGGCTGGGCCTAAAAGCTTAGGAATACAAGTTGGGTTGGCGCTGGGCCGTTGGCCTAAAGTGGGTTTAATGAATCATTGGGCTGGTGAGCAAATGGGTTAAGAAATCAAAATGGGCCTGGGTAAAGGGTTTAATGAGTTTAGGCTGGGCAGTAAGTGGGCATAGGAAGAATTTGTTTTTTTTTTTTTTCCCTGCGGCTTGGCTCGGCTCGACTCAGTGGCTCGGCTCACAGCTTGATGGCTTATGATGCAATGGTTGTTGACTGACAATGCAAAGGATGCTGCGGTGGCCCTGTTTGGTGATGACGATGATGGATTGTGGCAACTTGTGGCGTTTGGATGGATCTATGTCCGAACAATGGCTTGTTTTGATATATATATATATATATATTATGGATGTGATTTCAAGGGTTGCAGATTGGGGATCGTTAGGGTGCGATGAAGAGGGGATGGCTATGAACAGGGCTTGATTAAGGAACGATTGATGTAACATGGAATAATATTGTGATGATGATGACAAATCAGGTTTGGGCTCTGGTACCAAATGGTGCAGGAAGAATAGAGTGAACAAGAAATAGGAAGAGAGAGGAGGGAAGAGAAGAAGAAAGAGAGAAACTTGAGAGAGAAGAAAGAGGGTAACGAGAGAGAAGAATTCTAATATTTCAATACCAATATTTTATTCCATAATCAAGTGTCTGTATTCTATTACATCAAAGGCTTTTATATAGGCAAATTCTAATTAAACTTGTAAAAATAAAAAATTCTTAAATAATGTAAATAAGCCTTAAAATATCAAAATACCAATTACCAAAATTATTTTAAAACCCTAAAAATAAGAAAGTGTAAAATAACTAAAAATAAATGCTAAACCCTAATTTTCATTCCAAATTGGTCACTCAATTCTTTTGTGTTCCCCATCATGGGAGGTATCCTTCCTTATACCTAGGAATGGCAACGGGGCGGGTTGGGGCGGAGACCCTTGCTCCTGCCCCACCCCGCCTCTGCCTCCGCCTCAGGAAACCAGATGCAGCTTACACCCTAAACATGGGAAGCGACAAACCACCAAACAACCTAATTACAAATCAAGCCAAACAACAAACCAGAAAAATAGCAACCAAACACAGCAAAACTTATTAGGAAACTCAATCCGACATACAGAGAGAAATAAAACATCAAAGTATAGTGATGATCAACAATCAGTTGACGATAAATGAAAAGAAAAGAAAAGGGAAGCAAAGAAAAGAAAAGAAAAGAAGAGAAGACAAACCTCGGTGGTCAACAACGAAGTCTTGAAGGAGATCAGTCAAAATGCAGTGTCAATCTCAACAATGATCGGAAGGTGCATGAATGACGAGATGCAATCTCGACAACAATCGGAAGGAGCATGAAGGACGAGATGCGATCTTGATATCGGTTGGAAAGAGCATGACTGCCTAGGACGGAAGAGAGCCATAGACAGAATAGATGCTTAATCGCTGGGGGCCATAATGTTCTTCTAAAAGATTGAAACCCTAATGGCAGAAAACATATTTATATCACAAGGTATTTTAGTTATTATATAAAGTGCAAGGGCTGTTTTAGAAAATTACATACATAAACAGGGCAGGGCTTCCCCATCCCCACCCCGATCCCATGACGGTTTATCCCATTTCCCCAAATCCGTTCCATCCCTATTTAACCCAACCCAAA